>JAJOZX010000213.1:662500-1050000 GCA_023014485.1 Bathynomus jamesi | reverse complement strand
TACGAACATTTTCCAATCTCCAGAAGTCATTGGAGCAATGGATCGCACCAATCTTTCTGACCGGAATGCTGTTTTTGTAACTGGAGCTGTATTACAGGCCGCGGGGCATGATCTGTCTGGGATGACGTGCTCTCGGAGCTCTATTCATCGCTACAGAGAAAGTGGGCGAGAACAGGCAGCTCGAGAAGACCTAGAATAATTCTCTCTAGAAGACCCTGTCCTTCTCCATTGGGACGGAAAGCTTCTCCCGGCATTGAAGGGAAGAAGACGAATGTGCATCGGATAGCAATCCTTATAACATTCAATGGACAGGAGAAGCTGCTTGGTGTCCCAAAGATGAAACAAGGAACTGGAGAAGCACAGGCCCAGGCATGCCTTCAAACTATGAAATTATGGAACGTGGAACAGCATGTGAGGTGTCTCGTCTTCGATATCACTGCGTCAAACACGGGTTTACATCGCGGAGCCTGTGTCAGGATTGAAGAAGCATTGGGTCATGAGCTAGTTTGGATCGGTTGTCGACATCATATACTTGAAGTCGTACTTGCTGATGTCTTTGCCTCAATATTTGGCTCAACAGGAAGTCCTGAAACAGGCCTTTTTAAGCGATTTCAAAAGGAATGGCCATCTCTCTCCCAAGAAGCATTTGTCTCAGCATCGGACAGCTTGTTCGAGAACCCTCAACTCCAAGAGATGAGAAAAGAGATGCTCACTTACTTACCTAACGCTCTTCAGGCAAGCCAACCTCGTGATGACTACAAGGAGTTCCTTGAACTATCTTTGCTCTTCCTGGGGGGAAAGACTGGTGGTCAACTCTTTATCCGAGCTCCGGGTCCCATGCACCACGCGAGATGGATGGCGAAGGCGATTTATGCGCTCAAAATCTACCTCTTTCACTATCAATTCAAGCTCACAGCACGCGAAGAACGAAACGTGACTCAGCTGGCTTTATTTTTCAGTCTGATTTACGTCAAGTACTGGCATGAAGCGCCAATGGGGACACAAGCTCCACTCAATGATCTCAAAATGCTGCATCTTCTGGAAAAATATCCACACGGAGGAGCTGCACAAGCGGCGAAGACAGCTCTAAGACGCCACCTGTGGTACTTGTCGGAGCATCTGATTGGACTGGCCTTCTTCGATAATAGGATCGATCCTGATACCAAAAGGAGAATGGTTCAACACCTCCAACATCCCCAAAAGAATGGCTGCCCCCGACGAATTGACATGGCGGAAGCTGGTGTTGAAAATGATGTGGCATCCTTCATCACGAAAAGGACATTGACCCTCTTTGATGCCTTGAAAGTTGGAGGTAAGGAGGAAGCGCGCCAGTTACTTCAAAAAGATCCACGGGAATGGCCAAATGACAAGAACTACAGGGAACTTAGAGATCGCGCCTTAAAGATGAAAGTCGTCAATGATGCTGCCGAGCGAGGTATTGCTCTCGCACAACGCTACAATGACACTTTGACACGAAACGAGGACCAGAAGCAGTACCTCCTACAACTCGTAGCCGCCCACCGAAAACAGATACCAATACCATCCAAGGCGACTCTGATGCAGAAGAAATAATGAAGATACACCCATTATCATGTCCTATTGTCTTACTGTTTTCTTTCATATTCTTTGAGAACCAAAAAAAAATGTAGTTATTCAGTTGTCTATATATTTTCCAAATTTTCAAAAAGGGGGCAAGTGGGGCAACCCCTAAATATTAACCGAATAACGTGAAACTTTGCACAAATACTGTCCACACCAAGAGGCATAAAACCAACCTTGTGGAGAGAACTTAGTCGATGCTTTAACCTTTTGGACCACCCTAATATATATATATATATATATATTATATATATATATATATATATATATATATACACAGTGTATATATATATATACAGGGTGGGCTGTAAGTTTCCATACATAGGAAAAATTAAACGTTTGTTTTTATGTTTCAGATACCCTAAGAATATGCGTTTGACGTAAGATCTTGTTTACTGATGAAGCAAATTTTTACGTCAATGGAGAGGTTAATCGGCAAAACATACGTTATTGGAGTAATGCTAACCCTAACTGGCTGAGTCCGACGAAGATGCAAGGTGCCGGTAAAGTGATGGTGTGGGCCGGGATATGGGGTGACAGAATTATTGGACCAATTTTTGTCAGTGGAAATCTTAATGCCGAAAGGTATCTTAACATGTTGAAAGAAGAGATTTTCCCATCACTGCTAAACGAGGAAGGTAACTTCCCAGTTTACTTCCAGCAAGATGGAGCTCCACCTCATTATGGTCTTCACGTGCGTCGGTATTTGGATCAGCAGTTTCCGGATGCTTGGATTGGTCAGCGTGGTCCTGTGGAGTGGCCTCCCAGATCCCCAGATCTCACCCCCCTTGATTTCTATCTTTGGGGGCACTTGAAGGCCATGGTGTATCAGGAAAAGATACGAGACATAAATCATCTAAAGGAACGTATCACCAACGCCATTACAAGCATAACGTCAACTATGCTAATGCGTGTTCATCAACAGTGGGGAACACGTATTGAAATGTGTTTTCAAAACAATGGCAACCATGTAGAGCATATTATATAAATAAAAATGGTTGTCCATAAAAAAATGTTTATTTTTCCTATGTATGGAAACTTACGGCCCACCCTATATATATACACAGGGTGAGTCAAAAGTAGCGCCCGATTTCTGTCAGTTGATTGTTTGTTTGCCATTTGTATTACAGTGTACAAGAAGGTAGAAATAAATGAATGACATGTTTATCTAACCATCTATTCGGGGGAAAATTATTATGGAACTGTACCAAGCTGTTTTACTTGAAATTTTCATGACTTCCCAGAAAGAATCGGACAGCCGAAAAAACAGAAATCGGGCACTACTTTTGACTCACCCTGTGTATATATATATATATATATATATATAATATATATATATATATATATATATATTTATTTTTCTTCTGTAACCTATATATAGGCTGTAACTCTTTATGTACTTCAGTGTTCCTGAGGATGTCATTAGACGAAAGCGCTTGAGCACCATTCTGTTTCCTTTCCTTTGTGGTTTTATTCATCATAAATATTTTTCACGTGTTACTTTCATGAAATAATTTTCATATATACAGGGTGTTTGAAAACTTTCTGTACAAATTGTAATGGGGGATAGGCAACACCAAGACAAACCCTTTTCATCTATAAGTGTATGTCCGCTGATGTCACCATTCGGCGCGAGAGGGCGCCACTGCAATTGACTAAAAGGTGAAGTGGGCTAGACTCGCGCTTGCCGCAGGCATTCTTAAATCGGACGTAGTACGCGTAACATGGAGCGCTTCACGACTGCTGAGATGGCTGACATGCATATGGTGTATGGGGCTGCCAATGGAAATGGAAGAGCTGCTGTGAGGTTGTACCAACAGCGCTTCCCAAACAGACGTGTGCCAAACCACCAAACGTTTGCGCATTTGCATCGGCGACTGCGAGAAACTGGAACATTCCATGCAAACATGCATGACACTGGTCGGGAGAGAAACGTGCGCACTCCTGACATGGAAGAAGAAATCCTACGGCGATTTGAGGACAATCCAAGCGCAAGCACGCAAGGTGTTGCACGTATCCTTGGTGTGAACCACAACCTGGTCTGGAGAGTGTTGCACGAGCAGCAGTTACATCCGTTTCATCGTCAGAGTGTCCAGGCATTACAACCTCGGGATTACCCTCTTCGTGTGGAATTCGCACGCTGGTTTCTGCAGCAGACAGCGGTGCAGCCTAATTTTCCGGCTTATGTGCTGTTCTCAGATGAGGCCTGTTTCACACGTGAGGGTGTGTTTAACATGCACAATTCTCACACGTGGGCGCACGCAAATCCACATGCTACACGGGTGCATGCTCATTAAGAACGGTTCGGCGTCAATGTTTGGGCGGGTATCGTCCATGGCAAGTTGATTGGGCCGTACCTGCTGCCTGCCCGACTCGACGGGCGGGTTTATCGGATATTTCTTGAAGAAACGTTGACGGAACTGCTGGAAGATGTTCCCGTGGCTATTCGTAGACGAATGTGGTTTCAATACGACGGGGCCCCAGCACACTCCAGCAACGATGTGCGGGATTATCTGAACGCCACTTTTGGGGACCGATGGATAGGCCGGGGTGGGCCCGTAGCCTGGCCACCGAGATCGCCCGATTTAACATGCCTCGATTTCTTCCTGTGGGGACACATGAAGAACCTCATGTACGAGACTCCCATTTACTCAGAAGAAGACCTCATAGCAAGAATCGCTGTCGCCGCTGGAACTGTTCCCGAAATGCCAGGAATCTTTCAACGTGTACGTCGGTCAATGCTTCGACGCTGTCGGGCATGCATTGATGCTACCGGTCGCAACTTTCAGCACCTTCTTTAAATAAACATGCCTTCTTTAAATAAACATGTTACGTGTACTACGTCTGATTTAAGAATGCCCGCAGCAAGCGCGAGTCTAGCCCACTTCACCTTTTAGCCAATTGCAGCGGCGCCCTCTCGCGCCGAATGGTGACGTCAGCGGACATACACTTATAGACGAAAAGGGTTTGTCTTGGTGTTGCCTATCCCCCATTACAATTTGTACAGAAAGTTTTCAAACACCCTGTATATGATCATATATATAATATATTATATATATGATCTGTGAAATGTATTTAATGATGAAACCTATCTGATATTTATAAGAATTGCATTCCATACATTATTTCTTGCTAAATTATAGTAGTTCCAACATTTTACATAATTATATTCATTTACAATACAAATTAAATTAATGGTAATATTTCCCAATAATTTTACAAGAAGCTTGATCCTTCTATTTGGGTGCAGAGAGGCTATACGTTCCTTATATCTGTGTATGCCACTTTCTGGCAGTAGGTCATGAAATAAAGCATATTATTTACAAGCTAG
This sequence comes from Bathynomus jamesi, assembly GCA_023014485.1. Lineage (NCBI taxonomy): Eukaryota > Metazoa > Arthropoda > Malacostraca > Isopoda > Cirolanidae > Bathynomus > Bathynomus jamesi. The sequence goes on along the minus strand of JAJOZX010000213.1, from coordinate 1,045,070 downwards.
TATAATTAGTGATTAGATTGTTCATTGTTACTATTGTACTAATTTTGATTTTTCTTCCATTACAGATTAGCAAAATGGCATCAAAGTTGGAAAAATATTATTGTGATCCATTTAAGTTTCACAAGAAACTTAAAACTGCAGATCTTTGTGTTGCATCAGCAGCTTTTATCTCAAAATACCTAAACTATTTGAAGCCTGGCCAGAAGCTGTGTTCAGCATGCCAAAAGAAACACTTTAAACTCCCCAAACCATCATCGTCTGAAGAAAATATGTCAAAAGTGTCTAGTACATCATTGTCAGATGATGTGGTACAGGAACCTCTGCAGCATCAGATGAGGTCTTTGTTGATGGGGAGACAAAACTCTCAGCAATGAACCAATCAATTCATATCATTGGAGAAAGTCCCACTGACAAATGGAAGTTCAAGAGAACAGAAGGATATCTTCCTGCCAAAATGGCAAAAATTCAAGAGACTGTGAAAAAACATCTTGAAATGGTAAGTGGCGCAAAGGGAAATGGTGCGGGTCCATCAATAGAGACCACATCCTACAAACCTGAGGATACAATTACAGGATTGAAAGAGAAATACCTCACAGCAGAGACATGAAAAAATAATGATCCTGACAATCTTTACACCATCATTGAGTGAGAAAATTGATGGATGAATTCAAATGTTCCCAGTGGATGGTTGTACAAGCACAGCAGCTTGGCAAAGGAAAAGGGGATCATGTCTTCTCTGAATCTGAAGATGGGCAAGGAATTACTGTCACAGGTTATGGAAACCATTAAGGATTTCTATCATCATGATGAAATTAGCAGGCAAATGCAGGGAAAAAAATGCTTAACCATGAAAGAGAATGGAGAGAGGAAAGAAATTCAAAAGTGGCTGGTGTTATGCAACCTAAAGAATTGTATCAACAGTTCAAGGAAAAGTTTCCAAATCTATCAATTGTTTTTTCAAAGTTTGCAATGCTGCAGCCAAAGGAATGTGTTCTAGCGGGATTGAGTGGGACACACAGTGTGTGCATCTGTACAATTCATCAAAATGTGAAACTCATGATAATTGGATCAAGGATGAGGGAAGTTACTGGTGAGGAAGAAGTACCCCTGAATAGCTACCACAGTGCTTTAACCCACATTCTCTGCAACCCTAGTCTACCCTCTTGATTTTTGGAGATTGCAATACCTGTCCTGGTGTCAATTCCCTGAAAGAGCTTCTTCTCAAATGTTATGAGGAAAAGGGGATCAACAAAATTCAATACAACCACTGGACAATGACAACTGGAATCTGTCAGCCAAACAATGGAGGATTTTCTGGACACCTTCTCCTCCCAACTGACTCAGTTCACCTGCCATGATTTCATGGTGAAAGAACAGATGAAATATATGGAATGGAGGAAGCATGAACTTGGCAAGAGAGAATTCCTAGCCATCGGCAATTTCTCTGAAAATTACTAATTTGTAGTTCAAGACACGGCTCAAGGGTTCTACTGGAACAATTCTCAGGCAACCCTTCACCCATGAGTCTGCTATTATCAGAAGAAAGGGGTCCTCAAACATGGCTCTTTAACAATTATATCGGAGTGTAACACACATGACACTGTGGCAGTTCATCTCTTCCAGAAAGTTCTGATGGATCATCTAAAGTCCTGATTTAACATCATCACCAGAATTGTCTACTTTACCAATGGATGTGCTGGCCAATACAAAAATTGCAAGAACTTCTTGAACTTATGTCATTACCATGAAGAGTTCAGAGTGCCAGCTGAGTGGCATTTCTACACCAATAGTCATAGCAAAGGTCCATCAGATAGTGTTGGAGGAACTGTCAAAAGAGAAGCATCAAAGGAAAGTCTCCATCAGCCTTATGGAGAACAAATTTGAACTCCAAAGGACCTTTTCTAATTTGCTTCCCTGAAATTGAGTGGGATCTCTTTCAGGTACACAACACAAGAGGAGTATTCAAAGGAGAAGGATATTTTGGATCCAATTTTATCAAAGGCAAGGACTATACCAGGAACACAAAAATTACATTCCTTAATACTGGTGACAAAAGTGCTTGGAGGTAGGAATGTACAGCGCCTCAGCCAAAGGGAGTTCACCACCCATTAACAAGCCACCCACAAATCAGTCAAAAATGTCAATGGATACATGACAGTGGAATACAACAGCCACTAGAGGGTGGCTTGTGTTATGGAAATGTATCCTGAAGTGGGGGAAGTGTAAGTAAATTTCCTTCACCCCCATGGACCAAAAGCCTTTTGCCTTCCCCTCCAAACCCAATGTGCTGACAGTGGATGTGTCCGATATCCTCACAATGATTCACCCTAGGACAGCCACTGGAAGGTCATACACAATCACACAGAGTTAAACCAATGAAGCCAATAGGATCCTGAAAAACCATGCTACCAAAAAATGAGGTAAAAACTATGGGTACCATGTTTGGATTATTTAGATGATGTGTGCTTCTGTGTTGTTTATTTATTATTAATTGTCAATAAGTTGTTAATAATAGTTGTAAATAGTCAATAATTGTTAATAAGTTAATAAACAATAAGTATTAATTGTCAAAAGTATACAAAATGCTCTACCTGCATGACTTTGAATGCCTCTGAAAAGCAAACCCATGAAGATCCCACTGTATTTTCTGCTTCTGGATGTCTTATATCAAGGACATTTCTCATGCCAATTTTCATGACCTTGAATTTTGAAGGTTTTTCTGGGGTCAAGGTCAAAGGTCATATAGAAATGGAACTTTTTATTTGATGCTCTATGGTTTTTACAGCAGGAATCGAAGTTATTCTACATCCTTTCCTGAGCATTTTAAGACCAAGATTGTTGAAATTGATACAGTAGAACCCAAGATATGACCTTTCGAACATCCAAGGTCACGCTGTTGACCTCAAAATTTGGAAGGTCATAACTCTGAAACCCATTGACCTAGGAAGCTAAAATTTGGTAAGTGTCACAACCATGCGATTTACCATTTCTATGGTTGAACAGTATCCATGTTTGTGCCATTAGAAGTTTGCTGTAAACAGCGAATGTCCCTCCCTTAGCTATGCCTCTCTAATTCGTCTCCTTTGATTTCTCCCAAATAATGACTTATACTGTACATACAGAGTAAATCACTCTGACATCATAAAGTAACTTAACTTCCTTCCATACCTTGAATACTGAATCATGTGTTTAGTATGTGGATATCTTTCGTATTCAATGTATAGTAAATTCTTTAATAATAATAAAAACTTCTCTCTCTATAAGTCATTATTTATATGTTGTGTCCTGTCTGGTGTTATGCAATATAAATATTATTCAACTATACTCATTATTCAACCATACTCATTCATACATCCATGTTCTTTCTTGACCGCTATCCTTTATTAATTTTATTACTTATTCATTCATCTACCTATTGTCTACTTATGCCCAGACCCGGATCTAGGGGTGGGCTATGTGGGCTGCAGCCACGGGCCCCGCATTTGAGGCAGGCCTCCAAATTTGGAGAAGTTTTCCCCAATGTCTTAAATGCATACAGAATGTACTTGTCATTGATGGTGACCAATTGTACCGGCGAACAGAGTTTTTTTAAGTTAAAGCGACTGAAATGTTGCACACGTTCAACAATGAAGCAAAAGCGATTACAGTCACTGGCAATTCTCTGTGTTGAACATGCTCTGGCCAAAGAAGTCGATTTTTGAAATATTATTAATGAATTTGCAAAAAAAAAGGCTCTTCGGTTCAATCGGTTGCCAGCTCATAATCAGTAGGTAGGTGTGTATAAAATTATTAATTCAGGAAAATATAATATGTAAAATAAAGTAAAATATTTGTAAAGTAATATGTTTGTTCTGAAAACTAAATAAATAAAGTAAAGTAATATGTTTGTTCTGAAAACCTTTAATTTTCCTCGTAAACAAAGCTTATAATCCTTATACAATAAAAATTGTAGCCAAGGGGTCCCCCCCAAAAAATATTAGCCACGGGCCCCCATTCTTCTAGATCCGGGCCTGCTTATGCCCTATCAGTCTATGTTTGCTCGTGTCTATATTACACACACAACCTATTGTGTGACGAATGATATGTGTACACTACTTTGTGCAGTCATACATGTCCCTTGATGCCCCTTCGCCGGGGCCTTCTCATGGCGAAGTGTTACCTTCGCATCTGCCGCCTCCCGAGGTCCCTACTCTTCTCCGCGATCTCCCAGGCGCTACCCCGGCCTGACACGTGGCATTTTGCTGCCTCCCTGGCCGACGTCTTTTCGTCCCTGGGGATCCCCCCACCCTCTATTCTGCCGTTCTCCTTCGACCTGTCGCCCCCCTGGCTGACCACCCCTATCTGCCGCTGCCAGACGCTCCGTGGCCTGCGTAAGGAGTCTCCTCCTACCGTCCTCCGGTCTTCTTTTCTGGCCCATCTTCCCGTACACTCGGACGATGTTCTTGTCTACACCGACGGCTCGCGCTCCCCTGCAGGTGTCGCGGCCGCCGTCTTCTCTCCGTCGCTGTCACCTACCTCCCGGGGTATCCCCCTGCCGGTTCAGGCCTCCATCTTTTCCGCGGAGCTCTTTGCCCTTCTGGAAGCCCTCCATCTGGTATCGGGTTTTTCGCGGTCTTCCTGTACCATCTTTTCGGACTCGCTGAGCGCTCTTCAAGCGCTCGAGCGCTATAATTCCCCGGACCCCCTCGTACGCATTATTCAACAGGAGTACCATGTCCTGCACACCATTCACCGGATCCGGGTCACCTTCTGCTGGGTTCCTGCCCATGTCGGTGTTTCCGGTAATGAGGCGGCTGACCGCACAGCCCGGTCCGCCGCCTCGATGCCTCCCCTCCCCCGCCCGCTCCCCTTCTCTGACTATGTGCAGGTCTTTCGGTCCCTCTACGACCGCATATGGCAGCAGTCCTGGGACAATGCCACCGGAAATAAACTCTGGTCCATCCGCCCCTGCCTGTCATATTGGGCATCCTCTTTCCACCGCTCTCGACACAAAGAGGTCGTCCTTGCGCGGCTTCGCATCGGCCATACGCGCCTCACGCACGGCTATCTTATGTCCCGGCAGGAGGCTCCTTGTTGCGCCTCCTGCCAGTCGCCCCTCACCGTCTTTCACATCCTTGTGGAATGCCCCACCCTGTCGTCAGTACGTCGTCGCGCCTTCCCGTTCCTCTCTGATTTCCCCCTCCCCGATCGTTTACGTCTTATGCTCGCTGAGAGCCCTCTCTTCTCGCTTGACCGTCTTTTCCTTTTCCTCTCCCAATCTCGCCTCCTCTCTGAGCTTTAGGTGACTTCTCACCCGTCGTCCGCGGTCCTCCCACTTCTAGTGCCTTTCCCCCATCTCCGTTTCTCTTTCTCATATTCTGCTTCGCCATGATATCCGCTAGCGTATAGCGGGAAATGGCGGTAAACGCCCCAATACAAAAAAAAAAAAAAACATGTCCCTTGATGATCATGATTACGTACATGTATTCTTTTTATGTTTTATTTTTTTTATTATTTCACCTAGTGCTCGCAAGTTGTTTATTAGGTATTATTCTACTATTACACCCATCTAACATCCAGCAATTATTATATGTTCATTAAGTAGATTTTTTAATTCTAAGACACTTTCCTTCTATAGCGTTTCCGTCGCAAATGCTTCATTTTCGAGATATAAACATTTTTTTGGTGTGTATGTAGTGTGTTTGTACGGTCGTTTGTGTGTTCGTACCTTCGTTTGTGTGTTCGTACCTTCGTTTGTGTGTTCGTACCTTCGTTTGTGTGTTCGTTTGTGTTGCCGTCACATGTCTGCCCAATCAGAGTGCTCCATCCATTTTGAATTTGAATTAGTTTGCTACTGGAATGGCTTTGTATGACATGTGTTCATTCGATTATTACTGCTGTATTGTCGCTTTCTATGAAAATTTAGAAAAAAGTGTTGAGTTTCTGCATGCTCACAGTGTTCTACCGACAGTAGTGAAGTGTCCACATTGTAAAATAGAGTGCACATATCGTCAAGACCAGAAACTGTGGCATCGTAGGAAAAGTTACGTTGTGCTTAAAACGAAGAAAAGACGGTACTGTGATTATTCTGTCTTAGATGTTAAAGGTAATTCCTATTTTTCTTTTAGGTTAGGATAGGTTAGGTTTAGTTAAGTTAGGATAGGTTAGGTCAATTTTGAAGGTGAAATTTGTTTTTCCTATGGTTTTTGATGTTTTGAACGAATCTGACCTTCAAAACCGTCGGAAATGACTCCGTTTTCTGTGATTTCCCCCACATTGCCAGCCTGGGGGGGGGGGGGGGTATCTAAAAAACGAGTCATTTCCGACGGTTTTGAAGGTCAGATTCGTTCAAAACATCAAAAACCATAGGAAAAACATAAACTTCACCTCGAAAGGGAGACGGGTGTAATACTGTACATTTACCATTTATTATTGCTGAGACGAAGGTTCAAATTCCGATTATGTCATCAAAAGCGAGCCTCTGAATTCGAACTCTTCTCTCTTGCCTCTGCTACCAATTTATAACGTTAAGATGTGATGTTATATTATTATAATATACCATATTGTTCCCTGCCAGGCTACTGGTTATTATCTACTTAGGCACATAGTTATCCACATTCTTATTACCTGTACTTACTACTACTACCTAATTGTCATTCAAATTCCATTGCTTGTGTGTTACATCATCATTAATGTCCATGTACGTTCAAATGAAAAGTACACCATATTTTTTCTCCGCTTTCCTCATCACTGGCTAATTAGACTTTCAAACTATAATAACCAACCATTCTTCTTATAATATTTGACATAATTTGGCGTAATCACTGTTAAATATAAATATATATAACATTGTTGTTAATCCCCTTTAAATTATAGAACAACGGAGAACTCCTTCATTATTTAAATTGTATTACCTATTCAGATTACTTCAGTATTAGATATGTCAATTAACAAATTGCTAAAATTGTAATTAATGGCAATTAATGTATGCAATATAATGTAATTTATGTACTGAATGTACTCGGTACATGTCAGTCCCCCGACATTATGTCGGCACCCAAAAGTGTATACCTTACAAAAATTAGTATTTTTTTTTGTTAATCTTTTTATCTTTCTAAATTTCGTTGTATGCTTAAATTATGCTTGACGTCAGAATTCTTCAGCTCTCCAGCTAAAGTGGGAGCTTAACCTTCAACTGCATTCCCCCAAAATTGAGGCTTATTTATTTCTTGTATTGTAAATTAATTCATTCCTGCCCGAGCCTTTACCCGAGGAGGCCGAGGCCCCCTTGCCTTAAATTCCTGCCTGGCCCCTTGTTACCAGAGGTTGCACCTAACCCCCTTTAAATTCCTGCCTGAGGCTTAGACTAAGGAGGCCAAGCCTCCTCATTTTAAATTCCTGCCATAACTCTTACTCGAGGAGGACAAGCCTCCTCGCTTTCAATTCCTACCTTAACTATTGTCAAATGGGTTGAACCTCTACCCCTGTAAATTCTTGCTTGAGCTGTTGTTGTAAGAGGTAAAACCTCTCCCCCTGTAAACTTCTGATTACACTAATCAACAGCCAAAATGTATCTTCGATGAAACCATCATTTCTTTAGTAATTCAACGTCGCTCAATCCGAAAATGACCTTCATTTTGCATGATTGGTTCGCGTTTAGAAGATACACGGGTGCCCTGTTTTCATTATTTCCCAATTGAAATGAATATATCATTGAAGCATAACATATGGCAACACTGTAGAATGTGCTCGTTTGGCAACCTCGTTGTCTGGCGCCATCTTGAGTACAATCGTAAATCCCTTTAGCTCAGTTCTAGTGACGCTTGTTGTGGTGACACGTTATTTCACATTTTGACATAGTGCTTTTGTAGTGTTTCCTCGTAATTTGCACCTGTGGTTACTTCATGACATATAGAGTGTAGTGCGTGTTAAAGCGTAATCTTGCGATCAGTTTCTCATTGACGTTATAAGCAAAATGCCACGTAAATGCGTTAATGACTCAAATAACTTTTGCTATATTTGCGGCAAAGTAACATTAAAATCGCAAAAGAAGACGTTAACACCTGCCATCAAGAAAGCGTACCACCTTTATTTTAAGTGCAAATTAGGAGATCAGGACAAAACGTGGGCGCCACATATATGCTGCATTACATGTGCAACTACATTACTTGAGTGGTACAATGGGAAACCGAGGTCAATGGGCTTCGGCATCCCCGTCGTGTGGAGGGAACAAAGTAACCACGTGGATGACTGTTTATTCTGCATGGTTCCGCCATTACGTGGAATTAGTAAGAAGAAAAAATGGACCCTCAAGTATCCTAATGTTCCATCCGCCATTCGACCTGTGCCCCATAACGAAGACATACCTGTGCCCAATCCTTCTACCTCCTCAGACACCCTCGATTTGGATGACGAAGAGCATCCTGTAACGAGTACAGATGAAGACATTGCACATCCCACAACATCACAAGATACCGACTTTGTGCCCAGTGAACTGTCTACAGAACCGCATAAAATCACCCAACACGAACTGAATGACCTCATCAGAGATTTGGACTTACCGAAGTCTAGGGCAGAATTGCTCACTTCACGCCTTCAACAGTGGCATCTTCATGATGATGTCCAAATATCCATGTACCGCACTAGGCAATCCACGTTGGAGACTTTCTTCATCAAACATGGTGACTTCGTGGTGTGTACAGATGTTGTTGGTTTAATGAATGCTCTAAATATAACATATAGAGATGACGAATGGAGGTTGTTCATTGATGCCTCTAAGCTAAGCCTTAAGGCTGTACTACTTCATAACTAAAATGAAAAAGCTGCAATTCCAATTGGATATTCTGTCCACATGAAGGAGACATATGAAAATATGCAATATCTGCTTCACCACAAACTACAACGCTCACAAATGGAGCATATGTGGTGATTTGAAAGTGGTCGGCATGTTACTTGGTCTCCAGCAGGGTTACACGAAGTACTGCTGCTTCCTTTGCGAGTGGGACAGCCGTGCTAGGTCACAGCATTATGAAAGGAAGGAATGGCCTCTAAGAAAACGTTTAGTGCCAGGTGTGAAAAACGTTTCGTGCGAGCCATTAGTAGAGCCAAGCAAAATACTTCTACCACCGTTACATATTAAGTTAGGGCTTATGAAAAATTTTGTGAAGGCACTCAATAAGGATGGAAAGGCATTTAAGTATCTTTTCCAGAAGTTCCCTCGACTCAGTGAGGCAAAAATCAAGGAAGGCATATTTGTTGGTCCTCATATACGAAATCTGATGAAAGATGAACATTTTGAGACACTTTTGGAGGGCACAGAAAAAGAAGCTTGGGTCTCGTTCAAGTCAGTGTCGCAAAATTTCCTTGGAAACAACAGAGCTCCAAATGCAGATGAATTGGTGGATAATATATTGAAGGCGTACCAAAGAATGGGATGTAACATGTCTCTAAAAATTCATTTCCTCCATTCCCATTTCGACTTTTTCCCGGCAAACCTTGGTGAAGTAAGTGACGAACATGGGGAACGTTTTCATCAGCAGATTTCAGCTCTTGAGAAACGTTACCAGGGCAAGTGGAATTCATCTATGCTGGCTGATTTCTGCTGGTCAGTAATAAGAGACACTACACAGTCAGAGTACAAGAGACAGGCCAAGAGGAAATGACATTGAAGTGAGTGTTCTCCTTAAAATACATATATGTTGTGGGATAAATTTTTACCAGTACTTACACAATAATTACCATATCTTAAAAACGCGAACTAATTAAACAATTTCACTATCATTTTCAAATTCAGCATGCAAAAATACATAAGAATCGGCTACTTTCATTAAAGATACAAAAAATTCCTTAAAATTTGTTGACCAGTGTTATCAGTGCCTTGTTCTGTATATACTTTGTGAATAAAAATTTATGGGTGAACTAAAACTCCAATTTTTGAAGTGAAGTGTTTCCATTCACCCCTTTGGGAAAAAACCTGGTAGAAACTGTTCATTGGTACTCGGATGCTCTCGGCTAAGGCCGAGTTTACCGAACAAGAACCACCTTTGTTGGATTGTCCAAAGTGCATTTAACCCTAAGAAGTCGCAACCATTACACAAAAAAAATAAGAGAAATCAGTGAGATGAGGTGACATAAGGTGTGTACACTTGATGTGGGATGTTCCAATAGTACTATTCCATCAACAATCTCATTTTAGTTATATCTAACTACGTATGGGTGAGTTAGGACTATTTTTATATCAGTTATTTTCTAAGCATTGCAGGTTATTCTTTTTCATAATGAGAGTGTGAATATGTTGCCAAACAATTAATGCTATATAATAGTGAATATTAGATACTACAAAAAAATGACAGAATTCAGTAAGTCATAAATAAATGAGAACATTTAAATAAAAATTTGTACTTCTTGAGGAAGATTTTTATTCATAGTGCATATTTCTTATATTTTCTATACTTTCTGCATTTCAGAAGCATGAAGTTTTAATTTAATGTCAAATTTTTCACATACTGTATGTTTAAAGTGACTCATTGTGAATAAATGAACATATTTCTAAGTATAATAACTGAAAAGTATTTAATTATCCAACTGACATACTTGGATAAATCTTGCAAAGTAAATTTTCTAAATTATTATAATTAATAAATTTAAATTTAAAAAATTCAATTAAAAAAAATATTTTTTTTTATTTAAATGGAAAAAAATCATGATTTTGTTTCAATCCAAAAATTTTGGAAGTTGTGGGTTGTTGTTGGTTAGCCAATCAGCACACCCTGATTGAGCAAGCCAGCAGCACGCAGGTAACCAATTGCCCTCTCCAGAGTGGACCAGAGGTTCAGCACACTAGTGATGTTGTGTTGTGTTGTGTTGTGTTCTATATTGTGCTAGAACAGTGCAGTCTGTTATAATGTGTTCAATTGTTTGTGGTGTGTCCTGACACAGGTGGCAGGTGTTGTTTGTGGAGTTGTCTAATCTGTGTTTATATGTCTAAGTTGGGGTGATATCCACATCAGAATGTTGCTAAGTTAACTCGATCCAATCTGCTCAGGTTGGTCTCTGACCTGTCAATGGAGTTGTGGGTTGTGTGTTTTGGTGTGTTGTATTTTTTAAACACAAACTTTATGAAACAATGGCAACTTCGTAAATAGAATTTTTCACCATAACGTGAATGTCAAAGTATGATAATAAAACCCAGTGTTTAGACAGAAGTATATTTCCAAACATACTTCTGTCTAAAGAGTGGGTTTTATTGTAATGGCAACTTGACTCTCATATTCAATGATATGTTGTAATCATGCCATGGAATCAATTATGGTTCCTTGGTTTTCCAGGATAAATGGAATTGATTACAATTCCAATGATTGCAATTCCTGATTACGATTACAACATGTCTGATATGAATACATTGCAACCAACAAACTACATTTTCTAATTCTCTTTTTAGCTGAACCATGTTAAATTAAATTTATGCTTTCTTTTGAAAAACATTACAACATCGCTTAAAACCCTCATTTTTGCTGGAAGGAAGAATTACTTTTATTGCCTTATTTCAGTAATGAAGATTATGAGGAAACTGTACTTACCTATTAACTTAACCAACTCCTGTACAAAGTCTTTGCTACAGGCTTGCGTGTAAAATCTTTTGCCACAGTTCTTCACACACGTTTCTAGTACCTAAAACCAAAACAGATTATTTTAATAAAATATTCTTAAATATAATGTACTTGCCATATACCATACAACACTCTCACCATAATGCAGATAGGCATCACCTAAAGATAAACAGCCACCCCCCCAAAACCCAGCTAACATGACATATCAAACAATTATCACATCAGCAGGGTGGTTTGGTTTAAAACAATCAAAATTTTTTTAACCAAAATGAAAAAAAAAAGTAATTTTTAAATGTTTGTTATTTTTGTATTACTAATAGGGTAAATTGTATTTTGAGATAAATTTTTAATACAGTTAGAATTTATGGATCATGTACATTACAATTAACAAATTAAGAAAACAAAAATTAGTTAATTTTTAATTTTACATTTTAAAATGTCCTCTGGAGCCTCTAGGCATACGAGTGACATCATATGGAAATTTTTTCAAATGGATATAACCCCTGGAAGAAAAGGAAGTTGAACAGAATGTAAGACATGCAAACAACAAATGGTAGGACAGACATTATGAATGAGGCACCATCCATTTAGATGCCTGTCAAAGAAAACTAAAGAAAATACCAGATATTTTAATTTTAGTTTTTATTAAAAAGTTACATAATTTTAGTTTATTTAACATTAAACAAAATTTTCAGAATTCTGTTCACATTTATAAAAAAAAAAAATTCAAAATTATTATTAATAATTAGAGTACTGCTACATTCATCATGTTCTCACAGAACAGCAACAGCTTCTCTGACTTCCTTGATGATTAAACAATTCTAAGGATACCCCCCTTTTATAGTTAGAAAAGAACTACATTTATCAGATTAAAGGATAAATCAAGATTAAAAAATGCTAAAGGAGGAGGTCAAAGATTGACAAAAATAAATATTAAAAGAACAAGTACGTACTAATCCCAAAATAATGTAAGCTAAAAACAGTACCCATCAGAAGTCACATTGTAGAGTTAGTGTGGCTTCTCTCTCTCAGAAGGACATAGAAAATCTTTTATTTTATGAGTGATAGTGAGTGTGATTCAATTAGTGATAGTGACAGTGATGATGAAGTTTTAATTGATATTACTGAATTAGATAATCCTGCCTTAGTTGATTTTTGAAATTTGCCTGAAGGGGGGAAAGTGACTCGGATGCCTCAGGTGATGAAAATGAGCCAGAACGAAAAAGAAAACACAAGGTTGCAGACACCCCTTTGTTCACTTGGAGGGATTTAGGTGAAGGCATTGGAACTCCACGCAATATAGAACAATTTATAGGAAAAAATTAAGTCAATTTCTCTGATAATGCACATTCAATGTACAATGTATTTTGTGAAGTTTTTCCTGATAAAACTTTTGAACTAATGGTTACAGAAACTAACAGATATGCTGAATAATATTTGGCTTCTAAGACTCTAAAACCTTCTTCAAGATACAAGCAATGGTACCCAACTACCATTGAGGAAATTAAAAAATTCATCAGTTTATATTTGCTCATGGGTATAGTTCATAAGCCTAAGATAAATATGTATTGTGCAAAGGATGAATTCATTGCCACCCCAGTTTTTTCTGCAATCATGAAACGGGACAGATTCTGTAATTTGCTTTCCTTTTGGCACTTACAGATAATTCTAAAAACAGAGATGATGGTTCAAATCCTTGACTGAAGAAAATAGATACCTTACTTCAACTACAGAAATCCCCCACGTTAACAACCTTCACATTAGCAGAAACTTCACTTGGACAGACTAAATCGCTGTCTAGTCATTAACATTCAGTTTAATGTAATACAGGTCATTAAAGTGAAGATTTCCACTAAAAAAGTGTTAGCATCATCAAACTTCACTTTAGCGGACTCTGAGTCATTAAAGTGAAGGTGATGTGCAATGCCTGGAAGAAACTGCTCCATAACATCCAGGACCTGGAAATAGACTTCAAGGGCTTCAAGCCACAGGACTATTTGGGTGTTCTCCAACAAGCAGGTGAAACAGAGGCTACAGAGGACAAAGTTGTGGAATGGCTTGATGCTGATGATGGTGACCCAGGGTACAAAGATCTTAGTGAGTGAAATTGCGGCCAACATTTCAGTCAGGTCTGAAGACAGATCCACTGATGAACCTCTTGATGATCTACAGATCTACAGAAGCTAAGGCTAACAAAGACCCTAAGATCCACTCTAAGGTTAGCCCGAGAGAAAGGAAAGAGTAGCGGGTTAAGAGAAGAGAAGAGAATAAGGGGTTAAGTAAGAGCAACACCTATCACTCATGGGTTAACATTCATTCAGAAAAAGAGGAAAAGTGTCTCACCATCATCATCCGCCGGCCACTGCCGACAAGTCAGAAAAATAGTCGGAGAGAATAGGAGAGGGGTGAAAGATGAAAGAAGTAAAATAAGAACGCTTACAAACCATGCAAACACAGTCTACTCACTGTCATACCATGCAAACTACAAACATGCAAGAAGAGAGTTAGACATGCAAGGTAAGGAAAAAAAAAAAAAAAGTAGGTAAAGTTAAACAAAAAGTGGGTTAGTTTACGCTATGAGCTACATCTACATTCGTGTTAGTCTAATTTTTTTTTTTTTTTTTTTTTTTTTATTGCTGGCATCACACGCTGGCATGTCACAAGCTGGCATTCATCGTCAACAGACTCATCCCCGAGCACCACCACCAGAGCTCCTGTTGTTAACTTTCTTTTTTTAACTCTAAACAACGTTAATATTTTTAAAATGTCTGTCAAGACGGTTCTTAAACACATTAACGCTGGTAGAATGAACGACTGACGCGGGAAGATTATTCCATTTATCAATTACTTTAAACGTAAAGAAGTTTTAGCGATATTAGTAATGAAACGTCTGCCACGCAACTTGAATCCGTTATTGCGAGTATTACTATTATCGAAAGTGAACAATTTGTCAAAATTTACGTTATCGATGTTATTAACGATTTGAAAACTTCAATAAGCTCCCCCCTTAATCTCCTAGTTTCGAGTGAATACAAGTCTAACACTTTAATCCTATCTTCATAAGGCTTATTGCGCAATGACCGGAATAAGTTTCGTGGCACGACGCTGAACCCTTTCTAACCTATCAATATCCTCACGCAAGTACGGGCACCAAAACTGAACGGCATATTCCAAATGAGGCCTGACTAGGGACTTGTAAAGGGCAATATAATATCCTTCGATTTAAATTCGAAATTACGCGCTATGAAGCCTAACATCCTATTAGCTTTTGCGCAAGACTCCAGGCACTGGTTCCTAACCTTTAAATCTTTAGTTACGCGTACGCCTAAATCTACTTCCTCGTCAACGCTCGCTAAATCCCTATCATCCATCGTGTACACGTAATTATTGTTGCGAGAACCTATATGCAAAACTTTACATTTATCTACGTTAAATTGCATCTGCCACTTATCCGTCCACTCCATAATCCTATCTACATCGTCTTGGATCCTATTTCTATCGTCCTCGTTAACAACCTTACCGCCTATTTTAGTATCGTCCGCGAATTTTGACACGTTACTAATCAATCTACATCTATTCGTTAATGTAAATTACGAATAACAATGGGCCTAACACTGAACCCTGTGGGACACCACTACCTACCTCTAACCACCCCGATTCACTACCATTAACTACGACCCTCTGCCTCCTAGCACGAAGCCATTCTTCTAACCAGTTAGCTACCTGACCGCGGATACCGTGCGCTTTAACCTTCGCAATTAGTCTCCTATGCGGAACTGTATCGAACGCCTTTTTAAAATCTAAATAAATAACGTCAGCTGCCCTATGCCTATCGTATTCGCGCACTATTTCGTTATAAAATTCTAACAAATTTGTTAAACAAGACCTATGGCGTCGAAACCCGTGCTGACTACTATTAATCAAACCCCTACTTTCTAAGTGATCGATAATACGATCCCTAACTACGGATTCCAAAAGTTTACCGACAATTGACGTTAAGCTAATGGGCCTATAATTGCTAGCTACCGCGCGGTCGCCTTTTTAAAAATAGGCGTGACGTTAGCTAATTTGAAGTCTTCAGGAATAATCCCCGTTTCGAGTGACTGATTAAAAATCTTCGCTAAGGGGCCTACGATAACGTCTTTCAAATCTTTCAAATGTCTAGGATAAAAAGCGTCAGGGCCTGGAGCCTTGCTAACTTTTAGCCTATCGATATAATGCGCAATCTCAGCCTCGTAAACAGTTATTTCATCTAAAATAGTCTCGCTACTAAATGGAACGATATCGTCAACGTCGGGAACATTATTTACGTCCTCTACGGTAAAAACTGTCGCAAAAAAGTTATTGAAAATACCCGCCATCGCCTGAGCGTCAGAAGCCAAAGCGCCATTTACATCCAATAGAGGGCCTATGTTATCCTTTACCGGCTTACGATTATTTACGTAATCATGATGATGATGATGATGACACTGAAGATGTTTCCGAGGTTATACCCAAGACTACATTGAGCCAGACAAGAGACGCTGCTGATGTTCTGCTGAAATTCATTAATGAGACTACGGCACTGCCTAATATTCCCCCTTACTATAACTACATAAGGAAGTGCCAAAATGAAATCATTGCCAGTCAAAACAAGAGGATCAAGCAAATGAAAATTCATGATTTCTTCAAGCCCCCTGCTGCCAAGCCCCAATGCACATCCACACCCATTTCACGCTGAAGTTCCATTTCAAGCGGAATGTCTGACCTTTCACTGCCCATCAAACCATCACCAATGCCAAGTACTAGCAGCAATATTGGCTTCACTGTGTCACCACTCCAATTTCCTGAGAGTGCAAGTACTAGCAGTAGTACTCCTTCACCAGCCATCCTACCGGAGCCTGAAGTGGAGTTCAGGACCCTCACACCAGACCTGGATTTTCCAGCTATCACACCAGAAGTTTCCAAAGATATTTTGGAGGATTGACTATATATGGTGAGTACCATACATAAAAATAAATATTTACGTGTGCATGTGTTCATAAGTAGGTAAGCCTATGTATGCATTTTCATGTTATGTGTTGAATGTGGAGATTCGAGGGCTATACATACATGTGTAACTGTACTGAAGTATTTTGGTTATGGAAAATCCCACTTTAATTCCTGTAGTCCGGTAAAGTGGGGGTCACCCGTACTTCACTTTAACGTTCCCCAGTACATTAAAGTGGGGGTTTTCCGTACTTCACTTTAGCGGAAATTTCACTTTAGTGACCACACGCTCTCCCCAAAGTGTACGTTAATGTGAGGGTCTACTGTACTGCATGATGCACTTGAACAAAAACATAGTCCCACAACAAAACTAAGTCTTGATGAGTCTTTGTTGTTGTGGAAAGGAAGGCTCATTTTTCATCAATATATCAAATCTAAATGATCAAGATTTTCAAACTTGTTGATGAAAATGGCGTGACCATAGAACACAGCATTTATACTGGTATCATGGAAACCATGGATAATTTTTCAAAAACAAAGTGTAGTCATTAGGTTGATCCAAAGATATTTAGGCAAAGGACATCATCTTTATACAGACAATTACTATACTACACTAAAGCTTTACAAATACTTACTGGAAAACAAGACATATGGAACAGGAACCATCACAAATAATCATCAAAGGCTACCTAAAAAGTTGTGCACCACAAAAGTTGAAAAAAAAAAGGAATCATACATTTGAGACTGATGACTTGCTGTGTCTTTTGTACCAAGATAAAAGAAATATATATGTTACGATTTTTTTGCGAAATCAGTTTCTTTGCATATTCTCCAGTCAGTTTGCAAAGAAACCAAAACAATAGTAATTTTACCAAATGACCTTAAATGTTTGGTTATTTTGCAAAAACAAAAATTGGTCAATTTGCAAAATCACCAATAATCTTGTCAGTGTATTTGCAAAATCTCTTGTTCTAATACTGTAGAACCTTCTAGCTCCTAACCTAACCTAAACACAATGACACTGTTAGTTAGGTTACATTAGGTTAGGTTAGGTTAGGTTCTAGAAGGTTCTACAGTATTAGAACAAGAGATTTTGCAAATACACTGACAAGATTATTGGTGATTTTGCAAATTGACCGATGTTTGTGTGTTTTTGCAAAATGACCAAACATTTAAGGTCATGTTGTAAAATTACTATTGTTTTGGTTTCTTTGCAAACTGATTGGAGAATTTGCGAAAAAACCAATTTCGCAAAAAAAAACATGTCATATACATGCTCTCTAACATGCATTCAAATGCTGATAAGAAAGTGAATAGAAAATCCAAAGGAGGCATTATACAAAAAAACATTCCAGCTTCTATCGAGAACTACAATAAAAACATGGGATTTGTTGATCAAACAGATCAAGTTCTGCATTACTACACTATGGCCAGGAAATCAACAAAATGGTACAAAAAACTAGCCATACATTTCATTCAAATACAAGTACTAGATGCACTTGGAATATACAACTTTGTAAAGAAAAAAGAAGTCACTTTTCTTAAATTCTGTTTGGCAACAGTAAAAGAACTGACAGCTACTTCAAAGCCAGTCCTGGATAAGGTGACTGTTCCTAGGCTAGTTGGGAAGCATTTCATAGAAAAAAACAACATCCAAAAAGAGTTGCAATCCCACAAAAAGATGTGTCTGGAATAGTGTCACAAAGTTGCTATCAATGCAAAACCGGCTCTGACAAACCTGGATTATGCATTGAATGTTTTGAAATCTTTCATACTGAACTAAACTTCTAAACTATTACCATATGTTTTGGTGTATAAGACGCACCCCTATTTTCAAGGCCTTTTTTCAGGAAAAAAAATTATGACCAACTGCCTAGTTGTCAGAAAATGTCTGTAATTTTCTACCAGTGAGGCTGACTTTTGTTAAAGCCCTCCATCAAAAGTATGGTGATACGTTTTCTTTCACCCATACTCATTATAAGAAAATAGTATTAAGTATACGGGAGACTATACTATATGTTATGAAACATAAAAGTAAATCATTATGCAATATGTACTGTTTTTATTGTTATCAGTGGGTTGGGAAGAGTAGAAACTTAGTGTAAAATTGGCCAAACCAATACACAGTCAGGAGAGACTAAGAGATGATGAATTTTTGTAAAAATCCATCAGTTCTTCTAGCCCAGTGGTTCTTAACCTGGGGGGCGCGCCCCCCTAGAAACAGGAATTTCTCTAATTGTATTTGTTATTCTCTTAACGAGAGCATGGGCTAATATTGAGAAGTTATTGAGAATGTTATTTTGATTGAAGGGGGGCGTGGAGGGAAGGACCAATTCCTAGAGGGGGCATGGTAGTAAAAAGGTTAAGAACCACTGTTCTAGCCCATATAAAGGTAATATTATGACCTTCGGTGTATAGGACGCAGGATGATTTTGATACCCCTTTTTTTTGGAAAAAAAGTGCATCTTATACACCGAAAAATACAATACTTTATTTTTATATTCTAGGATTATCTTAAATTTTAAAGAAAGTCAATTTATTTTATAATTAAAATTATATACATTAATTAAAATTAAATTTAATTAAAATAATTACAATTTTATGCAGGGATGGGGAGTCGGCCAAAATCAACCGACTCCCGACTCCTGAGTCGGTATTTTTAAAAACCGACACCGACTCCGACTCCCGACTCTTTCCTTATCATGCTGATCTACAACCTTATAAATATTGGGATGTTTGTTTCGTAGATGGCATTTCAAGTTTGAGGCTCTAGTTGGAGCATTAGCATGTTTCCCAGTGTAAGCACTAATTTTTGCATTACACTCTTTACCATCCTTTTCTACTTGACAAATAAAAATACTTTCATCCTCATTTAGCTTAAAATATTGAAAGACTGCTGATTTTCTACTAAGCCCATGACTCATTACTAATAGGGGCTAATTAAATTAATAATTAATATATTGCTAATTTTTATATGGTACCTAGTATCCTAAAATAGAAATATGAAATTCATTTGCTAAGATTTACCAGAACAATAAATCAAATGTGGAAATGTGAATCTAGAATTAGTTCAGGAAGATATTTATTTAGGGCAGAGTAGTATTCTGGTAAATTGTTGGCATATAGAAATTGAATCAAAGAGTCGGGAGTCAGTCGTTTTTACCGACTCCCGACTCTTCAAAAAAGCCCTGACTCCCGACTCCCCACCTCTGATTTTATGTATATATATACAGACAAAACTGTGTGCACACAGACAAAAATTGCCACACATTCATCCCGAGTGTAACCTGTGTACTCGCAGTGAAAGGGTTAAGGGGTCTTGGCAAATTTTTTATTTATTCACCATGGTTTATTAAATTTCTTAAAATATTACTGCATTTATCACTTCTAATATTTGATAATGCTATTATTCTACAAATTTATACTATTCCATTTTGCCTGTAAGAAAAAAAAATCATTATTTATGTTTTGTTTTACTCAGGTTTATTAATAGTGAACTGCAGGGATGGTAGCCAAAATAAAGTTAAAATTTTCAAAAATATTTGGTAATTCTAAGTAATTTCTACCTTCATGAGCTCTATATACCAATATTTTATTATTATTTTATGTAGAAAAAGGCTTTGTTTAAGTTTATTTATAATTTTTTTTTTAACCAAATTTTTATTTATTACTCTACAACAATAAAACATACACATTTGGAATCCTCAGCCTCTCCTGATTTCAAATATATAGCTATAAGTTGACTGAAATATTCTAAAAAATAGTCAAGATATTTGACCTTAAAAAAGGAGGGTCATTCAGTGACCTGAATTTGACCCGACTCATATCTCAGGAAAACTATTGGATGGACCAGCCTAAGATTTGGAATTTTATTTTCTCTGGCCAAAACTACCCAATGTACCAAATTTCAGTTAATTCCCTTTTGGGTAGGGTGCTTGTCTCTGGGTCACTTGTCCTGGAACTCCCCAAGGAATGCTAACATTCCTCATTACTACATGTAATGTATAGAGTTGGTAATATATATCTGGACTACATTTGAAAGTGCCATCACATGCCCAATGCTTATAATTCACCAAATCATCTAAACCACTTTCAGTTCCAAACACTAAAATCCTATCCACATCATGTTCTCCACTGTCATACTGTACTGTAAGAACTTTTCTCCGCTTTCAAGAAATTGATATTCTAAAGGAATCACATATCCACTGCTTTCTTTAGGGATAGGAGGTACTTTGTTGTTATTCTGTCGCCAATTCTGAATGTTTCGGGCTAAGGTCAGTATTGATGGCATTAAAGCCAGGGTTGTGTCATCTAAACCTGATGTTGCATCAGCAATAAGTGATCTTGTTGGTAGTTGCAAAGTCAAAGTGGCAGCTTTCATGGTCGCCAAAGAATGATAAACTTGGGGTTTGGCTGCATTGGAGGTATGTATACGCTCACCAATATGTTTACAAATCAATAATGTCTCATCACTTTCCAAAATAGTGTGCACTCTCACTCCACGTTTACTTATTTCACACTTCCAATAAGTTTTTGCTTTATGTTTTCTTTCCAATCAGTAAACATAATTCATGTCATCAACTAATTTCTCACCACCACGGATACTTCTCACTGTAAAAGGCATTTTAAAGGGCTTGAAATAGCAATTATAGGTTAAAACCTAATTTATCAGTTAATGTTGGTTACTGTTGGTGGGGTGGTTGGTTGGTTTGTTTCATTGTTTGTTGGTATTTCTTTCCAATAATAATTTTTTCATGGTGAATTTTCTTTGCAGCAAGATTTCTTGCAGTGAGGTTTCTTGCGGCAAAATTTCATACAGCAAAATTACCGGACACAAAGTAAATGGTCAGAGTTGTGAACCTGCAGGTTGTGTAATGCAGTGTGGACTTGCATAAAAAACCTCTTATTGAGATATGAAGATATCAACAAGCAATGTCTTGGATAAACTCTAGAGTGATTTCATAAACTTATTTATAGTTTCAACTAATTTTCCATCTTTATTACATTTCTGTACTTTCTTCTGTAGACATGAATGCCTGGGGTGTGCCTGGAGCTAGGCTAGGCTATATGGCTCAGTTAAATAGCTAGGAATACAATGCTGGAGAGAAAGAATGAATGAATAGCAGTGCTTCACTGGCGCTTCAACTGCTAAGGTCATATCATACCGAAAGTAAAGAGAGAGCACAAGGAGATGGGGTAAGGAGGACTTTGAAGGCATAACAGTTAAAGAAAAGTCATGAGAGAGAAGAGTAAAGACACAATGAACAGCAAAGGGAAGAAGAAATTACACTCAAGTCATATTAAATAGAGTAGAAGGCCAATTTGACAAAGAAGAGAGAAAAGCATGTCCTTTGGTACAGGTGTGGAGTCACCCAACAAAAGAGTAAGAGTGGAGCCTGAAGGGCAAAAAGGGAGGAACTGGGAGTGAGCAATGGCAAAGGCAGGACAAACCAAAAGTAAATGTGAAACAGGGAGAGAAATACCAAATGGGCACGAGGGGGGCAACATCTCCCAACATACGATGCCCATGTGTGAGAAGTGTATGACTGTTGCATAGGCACATCAGAGTGGTCTCTAACCATCACTCACAGGCGAATCAGGCCCACATATGCAGAGAGGAGGCAGGAGTAGAGGAATAGGCCTGAAAGCTATAATCCAACTAACTTTGGACCAGGGAGTGGTAGAGACACCAAAGAGCATAGCAGTCAGCACCCGAGTTAGTATGAGAGGAACTTGAGAAGGGTACAAGTCTGAAAGCATGAAGCCTTCAGAGACCCAGAAATCTAGTTTCAGGTACAACGGGAACTGGTGATCCATAAAGAGAGAGAGAGAAGGAATGGCAGTGCAGTGTTGGTGTTGGTGTTGGTGTTGGTGTTGGTGTTGGTGTTGGTGTTGGCAAAAGTGCATTGCCACCATTTTTGAAGGGGAAAATCAAAACCTGTAATCTGTGGCCCATTTTGGAAACCAAATCCAGGGCCCACTAGAGGATACATTCAAGGAAGACAGGTCGGGAACTAAAGCAATATATGGCAAGGTCATCAACAGAGAGGGTGGCCATAATCCCTGGGGACAGAGCCATCACCACATCTTCGATTGCCAAAGCAAAGCAGAAGACACTCAGGATGCTGCCCTGGGGTGGGGACTCCATCCTCCTGCAAATGCACAGAAGAGAGGGAGGTACCCACCTGAACATGAAAGGAATGGGAAGACAAAGTTGGAGATAAAGGAAGGGAGAAAACCTTGAAAGCCCAAAAGATAAAGTTTTTGACAGATACACCACCACCAGGTGGTGTCATATGCTTTCTATAAATCAAAAAAGACTGCATAAAGATGATATCACTCTGCATATGACACATGGACTGTAGTTTCCAACTGAACTAAGATGTCAGTAGTGCTCCAGCCTCTGCAAAGACCAGTCTGTATAGGGGAAGTAAATTGTGGCATTCTAGGTGCCACATCAGGTGCCAAGAAACCATCTTCTCTAAAAGTTTTGAGAGGTACTTAGTGAGGGCTATTAGATGGTAATTGAGGGGAGATGTCAGGTCCTTTCTGGACTTAGGAAGGGGAGCACCACTGCTTCCCTCCAACAGGAGGGGAAGGTGCCCATTACCCAGATCCAAATGTAGAAGGCAAGGAGAAAGAAATAAACCAAATGGTGTAGGTGGCAAAGCATTTCAAAATGAATGCTGCTGTCAGGGCCAGGAGTAGAGTTGCCACAGGAAGCTAACACCAATCTCAGCTCTGACAGAAAAAAGGTGGTTATAGGGGAAATTATTGGGAGTCTGAAAAAGGTGAGGGGAGTGAACAAGCAAAGCCTTACGTCAGAGGAAGGATTTAAAATATCCTCAGTGGTATATCAGAAAGGCGTATTTTAAAGCCAGAAAATCTTTTTATGCCCCTCAGGAACCTTCAGTTAACCAAAAACAATATGTGAGTTTGCTTTACATTGCTGTCTTAGAAAGAGTAAAACCATTTACGAAAGATTTTAAGTTTGCTTTGGCATTCAAATATTTGTCTACCATGAAAAATAAATTGGTTAGGAATAACGTCGCAAAATGGGAACAAGCCTGTGTCTACAGCATTCCCTGTAAAAGTTGTGATTTAGTATACGTAGGAGAAACTGGAAGAAATATTGAAACTGTATTAAAGAACACAAATATACCTTCAGAAGTTGTAATACTAATAATGCCATTTTTTATCACGTCAGCCAAAATAATCATGGTATAGATTGGGAATAAAGTAAAGTACTTTATAAATGTAATAATTATGTCAAATGAAAAATAATAGAATCTGTATGTATAGAACAAGAAGATAATTTTAATTTGTGCGAAGGTACTTATAAGTTAGAGCCTTTAATGAGATTCTTGGTCAAAAAATCCCTTATGGAGTTGGGGGAATGGGTTCTAACCTAAGTGTGAATTTCTTAAAGGTCTCTGGATTGTTTCCTTACTCGCTTTTAGTTCATTCAAATTTTTTTTTTTTTTTTTTTGGTAAAATGTAAATGGAATAATAAACGTAAATGTAATAATGGAAGTAATAAATGTGGAAATAAATATAAATGCAACAGATGTAATAATAAAGGTAATATAAATTTAATAATTAGTGTAAAGGTAATAATAATAAATATTAAAAAAAAATGTAAATGCAATAACAAATGCAGTAATTATGTCAAAATAATAGAATCTGTATGTATAGAACAAGAAGATAGTTTTAAATTTGTGTGAATGTACTTATAAGCAGGACCCTGTAATAAAATGCCCTTCCAGTGTCGGGAGAATGGGATCTAACCTAGGTGCGAATTTCTCAATGGTCTCTGGATTGTTTCCTTCTTGCCTTTTTCATTCATTTTTCAGTTTATAAGTTCTGTATAATAAACAACAATGTATATAATAATAAATTTATAATTTCTGTAATAAATAATAATGCAATATTAAATGTAATAAATTTAATAATAAATGTAATAATTATGTAAAAAAATAATAGAATTTGTATGTATAGAAAAAAATGATAGTTTTAAATTTGGATTGTTTCCTTCTTGCCTTTTTCATTCATTTTTCAGTTTATAAGTTCTGTATAATAAACAACAATGTATATAATAATAAATTTATAATTTCTGTAATAAATAATAATGCAATATTAAATGTAATAAATTTAATAATAAATGTAATAATTATGTAAAAAAATAATAGAATTTGTATGTATAGAAAAAAATGATAGTTTTAAATTTGGCCGAATGTACTTATAAGCGGGTCCCTTTAATGAAAATGCCCTTCCAGTGTCGGGAGAATGGGATCTAACCTAGATGTGAATTTCTTAACGGTCCTTGGACTGTTTTCCCTCTTGTTTTGGTTCATTCATTTTTCTGTATCCACCTGAGGAGGATGCCAGTAGGCATCGAAACTGTTGCGGAAATAAACTCTGTCTATTAGAGTGGGGTTTTATTTTCATAGCTTTCAATATATATGTTGAAATGTCAGCAATGGTTTCAAGAGGTGAGTAAGCGGGTTAGTTGCGACTGAGGTGGAGCAAGTGGGGCAGTGGAATTGGAAGTTCTAGGAGAATGGGCTGGAGGAATAGTGAACACAGGGTGTGGAGACAACAAGAAGGTAGAGGATGGGATAGGGGGATGGGTGGATGAAGCCTGATCAGGCCTAGAATGATAGGGTGTGGAAGAGGATGGTACAGAGGCAGTTGAAGTCCAGGGCAAATGTGAGGTAGCCAGGCAGGAAGAGCACAGTGTTTGGGCAGAGGTAATGCCTGGACATGTGAATCAGGACCTAATGAGGGACTTCATGCTCTAATAAGTACGATGGACAGGTAGAGGAGGAGGCAGTGTGATCTTCTCCACAGTTGGCACAGTAGAGAGGATTCAAACAGGAGGAACCATGGGTCAGAGAGACAGAGTTAATACAAATACCAGGGTAACTTTGGCATGTCTTTCTGACGTGTCTGGACCTCTGCAAGTAAAACATCAGCATGGTCTGGGGATATATAAGGTTATAACATATATTCTGCTCAAATTTTTAGTTTATTCACAACAAAAATTAAATGACAAGACAAATTAATCATCAATATAATTCCTTTCTTTTTCTATAACCTCCTCCAACCTGTAGAAAAGTTTTTTATGCCACATTCTAAGAAATCCCTTGGTTTTGAGTTAAAAAAATGGAACACCATTTTCAATAGCTTCCTTGGATTGCAACTTCTGTCCATCTAGGTGGTGTTGCAGACTTCTGAATAAATGGTAGTCTGAAGGTGAGATGTCCAGAGAATAAGGTGGATGAGGCATTTTTTCCCAACCAAATGCCTCCAATTGGGCAGTGGTGATTTGAGCAGTGTGAGGGCACATGTTATCCTGGTGGAATAGAACACCTCTGTGATTAATTAATGCAGGATGTTTTTCTTGTAATGCCATCTTCAATCATTGGAGTTGTTGGCAGTAGACTTCAGCTATGATTGTTTGGTTATCTGGCAGAAGCTCAAAATGAATAATTCCTTGCATATCCCACCAAATGCATAGCAAAATTTTCTTTGGATGGGGTCCATTCCTTGGCTGAGGTTCAGGCTTTGTTTCATGGCTAAGCCACTGATGTCAACTCTTAATATTGTTATAGAGGACCCATTTTTCATCCAGTGATGATCCAATTAAAAAATGGTGCCTATAGTTGCCAAGAATGCAGTGATGTGCAAATATCAATTCAATGTTGAAGATTTGCTTGTGACAAATCATGCAGAACCCATTTTCCAACCTTCACTACTTTTCCTAACAGCTTCAAATGACGATGAATGGTCATATGGCTAATGCCGAGTTGCAGGCCAAGTTCTCTTACAGTTACCATTGGGTTTTCCTCCACTGTTGCTTTCAGCAACTCTTCATCTAACTCATTTGGTTGTCCCATTCGTTGATAATCTTTTAGACTAGTCTTCATTTCTGAACTTCTCAAACCATCTCCTACAGCTTTCAGCAACTCTTCATCTAACTCATTTGGTTGTCCCATTCGTTGATAATCTTTTAGACTAGTCTTCATTTCTGAACTTCTCAAACCATCTCCTACACATCCATTCGCTCACATCATCATTTCCATAAACTCTTTGAATGTTTCTTGCGGACTCACTAGCATTAGATCTTTTATGAAACTCATACAGCATCACATGTTGAATATGCTCTTTTGTGGGCTCCATGTTTTTTCAATTACTGTAATATCATAGGGGTGGCGTTGTAACTATGAAAAACACCAGAGAAAATATTCATTAGCCTAATCCTACACTAGCCTAAGTCATTTTGTATCATTCTGTATCATGATAAAACCTGTGTGAACCTGTCATTGGGTGTATTTTGCAACATTTCTAAAACTATTTCACATTATCTTGAGGTTATTCTATTATCCATCACCCATTTTCTAATCAAGCAGAATTTATGTTACAACCTGATATAATGGTGTACAGTTTTGCTGATTCTCATTTCTCAAGTCTATTTATTTTCAAATTCATCATTTTTTCTTTCCAGCCACTCAGCTTTCACAGCCTCGAATTAAGTACCATATTCATTAAGTCAATTTAGTCAAGCATAGGCAGATACTGTTGAGATGGTGTGGTTAACACCCCAAGTTGGTTGAAACTCCAGTATTGGGAAGGATTCCTGAGAGCTCCCAAACCCCTCAGTAGGGCCTGGGAGGTTTCAGTAATCCCCATTGGGCCAGAGCTTTCTTAGAAAGCCAGCCTTCAGTTACTAAAAATACTTTTCTTCTCTTTTTAATTCATTATAACAGATTTGAAATTCTCTCAATATAGAGAATAATAAGCACCTTGAGGCAATCATATGCCTGATTATAACAGCTTTGAAATTCTCTCAGTATAGAGACAGAAGCTTGAGGCAATCATATGCCCATTTCAAGAGACAGGAAAGCATCTCACTTCTCCTTGATGGTGTGGTAGGTGATCCTATAGTCTTGTTTTTACCATTGGTGTTTTGTATTGCTTAACAATTAGCTATAAGAACCATGTCTCACGTGTTTGGATCACTTAAAATTATCATGTAAATATCATAATCATTTTTGAATGCCTGATTTCCTTTATAAAGACCTTCTTGAAAAACCTAACTTCAGTTATCAATATGCATCACGATGGATTTTGAGCTTTCTCAGGCTGTGAACTAAATTGTATCTTTAACTGCCTTATGAGCAACATATTAATGCAAATACATATCCCAAAATTTTAGAACTTTAATTATCATCATTGTTAATTTTGCTCCCTTTTCTGGCATCATTGCACTTATGGATTCCTATGGGTCCACTGATGACAGTGCTGGGGGGATAATCTCTAAATGTTGTTGGTTTTTTTCTCTTTATCAGGGATTTGTTTTTGGCTGGGACATTTGCTTATTGAAGTGAAGTTGGACAAAGCTTTTTCTTCCCCAATACCTGCCCAAATGCTGAAGCCAGTATTCACATATTTTTTTTGTTATATACATTGCTTTTGTTTGCACTAATTGAGCCAAGAATACCTTTAATGATTGTGATATGAAGTGGAGTTTAAAATGACACATCTGGGACTAATCAGGTTTATGCAATTTGGGTACACACTCATTGACCTTGCCCTAGTGACTAATATTCTGTTTTTCATATTAGTTATGTAAGTTCCCTTTTTTTTTTTTTTTTTTCTATAAGTCTTGTCTCCTTTGTGTAGTAATGGGCTGGTGATGGTCAATAATTTAATGGTTTTATTTTATGTTGACATTTTTGTGTGTGGTATGGGACTAATGATATTTGTTCCTTTTGTTTTGTAATAATATTTTTTTCAAGTGCTTAGTTGGGTCTCAATACACATTGATGTATGATCAATAAAAATTGTTCATATTTTCTTTAGTTACCTGTAAAAACTTGCCTGCTGATGCAGTTAACCTTGTAAGTGTTATTTTTGTTTTGTTGATTAAATTAGGCAAAGGACGCTTTACTTTTCTTAAATCCTCCCACCATAAGCTGAGGAGTAAGTCTTTAAAAGAGGCAGACTGGCTATGCCCCAAGAGATCTTAAAGGTGAGAACCCAGTTTCAAATTGGTAGGAGCCACCTATCTGACATAATCTCAACCATACTAAAATTGGGAACTTGCTCACCTCATTTCTCTCATTCTTAGCAGTGCGGGTGGTGCTGAAGTCAAAGGATTTATTTTTACTCAATTGAAGGCCCTCTGGGTGGTCCTCACTGGCAGCTCAATCTCCCATCTCAGCAACCAGCAGCAG
This sequence comes from Bathynomus jamesi, assembly GCA_023014485.1. Taxonomy (NCBI): domain Eukaryota; kingdom Metazoa; phylum Arthropoda; class Malacostraca; order Isopoda; family Cirolanidae; genus Bathynomus; species Bathynomus jamesi. Next base: position 1,016,275 of record JAJOZX010000213.1, on the reverse strand, counting down.
CTGCCGTGACCCCACTAACAGAGTATCCGGTAGGTGAGTAACGCAAACACATTTTTACAAGGTACACTTACTGGCATCACACCCCCATTTCACTGTGATTAATGAAGAAGTGCTTAAATCATTGTAATAGGGCATCTCGCTAGAAACAGCTCTGGACTAGTGTTAAAATCTAGTCCAGTATTTAGCCCTGAGAGTCCCTGTTGAACTCAAGAAAAGGCAATATCATAGTCTATTACTGAAGCCGGAAGGTATGTTTTGAAGTTTAGCACTAAGGATCCAGAACTTAAGTGCTCCTTCTAGGCAGACAATCCAGTGTTGTGCAGGAATCCAAAATTCTTGAAGCATTTCCAGTGTGCTTTGTGGCTTATAAACCTTTAATTAAGCTATTGCATGTGAATTCATTAAGCCCCTATACACGTTGTCTTGTCCAGCTAAATTGGGAAATAAACAAGCGAGAAGAATTCCTGTGAATATAATACAGTTGAAATGTAGGAAGTTAAGACCCTCCAAAGTTTAAAATAGTTATTTAGAATTATAGGTAGTGTTTTGTACATAAATTATCTTTATGCTCATTATCATCACTAACTTTATTAACCCCATTATCATTTAATTTAAGATCAAAGTTTCTTATTGTCTAGAACCTCCAGAATACATTGTAACCAATTATTGATAGTTTTTGTTCAAGTCTAGAAATGGGAGGTTTCAAGTTGTTCTATTAAATAAAGTTATGAATAAAACTGAAAAACCTAAATTTCTAGTTTGCTTTCTATAAATCATTAAATATCAGTCATGTTACATGATGGGGAGATCAGTTCCACATTTGATCATCACAGGGAATAAGAGGAGATAAAAAGTCATACACTGGAATAAGGTTTACTAAATTCGATGATATTTTCAAGTCAAGGGAAAATTCTTGAATTAATTTTCAGTAGCATAGGTCTTGCCTGTACTGTGCTTGTTCCTCTTTATTGTTTATCCTAAAGCCCTTTCTCTTCCTTTTCTGCCTGAACACCTTTTTTCTTGCACCCACTCCTTAACATTCCAGCATATACTGTTTGCTTTCCATCGCTTGAATGCACTGTGGTGGTCTTACTCTTCCTGCTTGACATTTTTGTGAATGGTCCTTGCTCACTTGATGTCCAATGTACTGCTTGGGAAAAGAGCTTTGAATCCAGCTTCATCTCCTGCCTTCCAGTCTATTCACTTTGCATGTACTTTGTGGCTGGCCAGTAGAATTGGATTCCTACCATAGGAAGAACTGTTTCCAAAGTCAAATCCAGGTGGGTTCTCCAGTTTTCCCACAACAATGGCAGACTGGAAATTGAAGATAACCAGCCCTAGTTTTCTCCGGTAACTGGGAATGAGCAAAAGTCAGGATCAATAAGGGAGATGGAATCCTCACCCCCTGAACCATACAGTTAGTTGGGGGGAGGGTAAATATAGGTCACCTTCTGAGAGGAGAGGTGGGTGAGAAGATTCAACTCCTAGTATTCCAAAAGGCAGGGAGCATGCACTACACCCATGCAGGTGTTAAAGGTAGAGTAGGAGAGACAATCCAGGGGAACAGAAGACAGGGTTGAGAGGGACAAGACTTTTTGGTGCTGGGCTCTGAAGGAGACTTCCACCACAAGAGAGCCATCATTCTAGGGCCACATCTGTCAGGGATCACCACAATGGGAAGTGAAGTCATTGTAGAACTGTAGACCTCAAAAACATCCTGCTGTGAGAGAGAGGGAGAGGCAGAAGAAGTGAGGACAAGAAACTGAGGATAATTAGGGTCAGAGTCATCAGCCCCTACGAAGGGGTCAAAAGACTTGCGGGAATAAGATATGCGAGCAGTCTTTGAACAAGGAGGATCTACAGATCTACAGAAGCTAAGGCTAACAAAGACCCTAAGATCCAATCTAAGGTTAGCTCAAGAGAAAGGAAAGAGTAGGGAGTTAAGAGAAGAGAATAAGGGGCAGTGTTTGGCAGCCCGAGGTGGTTCAACCCCATCAAGATGCGGTCTTCCAGTGGTAGAGGACTCAGGGCCCCTGGTTGCCCACCACCTGAGAGTGCTAAGAGAAGTAGTAGTCTGAGAAGTAGTAATAGCAAAGGTCATAAGCCAAGGAGTAGAAGAAGCCATAGCAAGAAAAAAGGAAAATTCATCCCCTCTGCACATCCCGCCACCACCATCAACAAGGGAAAGGCACATCGTGGGCACACTTGGTTCTACTGCCAATAGAACAGTGAGACATGGCAGGAACAGGGCTTGGGTTTGGTTTAAGAGCAACAAGGGTGAAGGACAACCACCTCTCACCCAAGGTCCAAGGAAAGAGTCAAGTCAAGGTCCAAAACAAGGCCAAATATTAAAGAAAAAAGTCAGAAGGAGTTGGGGAAAGAAGAAGAAAGAAACATAAGTGCTCAGGAGATCAGCCAGGTCCCCAGATGGGTCCAATAGTCCACGAAGGGGGAGAGAGCACTTACATCAGAGGAAGATGCATTCCTACATTGGCCACATAGGGACACACCCAATAGCTCCAGACAAAGCAAAGGGAATGCTGGAGATATAATGTTATTTTCTTCTGCATATTTATGCTAATTTTAAAATTAACTTTGTTTTACAGGTATTTAGGAGGAGTTCACTGGACATCAACCATTTCATTACTTTGATAAATTCTGACTTAAACAAGTCCTTGGCTAAATTAACATTTTTCCAATGACTTAATTAGCCACCATTTACAAATTATTTTGAACATTTTATACCTATACATACTCATGATATAGAACAGCCAATTATTGAAAGTAATTTTCATAACTCTCCTATGGTACATCACGCAAAAATGCCTATCTAAAAAAAAAAACATTCATTCAGTGTAAATATTATAAGTTTTTGATTTTGATACCACCAGCAACAATACCTTTCTGAAGAATCAGAATCAGACTATAAAAATTAAACCATTAACAAGTTTCTCCTGAAATGTTGATTAATAAAATTCATTTCTTCTATTTCAATGTTTTCTGAACAGATTTATCTGTTGGGGCTTATGACCTATCTAGTTAAAATTTATCTAAAGAAAGATAATGCTTGTAAATGAAAGTAAGAGTAGAATTTTATCACACTCTTATTTTCAATTATTTATTAATCACTATGGTCATGGAAAAACTATAGGTACACACCTACAATATGGTATTGTACCGTATATAGTACCTTTATTTCTTAATTAAATACAAATCATTAATTTATTGAATTAAATTACAAAATTGTCATACATAAAACCCAATATGTAGGCATTGAGCCTACATAAGAAAAATGTATTATTTCATTATCAAAATTTTCCAATGCTGACTCATTAAAATTATTTTGAGAAGAAATAATGAAAATACAAAAATTAGACATCTGGGGACTTTGTACAGTAAGTGAAAATTTAAGACAAAGGAATTTATATTAGCAGCCAGAGCTGCCTAGTTACGAGCAAAGCTTTAGGCAAGGGAGACATGCCTAATCTTCCTATAAGTTCCGAGTGAATACCTAATAATATAAAATTAATAACGCAAAAGGATAGGCCTATTCCTTCAGATATTTAAGTACAGTGAATTGCCTCTATTAAACTCCTTTCACAACCTAATTGCCTACATTGAAAGAGAGGCGCGATAAGCAGCCATGCACCCTACAAACAGAAGCGCGGTCCAATGAAATAATAAGGTACCCATATGGTAATTTCCTTTTTTACCATTAGGCAGCACTAAATACTGAAGGTATATAAATTAAACATTAACCAAAAAAAAAAAAAAAAAAAAAAAATGCTACTTAACAAGGTCTTTTGAAGACCTCCACAAACACAATTTTTTAACGAAAAGATGTAGGATTTTTGCCATCAACTGAGCATCAAGATCTGTGGGAAATTTCCATCGGATGAGGTTGACAGCAATCAACCATAACACTATATATTTTTTTAGAACAGTACTACAAGAAATATTTTGAAGACTTGATTGTTTTCAGTATCACAAAAACAAAAGTCTCCAATGCAAATTGTTTATTTAGAATTTGATTTTCAAGCCTATATGGTGTAATTTTAAACCTTTATGTCAATAAAATAGTTTCCTTAAGGGTTATTCCATGTCAGGTCACCCAGAGGTCTCCAGGTGACCCTCTCAGATTTTGATGAAACTACCAAAATATTGATATAGTGCTATAATGATAACAGAAAATTTTAATGGCCTATGTCAAGTAGTTTTCAAATTACAACCCCTTGAAAAATTTCCCATGCATGATTCATAAGCATATTTGTGGTTTGCCCCAATTTGTGATGTCTTTCATTTCATGAAGGAAGAGAGATATAAAGCTGAAAATTGGTACTCTAGGTGATGTTGACCCAATCTTTCCAAATATGCCCTTAGAAATGGTGTATACTGCTTTATTTTTGAGTTATGCACTATTAAAAATTACAGTTTTCACAAAAAACTTTTTCCAATTTTCAGGTTCTCATGGCACCTAGACTTTTTGTTATACAATGCCCAAATTATGCACTTGTAATATTTAAATGTTAGTATATCATCAGAAACTACTATAAATTATATCAAACCATTCTTAAAGAATAGACAGGTGTGTGAAATTGGACTGTTGAATTTTTTTTTTGCCTAAAAGGCTTTCTTTTTCATGGATGGAGGACCATGTGGGCAATTACTTAGTATATTGAAACTTGTCCCATTTAATTATGCAAGTAATATAAATACAGGTGAGCCTCGGTATACACGGGGGTTAGGTTCCTGAAAATGTCTGTGTAAATGGAAACCATGCATACGGGGACTAATACCTTATGGGAAAAAATACAATCAATCCCTAGACCAACTGACCCCCTCCCTATGACCAACTATATTTCCTCACACATCACTAAAACACGTACAAAAACACCAAAACATACACTATACATACATGCAGGGTTTTTTTTTTAGGTTTTTGTCAGGAGGTGAAGGTTACAGCTTTACAGGACAGACTGAAAAGCTTGGCAGCCACTTCACGCTAAAACATATTTTTTAGAAGCAATAGAAGGTCCAGGAAAACTAACTGAGGAACAAGTTAATCAAATTTTCACTGTGTGGCATGAAATGCATGACAGAAGACTTTTGCTATAGATGTTGTACACTGTTTTGAAGCAATATACATACAAACAAACATGATGCATTTTTATTATATTTCATATTGAATATTGGGAAAAAGCTCATTTAAATGACTACATAATAATTATAGAATTAGGCAAATGGCTAAAGTTTATTAAAAAATGCATGCAACATTCTTGGTCACCATTAATATGGAGTTTTTAATCTTTTTCATTTTTTTCCATTTTTAACTCATTTTACCAGTAGTGTTTGAAAACCTGTATTTGGCTAAAATTTCAGGGGGTGAAGGCTCATGTTCAGGTGGTGAAGCTTCACCACCTGGCCCTATGGAAAAAAAACCCTGTACATGTATATTTATATATTAACTGCACATAATATTATTACTGCAGTAACAAGAAAAAATGGTTTAACTTACAAATAAAGGTAGGCAGATTGGGAGTTGCTGTGGACAATGTTTACTGGTGAGAGTGTTGTTATTTATTGTGATTATTTGTTGTGATTTATTTTTTTTATTGTAGTACTAATAAAGTATAACAATACATTGTAAAGAAGTTAAAATCATTAGAGATGCATATATTTAACATAACAATTAATTAAAATATTGGATAATATCCTTTATGTGATGTATAATTTGTAAATTTGCAAAATTGGTAATAGAATCCTTGCCACAATTAGATTCAATATTGGGGATTGGTTAGGGCAATTGTACTGTAGATTGGCAACACTGGTAAGTGCGCTACTGACTGAGTGAGCAGTGGAGGGGTAGGGGAGGGGAGGGGAGGGGAGGGTAGGGAGGGAGGGGTAGGGAGGGGAGGGGTAGGGAGGGGAGGGAGGGGTAGAGTGACAGGCCACCACACACACCTGTGTTGGCTTGGGAAACCATGTATGGATGAGATCCCCTCCCGTGTATACAGGGGGTGGAGAGCAATACCAAAACAGTGTATAGCTGAAACCGTGTATACAGAGGGTCACCTGTATAGACAAAAATTCAACTTTGCACCTCAACTTCTAGGTTAGACAACCATATGAAAATTACACATTTTACATTTTGTATTTTTCAAATTATGAGATACAGTAAGTCCTTGTTATATGCGTGTTCATTATCTGCGGATTCAGAGTTATGTGGTTAACAATTTCCACACAAAATCTGATATATGTGGGAAAAATTCAGAGTTACATGGTCCACACCAATCAGCTGTTGTGTTGCAAGCATTGTGAGTAATGCAGAAGGAAGGAGGGAAGCACACTGCACTTCAGCAGTCAGCACTACTTTCTCTTTGCATTGTGTGGAACTGCACTACCTCATTATTCAGAGACTATCATTCAGTGAAGTTTTTTTTTAACATTCAACATGGCTGAAAAGCATCCTGCTTCTGCATCATCTAGCCCTAGCCCTGGTCCTGCAATGAAGAGAGAGAACTGCATTATCACTTCATTTAAAACTAGAAATGTTACATGTTGAAGCTGGAGAGGGGCCCACAACACAAACATGGGCAAATTGACCATACAGAATATTAAGAATAATGCGAACAAGATAAGTGTTGTTATAAATTCTACACCTGCTTCAGCCAAATTAGTAATGAAGGTGCATATATTAATGTCGTATTATTCATGTTTTTTTTCTACTTTTCATCTGTTTATGTATGAAATGAAAACAAAACTAGTCTGGTTTATTAATCTTCTTTTATTACCAATATTTTATGACATGAAAATGGAAGATTTGGGTCTTTGGGGCAATATTTTGTAGGCTATAGAACACAACCCTATTTTTTCCATTTAATTAAGTATTCAATATATGCAGCCATTCTTGGGAACATAACCCCCACATATAACAAAGACTTATTGTATAGTAGGGCGGGGTGAAAATATATCTAACTCATGTTGTCAGTATGAAACATGGCTGAAAAGGTGCTCTAGTACCCACCTATCATAAAAACCAACTTTTATAACCTATGAATATGGGCATTCTTGCAACTTTGACCTCAATTTTGAAGAAAAGCCAAATTTTGAAGAAAATTTAGTTTAGTTAAAAATTATAACTTTCTTTTGATAAATCAAAATATGTGTTCATCACTAAATTATGTGAAGTGTAACTACTATCCTCTTGTTGATTCACTTAAAATCTGACTGTTTCCTTTTTTGGATTCTCTACCCGAGATTTCTTGCTGAGAATAACCATTCCATGGCAGGCATCATGTTCGTAGACTTTCACTTGCAGAGAAGATTTCCTTCACATTTCTTTCAACTGCCTGGGAATGACATAGGTATGTGTCAAGAATTATGGGTTTTTGGCAGTCATCACTGATACTTATAACATCAAAGAGTAAGGAATGAACAGTAATATCCATTTCATTCTAATCAATTATATTCATGTAGGTCAAAGTAGGTCAAAGCTGAGAAGTGAGCCTGATGGATTTCTTGTCAAACATTCAAATTTCACTGGTATAACACTTTTTGCTTGTAGCACTTTTTCAACTGCTAGCTTCCAAATATTCTTATTCTTGTCAGCAATAGCAAATAAAAGGATATTTTCAGGATGACAAAAGTAACAGTTGTTTTGTAACACAGGATGAATAATGTCTTGGTTAATTGTATGTAGTTTTTGATAGAGCTCAATCATGAAGAAAAAAGTCTTTGGCCCCATCCTGGCAAGACCAGTTTGCTTTCATATAGAAACCATGCAGGAGCATAGAAGCTCAGTATAAAATGAGCAATCCTTTGAAGTGCCTCTGATGGTTTTTCAAGCGACATGTAATAATGTAAGAGACAATTTACTTTTGTCAGCCACCATGCGTTATTGAGAGACCCAGGTTGAGCAGTTTCTAACAATTTGATAGCTGGACCTCTATTATGACTGTTTTGAATTGACAAACATGCCTTATGGAGATATTGCTGGTCACTGCTGAGATCTGCTAGCACTTCTTCTGGATCACTTTTCCAGCGAGAGGTGGAAATTTTGCAATTGGTCTATTCTTTGGATCAAAGTTCAGATCCTTGCTGATTGTGCCCTGTGAACTTCTAGGTCCTGTTGTTTGCCCATCAAGAACTACCAGGTATTTTCTCAAGGGAAGCTCATTAGTGTGAAGTAAGCAAATAAACCATTGTAATGGTCTTCCCAATGTCAGCTCTAGTTTTCTAATTACTCCATTTGATTTACCTGTACAGTGGGCCCTCGTTGTTCATAAAGCTCTCTGTTCACAATTTCACAAATTTGTGATGACCCATTTTACTACCATTTTGTGCTCTTCATTGCAGTGTACTACCTATATTTAGTGTGTTATTTAGTTGTTTATAAAATAATATTCCTTTACATAATTGTTTATAAAATAATATTGCTTTACATAATTGTTTATAAAATAATATTGCTTTAAATTACAGAGTAAAAAGTTTTATTTACATAAAATATCATTGTTTATGTAATATTACAGTAAAGTTATTGGTTTTTATTAGTGTTTGATGTGAATCATTTTATTAAAATAAAACTTTTTTGGCGTTTTAAGGATATTTTACACTGCCATCCTTGAGTTTTTGGAACCAATTGGTCATTTTACATTGAAAATGGATCTCATTATTTGCTATTTCATAATTTGTGACATTTTTCTCAGTCACAATTAATCACGAACAATGAGGGTCCACTGTATTTACATTAGTTGCATCACAAACTATTGCTTTTAAAGTAGATGCAGAGTTGGTATCAGTAAATACTGATATAATTTCTATAGCAATATCATTTGCTCTTCCACTTTCAGGAGCAATACATGGTCAATATATTCATTTCCTGGAAATGGAACTAACACACAGTGGTCTTCATTCAAAGTCCACAGATCTACAGAAGCTAAAGCTAACAAAGACCCTAAGAGCCACTCTAAGGTTAGACTGAGAGAAAGAAGAAAGTAAGGGGTTAAGTAAGTAGCAAAACCTATCACTCATGGGCAAAAATTCATTCAGAAAGAGAGAAAGAAAGACACCATCACCATCCGCCAGCCACTGCTGACAAGTTGGAAAAATAGTCGAAGAGAATACTTCCAGCTGTTGCAAACCAGTCCTCCAATCCATAGGAAGGTAGAGGATGCAGCCCACTCTGCCGGAAAGGGGTGAAAGATGAAAAGAAGTAAAATAAGAATGCATTACAAACCATGCAACACATTCTCAACTCAAACACTATCATACCATGCAAACTACAGATATGCAATGAAGAGAGTTACAGACATGCAAATAAGGAGAGTGATAGAAAAAAGAAAATAAAAAGTGGGTTAGTTTACACTACAAGTTACATCTAAGTTTGTGTCTAATTTTTTTTTTTTGCTGGCATCACACAGCTGGCATGTCAAGCTGGCATTATTGTCAACAGACTCATTCTCAATCACCACCCCCAGAGCTGCTGTTGCTAATGGTTTTATTATATTAAACAATGTTAATAACTTCAATGAGGGAAAAGGGGATGGCTCAGAGGGAGAAAGGGGATTGTTTTATTATTATATTAAACAAAGTTAATATTTTTAAAATGCCTATCTAAACAATTCTTAAACATATTAATGCTGGTAGAGTTCACGACAGGCACGGGAAGATTATTCTATTTGTCAATTACTTTAAACAAAGTTTTTAGCAATATTAGTAATGAAACATCTGCCACACAACTTAAATCCATTATTACAAGTATTGCTATTATCAAAAGTGAACAGTTGGTCAAAATTTACGTTATCGATGTTATTAACAATTTTGAAAACTTCAATAAGTTCCCCCCTTAATCTCCTAGTTTGGAGTGAATGCAAGTCTAACTTTTTAATCCTATCTTCATAAGGCTTGGGGCGCAATGACAGAATTAGTTTCATGGCATGACGCTGAACCCTTTCTAACCTATCAATATCCTTATGCAAATATGGGCACCAAAACTGAATGGCATATTCTAAATGAGGCCTGACTAGGGACTTATAAAAGGGGCAATATAATATTCTTCAATTTAAATTTGAAATTACATGCTATGAAGCCTAACATCCTATTAGCTTTAGCGCAAGACTCCAGACACTGGTTCCTAACTTTTAAATCCTTAGATACGTGTACACCTAAATCTACTTCTTCGTCAATGCTCGCTAACTCTCGATCATCCATCGTGTACGTGTAATTATTGTTACAAGAACCTTTATGCAAAACTTTACATTTGTCTACATTAAAATGCATCTGCCACTTATCCATGCACTCCATAATCCTATTTACATCATCTTGGAGCCTATTTCTATCATCCTCATTAACAACCTTACCACCTATTTTAGTATCATCCGCGAATTTTGACACATTACTAGTCAATCCTACATCTATGGCATTAATGTAAATTACGAATAGCAATGGGCCTAACACTGAACCCTGTGGGACACTGCTACCTACATCCAACCACCCTGATTCACTACCATTAACAACAACCCTCTGTCTCCTAGCATGAAGCCATTCCTCTAACCAGTTAGCTACCTAACCATGTATACCATGCGCTTTAACCTTCGCAATTAGTCTTCTATACGGAACTGTCTCAAATGCTTTTTTAAAATCTAAAAATAAATAATGTCAGCCGCTCTATGCCTATCATATTCGTGCACTATTCTCCCACTTTTGAAAGAGTTTTATCAATTTTTCCATCAAATCCAAGGCAAACTATTCCTTTATTCTGTTCTTCATGCTTCTTTCTTTCTATGCTTTTCCACAAGGTTCTTTGATGATGTAGTTTACTGGGATCAATCGTAATATTCAGATAATAGATTAAGATCTTTTAAGACAGCATTACCAATTAAACAAGCATCACAGTTGCTTATTTTGCACCAATCAACTGCCTTGCATAATTCTGGATATTGGTGTCAATTTTGAGAAGTGCTAGCTTCTGTATCTAACTCCTACCCACTCAATTTGAAAACTTCATTTTGATGACCTCTTTCACTTTTAGAGCTGATCTCACTAATATCACAAGGATTGAACTGCATTTCCTGGACAAAACTCTTTTGTTTATCTTTAAAGAATTGTCTTTTATGCTTTCTGTTTTCCATTTATTGTAGTTTTGAAGTTTTCACTTTGTCCAACTTACCTATAATCATTTTTCATTCAGTATGTTGATCAATCCAGAATTCCCATTCATCATTCAGGATTTTCTCCAACTTAGCGCATTTACACACTTCTTTTATGAGAACCAGAGTCAGAGCACTTGATATTTACTTTGATAAGTGCTGGAAGGTCTTTTATTCATGTGATATTTTCTAAGTTCTTGTCCCTTCTCAATATCTCTACCTTAATTATTATGCTTTTGAAGTCGATTGTTGGAATGGAAGCATGGATATATCATTCACTTCTTCATGATAATTTCAGCATATTTCTGAGTGCTAAATGTTGCAGTAATGAGCTTATGTTTAAGATAAGTTTTGAATACATCACAAGTTGGTAGTTGGATGCCAGGAAGCTCTGCTAGCATTCCGAAAACAGAATGTTTCACTTTTTCTCTTGTTATACCAAAAAAGGCTATTGCAAGCTTTGCTATTAATCTGAAACAAAAGAAAATAAAATGCTGAATCAGGAAAAATATGATAGGTCACAAATACACATGTAGGCACACAATTACACATGATAGGTCAAACTCATATGGGTCCTACATTTTAAAATAAGCAAAAACAATGTTTATTAATGGTTTTTTGAGACATTGGCATTAATTGAGTTTAATGTTGAGATCCTCATACCTGTGAGGCGAAAAATTAATTTAAGGAAACATGCTAAAAAGGATCTTTTGTGGCCTTTGTTCGCAATTTATTTTTTCAGTTTCCAGCACCAAAATTAATATTTCTAAAAGATACAACTTATTCCTTAATCAGTGACTACTCACACATCTTTTTCAGCATATTTCATTAAATTAAATTTTTTCAACCCACCCTATTGTATAGATATTTTATATTATTATATACAAGGGTTGTTCAAAGTGTACATTTACAAGGTACAACAAATGAATGAATCGGTACAGAATTTAAATTCTGTACTGATTCATCAATTTGTAGTACTGGTATTCTATGCATTAAAACCAAGCTCACCCTCTCAGCTATTGTTAATTTTGCAGCCATCCCCTACCTAAATGAAAAATTATATAATCAACACTGAAAATTCCTATCATGCATGACTTTTGCACCACCCTGTATATATATTCTTTGAATATATTTGAAAAGTATTCAGTAGAGAAGAAACCAAAATTGTATTATATAATAAAATACCTTACTTATTTGTATTTACAGAGTCTCTCAGTGTCATCAATGAAGACACTGCAAGACTACTGAATTTGAAACCAGGTCAGAAGCTATGTCCACTGTGTACAAGGAAACAATGATGAAACTATAGAAGCAGCATCCTCAGATGATGCATTTGAACCATCCAGTGTTGCTGCAGTCACTGAATACCAGCACATCAGTACTAGGATACTCTCCTATTAAACTAGTCAGCAAGTGGGATAAACTCAGTTATGGGAAAAGAAAGCTTGAAAGCATCACATCTGTAGCTAAGGATAAAGTTGCTAAAGTATTGAACATTTCTAATGATGACCTTACTAAAGATGATGATAAACATTGTAAGAAATGTAACAGACAGATTAATTGAAATGCTTTAGGAAAAATGTGGTGGTCATGCAATAAAAAGGGAAAAGATTAGACTCCTGACCTTAATTCCAGATAGTTGGACTATAAAAAAAATAATGGAAGAGTTCAATGTATCAGAACATTTGGTGAAGAGGGCTTGAAAGTTGAAAACCAAAGGGATTTTAGCTAAACCTGATGTGAAAAAGAAAGACCTTTGAGTAATTAAGTGGTTGAGAGACCAGTAACATTTTACCAATCTCGTGAGTATTCTCCCATGTGCCCTGGAAAGAAAGAATACCAGTCTGTATCAGTTAGAGTAGATGGTATCTAGGTCCAAAAGCAGAAGCATTTAGCCACTACTTAAACTATTAGAAATGTTTTCTGATAATGATATTAGATATGGATGACCTTATTAGATACAAACAGTGGCTCCACACAGACAGAACTAGACTTGTTGATCTACAGAGTCCTTTACAGGAGTTTGTAGATATTGTATATATGTGACAAATTTGACATCCTACGACAGCATCACTACACAGCAAAATCTCAGTCAAATTACTTGAAAATGGTTAAAGATAATCCTTCAGAACATAGTGCTATAATCTTGTCAGACTTTGCTGAGAACTATAGCTTCTTAATTCAAGGTGCAGTTCAAGGCTTCCATTAGGAGAATAGCCAAGCAACCCTCCTTCCATTTGCCATTTATCATCAGGAAAACAGTAAACTAAAATGTATGTGCGTCATTTCAGATTGCATGAAACATGACAACTACTGTCCATGCCTTTATCACAAAACTGATGTCATACCTTAAGGCTGAAAAACCAAACATTACCAAATTGCTTTATTTTAGTGATGGTGCTGCAAGTCAGTACAAGAATTATAAAAATTTTGCAAATTTGTGTCACCATTACACTGACTATGGACTTCAAGCTGAGTGGCATTTCTTTGCCACATGCCATGGCAAAAGCCCATGCAATGGAATTGGTGGGACTACAAAACATCTTGTTGCCAGGGCTAGTTTGCAAGCAACAAATTCAAACTCCTCTTCAATGTTTGCTTGGCTGATCATTATATACAGAAAATAAAGTTTTTCTTTGTAAGTGATGCAGATGTGCAAGAAAATGCAAAAAAAAAATTTCAACTTGAGAAGCATTATTCATTGTCAAAGACAATTGTTAGTACACATTCCTATCATTGTTTTTGACCCAAATCAGAATCAAAATTACAAGTTAGACGGCTTTCAGCTGATGATATTTGTAACACTGTTTCTTTAGGTGAACTTGATGAAAATCCTAGTTCAAAGAAGCAACATATTGATGATTACACTGCCCAACACCAATTTTGCTGATTTAATTCTAACACCTGTTTTTAGGTAATTTTGGTGTGCTGATTTAAAAAATCACCTTAGTTTTTGCCTATCACATCAGGTTTTCGAGCAATCAAATACAGATATTTTGGATATATCGCATTTTGGCAGGGTTATGCCCAATTTTTTTCTTTTCAAAAAATAAGTTTTTACATACTCAGAATCAGCATGGAAAAGTAAACAATTGTGCAGGGAGTGAACTTTAATATACAGGGTGTCCGAGAATTATCTGTACAAGTTTTGGCTGTTATTAAAAGTCAACCATGAAGTGCAGAAATTCCAGTGTTGTCCCATTTTACAGAGAATATCATTAAGTTTTTTCTGATACCAAGTTTTGACAAGTTTTTTAGAAATTCCAGTGTGTCCGAAAATTATCAGTACAATTTCATCTTTTAATAAAATTCTTGATAACACATGTAAAGTTCTTAAACAAGATTATTTAGAATCTGTATTTTCAAAAGTTTCTTTTATTAAAGTAACGTTGTTACAAACATTCGATATGTGCACCATCAGTGATTTGCAAAACATCCAATCGATAATCCAAATGTTGCCATGTACACTGCAGCATATCCACATCAATTCGCTCAATAGCAGCTGTGATTCTTGCTTTTAAATCATCAATGTCTGTCACCCACGTACAAAAAAGAAAAAAACTTGTCAAAACTTGTTATCAGAAAAAACTTAATGAGTTTCTCTGTAAAATGGGACAACACTGGAATTTCTACACTTCATGGTTGACTTTTAATAATAGCCAAAAATTGTACAGATAATTCTTAGACACAATGGTAATATTGACACAAAGTGATTAAAAGTGTTTAAATAAGCAAAAAATGAATCCATATTAAAGCAAGCATGGGACCAGTTTTCTTAACATTGTCTTTTTCTTGTTTTCTTACTTTTCAGTGCTGATAAATTTTCTCTTATAGGACTTCCTAGAATGAGAGATGTCAAGACAATCTCTGCAGGCTCCAGCAGTAGTCAGCCATCATATGGGTATCCCATCTTCCTTGGTATCGTTCTTCCATCACTTTGATATCTTGGTGGAACCTTTCACCTTGCTCTTCACTAACATCACCAAGATTTTCTGGAAACTTATCCAGATGACTGTTGAGATAGTGAACTTTAATGCTCATGTTGAAACCCAACTGCTGAAAGTTTACAAGTAAATCCTTTACAAGATCTTTATAATTTTCAGACTTTTTGTTTCCTAGGAAGTTCTTAACTACTGCCACAAAAGCATTCCAAGCTCTTGCCTCCATTTCGGTCATTGAGTTACTGAACTGCGGATCTTTCATCAGTTTTCTTATCTGGGGACCATCGAATATACCAGCTTTAAGCTTAAAAAATCATCAATTTTGATAAGCGCCCTTCATGGATCACCCAAAATAGGCATATTGCATTGCACGAAAACCTGATGTGATGGACAAAATCTAAGGTGATTTTTTAAATCAGCACATCAATATTATCCAGAAACAGGTCTTAGAATTAAATCAGCAGCAAAAAAATTTTTTTTTGTTAGGCAGTGTTATCAAAGTGGTATTTATATAGCCTGTATGTATGACCAAGATTGGTTCATTGGTATTATTGTCAATCATTCTGAAGAGCACAAGGATGTGCTTGTGAAGTTCATGAATCATCCTCTGAACACAACACAGTCTGCATGGCCTCAACACAGGCAAGATCAATGTTGGGTGCCTATTCTATTCAGAATATTCTTTGTAGAATCAATGCTCCAGAACTGCAAGGACATGGAGGCCATCAGTACAAATTAAATTTTTTTTTACTATCGAAACATCATTGCTCTTCTACCTCAAAAATAGGTAAAAATTGTTAAGCCTGTATATTTTTAACTTGTGTTTGCAAGATATGTTCCAAAACAGTGATATTTGTATAAATGAGATGTTAAATTGAATTCATTAGTTTTTTTGTATGCAGCTTTATAATACATATCAACAAAAACATAAAATGTGTAACTTTCAGATGGTTGTCTAACCTTGAAGTTGAGGTGCAAAGTTGAATTTTTGCCTATATTTATATTAGACACTCATAATTAAGCGGCACACGTTTCAATATGCTACATAATTGCCCACATGGTCATCCATCCACCAAAGGAAGGCCTTTTAGGCAAAAAAAAAATTCAAGGGTCCAATTTCACACCTCTGCTAGGACTGGAACCTGGTAGTAAAAATCTAGTTTGGTCCAGTCCAATGATTCTAGTAGGCATAATTTCTGGATTTCCAGTCCAGTCCAGTTCTGGCAGTTTATAAATATATTACCCCTCTCAACACAAGCATATATACATACACAAACTTTTTAATATCAAAATTCATGTAGGTAAACAAAAGCCACAAAGTATTCATCAGTACTATATAATTAATAAACTACTTTTTCAGCTAGAATTCCAAGATTCACTTGCATGCATTTTACACAAGGTACTTTAAGTTCATTGATACAGTCATAAGTGTTTCAGTTCATTGTTCATACTGTGGGTAATTCACTCACCAAATAATAATACTGGATTACCAGAATTGATAAAAAATCCAGTCTGGTAGGGCCAATCTGATGGATTATACTCTAGTAATCCAGTCTGGTCCCAGCCCTAATCTCTGCCTATTCTTTAACACCTGGTATTGATGTGATCAATAACCCCACTGTGCGCAATAAAATGGGGGGAAAAAAAGAATTCAAGAATAATTTTGTAGTAATTTTATGAGTCATTTTAAACCTCAAACAAAGGCATGAAAGGTAAAGCATCCACAGATGTTGACTGTTGTTTGTGGAAAAACTTAAAACATCAATTGATGTTGAGTGGCATTCTCTAAGAGAACATCAATAGATGTCAACTGGTGTTTAAGTGTTAAGAATGGCTTGATATAATTTATACTAGTTTCTGATTATACACTAACATTTAGATATTACAAATGTATAATTTGGGCATTGTACAACAAAAAGTATGTGCCATGAGAACCTGAAAATTGGAAAAAAATGTAATTTTTAATAGTGCATTACTCAAAAATAAAGCAGTGTACACCATTTCTAAGGGCATATTTCGAAAGACTGGATCAACATCACCTAGGTACCAATTTTCAGCTTTATATCTTTCCTTCATGAAATACAAGACATCACAAATTGGGGCAAACCATAAATACACTTATGAATCATACATGAGAAATTTTTCAAAGGGTTGTAATTTGAAAAGTACTTGACATAGGCCACTAAAATTTTCTGTTTTATCATTATAATACTATATCAACATTTTGTTAGTTTCATCAAAATCTGAGTGTGTCACTTGGGGATGTTTCCCAATATTAGGTGACTTGGCCTGGAATAACCCTAAAGTGCAATTGGTATATAACTCCAAAGTTATATTAACTTCACCCTGAGGCCCATGGTACTTATAGAGTACAGTATATGAAAATTTTATTAATTTTAATTTCCTACAGACCAAATTTTTCATGCCTCAGGTTGTGACTCAGTGGTACCTATAAAATTGACAGTGCCCTAAGAGTCACTTAACAAAAACAGAGCCTAAGTTCAACTAAAATGGTTAATAATCATACAAAAACTGAATAAATCATACCCAACACTTTCTACAAATAAACTTCAATTTAGAGTTAATTTAGCTACAGTATCAGGCAGTTCAAACTACCTTTTTATGGTACTGGGCCCTCCAAATCTGGATAAAAATATTTATTCAGTTAACCAGTGATGCAAACCAAGGTAAAAACTAACCAACCTACAATACATTGGATTGAAACTATGGAATGACTTGCATGCCGATATAAAAAATATTGTGAATGTAAATTTGTTTAAAACCAAGTTGAAATCCTGATTAATAATGGGATACTAACAAAAATCTTGGATTAATGTCCACTAATAATGTTTAATATTGTCCATTAATATTGTTTAAGATTGAAATACAGGTTTTAACTATTAATAATACTTATTTACTTATTTATTATTATTAATTTATAACAGCTAGCTGCTTATTTTTAATAAGAGCCCAGTAAAGCCTAAAGCTTAAGAGCCAAATTAAATAAAAAAAAATAAATAGTCGAGCTTCACAATTATTCATGTCATTGTAAAAATTGTAAAGTGTAAAAAGACTACTGTATTTATTTTATTATTAATAAAGGTTATTCAATTCAAAAAATACTTACAGTTAATGTATACATAACAATAGTATAGTTTTTTGGCTGAGCAGTTAACCTCTTCCTTATTGCTTTCATAGCATCTCTTGGGCCTTCCTCCGAGTGGTTAATGAGATCGCATATTTCCATATTAAGCGCCCAATCCTCTGATGGAAGTGTCTCAGATGTTGCCTTTTCTGAGAAAATTAAAATTAACTGAAGTATGGGGCAGAGAATGTGAGAATGGTAATATTAGGTATTTCTTAAATTTACCTACTTTCAGGCAGCAGAAGGGCAAAGGGATATTATATAGATAAAACCTGAATATGTACATGTAAAAAGATAATGAAATAAAAGCTATACTAGTTGTGATGTTTCATACTTAATCTCTGGGGCTGCTTCCAACAAGAAGAACAAAGAAATTAAGAGGGACATGTAGCCACTCAGGAAGTCCTGTACTTTCATTATCATACATATTTCAATTTCAGATTTTCAACACCATAGAAGATATAGTTTCTCATGTAAAAACATCATTGAAGCCTATATATTGTGTCTCAGAGCAACTGCACCAAGGTGGAGCCTAGACATACAATACCATATTTTATGACAAATTTTGCCTTGCACTATTGTTATAACTAGCTATACCATACAATTGTTTGAGTCAAGGCCTTAGATCTCTCTCTTAATAGTAACTGTCTTATACTATATATCAAGAACAAATATTAAAGCTGTTTCTTTAGAAATTTACAGTACAGTACCACAGGCTGACACTCTAACCTGTTAGGATAAAGTTAAATCAGATCAGCCAAAATGGCATTTCAACATAATTTTCAGTAAAAATTATTCATTTTTAAGAAGGAAAGGGAAAAACAAGTTAACTATTAATTGTGAGTATTCTTAATTAAAATGGTTAAAAAAATGATAAATGATGGCATACAGTAAGGTTTCCTATCTTCAGTCTCTCATATACATCACTCCTTATTTTCAGCACAACCACTTAGTCCCAAATGTTTTCTAAATTTGGCACACAGGCTACATATCCTGTGTGGTTGTTGACTAATCTGACTGTTGGAATGCATCACATGACTCACCAAGAAGGTATTGGTCCTAATAAAGTATTTCTATCATTTTATGCATCTACATTCACTTACAGTCAATCCCTGATATCCGTCGTTAATTGTTTCCTTGAAAACAATTAATGGATAATGAAAAAGGATAAAACACAACACTTTCCCATAGACCCAATGTTATAAATGAGGGTTACATTCCCAGGTCCCCAGGTTTTAAGTATAAAGTGCCTTTAATAGTTGAAAAATGACTTTCTGGCATGTTTCACAATGCCTCTAACCATTGTTGGTGGAATTCGAAGATGTCTGGCAATATCCACACCATGCTCACCTTGTGCACACTTAATAATGTCTAATTTTATTTCCAATGTCACAGGTTTCCTGGACCTTTACTCATAGAACCACTAGAGTCACTATTAAAATGCTCAGAGGCCATTGTAAATAAACTTAATCAATTACAGTAGACCCTTGTTATTTCACGAGATTGGGACTGAGAAATACCACAAAATATTGTTTTTGTGATATATTGTTCAGTAATTATGTTACTGACCACATGACCTGAACTTTTGGTCAAAAATAAATTTTTCAAATGTATTTTGGTGTGCTCTATTGAAATATGACCATTTCTTGTGCAAATGAACAGAAATACGTGTTTGGGCCATGCAATGACAACTGTATTTCTGTTCATTTGCGCAAGAAATGAAGGTCATATTTGAACAAAGCACACCAAAATAAACTTGAAAAACATTTTTAACTACATTTTATACAATAAAGCATAACCTACATTTTATACAATAAAGCATAACCTACATTTTATACAATAAAGCATAACCTACATTTTATACAATAAAGCATAACCTACATTTTATACAATAAAGCATAACCTACATTTTATACAATAAAGCATAACCTACATTTTATACAATAAAGCATAACCTACATTTTATACAATAAAGCATAACCTACATTTTATACAATAAAGCATAACCTACATTTTATACAATAAAGCATAACCTACATTTTATACAATAAAGCATAACCTACATTTTATACAATAAAGCATAACCTACATTTTATACAATAAAGCATAACCTACATTTTATACAATAAAGCATAACCTACATTTTATACAATAAAGCATAACCTACATTTTATACAATAAAGCATAACCTACATTTTATACAATAAAGCATAACCTACATTTTATACAATAAAGCATAACCTACATTTTATACAATAAAGCATAACCTACATTTTATACAATAAAGCATAACCTACATTTTATACAATAAAGCATAACCTACATTTTATACAATAAAGCATAACCTACATTTTATACAATAAAGCATAACCTACATTTTATACAATAAAGCATAACCTACATTTTATACAATAAAGCATAACCTACATTTTATACAATAAAGCATAACCTACATTTTATACAATAAAGCATAACCTACATTTTATACAATAAAGCATAACCTACATTTTATACAATAAAGCATAACCTACATTTTATACAATAAAGCATAACCTACATTTTATACAATAAAGCATAACCTACATTTTATACAATAAAGCATAACCTACATTTTATACAATAAAGCATAACCTACATTTTATACAATAAAGCATAACCTACATTTTATACAATAAAGCATAACCTACATTTTATACAATAAAGCATAACCTACATTTTATACAATAAAGCATAACCTACATTTTATACAATAAAGCATAACCTACATTTTATACAATAAAGCATAACCTACATTTTATACAATAAAGCATAACCTACATTTTATACAATAAAGCATAACCTACATTTTATACAATAAAGCATAACCTACATTTTATACAATAAAGCATAACCTACATTTTATACAATAAAGCATAACCTACATTTTATACAATAAAGCATAACCTACATTTTATACAATAAAGCATAACCTACATTTTATACAATAAAGCATAACCTAACTGGTGCAATTATACTGGATGTATAACTGCACTGAACCACACATTTGTTCTCTGGGTTGGTCTTCTAGCAGTTGCAATAAAATGAATGCTGGTCTTCGCGAAAAAGACAAGGATTATGGCATTTGGGACAGCACTGTGACCTAGGTAATATACCATGTTTCTTTAAAAAAAATCTATAGATGCACTACTGTTATGACCAAAATATTCAATACACTGTAGGTAAGTCAGAGAACAACCTTACCAGTCAGACATTGTAGAAAACTGCCAGCAAGTCTAAAATTCTGCTGATTGGATGAGCAAATGACTTACTATGCTAGTGTAGCATGACATCATACCACCCCCGACTACAAATACAAATGAATATTAAGAAAGTTACAGCTATTTAAAGTTTACCTGATATTTTCATTAAAACTAAGGAAAATATCATGACTTAACCTAACCAGTCATATTATTTTCTACAATAGTTTGCAAAAAAAATAACTAACAGATTTGAAAAGAGTAGGTAATATTAACCCAGAAAAATGTATAGCCATCCCCCGTTTAATGACCGGGTTCCGTTCTGATGACCAGGTCGGTAAACGAAATGGTCGGTAAATGAAAGCCTTGTTTTACGGCTTTGGTGCTTCTTCTTTTTCTTCTTCCTCCAAATGCTGTTGTTCTTCCAACTCTATCAGCTCTTCGTTTGTCAGCTCTCCCTCTTGGTATTCCACTAAGTTTTCCACATCTTCCACTTCTTCTAAATTGAGGGTATTGGCGAGTAACACTATTTTTCTATTAATTTCATCGACATTTTCAAACTTATCGAAGCCTTCGAAATTACCCACAGATCGTTTTAGGCACTTCTTCCAAATGCCTTTCATACACTTCGCAGTAACATCCTCCCAAGCAGTTGCAATGTTTTTTATACAATGCAAAACATTGTATGATTTCCAAAAATCGGTATGATCAGTTGCGGTCGTATCCGCGGGTGGTCGATAAATGAGTAGGTCGTTAACCGGGGGATGGCTGTATTTTTGACCAAAAGTTCAGGTCATGTGACCAGAAATATATTAACCTATTGTTCTATATGTTACAATGGGAAAAATGGGGTATGAAAGTGTGAAATAGCATTTACACTGTACTATATTAAAAAAAAAATGGGAGTAATTTAGGGCACTGTAAAATAATGAGGTCTACTGTATTTCACCAAATAATAACCAGAGCAATGCAAGACAACCATCCAGTATGGTGTTTAGAGAACAGTCAACAGACTGAAGGCAGATTTGAAATTTGAAAGTTATAGATGCTGCACCAGACAATGAACAGATGAATGAACAATGAAATGCCCATTGCTTTGCCTCAGGGCTAACGGAAAAAAAAATGGATAAGCAGGAATGTGCAATAGACATGGGGTGGATAGTATTAATGCATTAACAATAAGTGAAAAAACAAATGGATGATGAATAATGGGGATGGACTGTATACTAACTACTTAAATCAATAGTAATGTTTCCTAATAATTTCACAAGACCTTGATTCTTCTATTTGTAGGGAGAAGGACTGGATTTATATATAGTATATATCTCTGGTGTGTGCCACTTTCCAGCAGTTGATCAGTTTCAATTAACCCCAAAGAAACCATACTGTAGTATGAAAATATTTTATATTACACACACACACATATATATATATTATATATATATATATATATAATACACACACACACTAGGGTGGTTCACAAGCATAGGGAAAATTTAGCATCTGAGATTTCACTTTTGGGTCATTGTTGCTTTTGTTCCTACACTTAGTGTGAATAACTGTGTGAAGTATGGTTGGTTTACGGTGTTGTTAAGAGGTCGCTCAATCATGCATGACGTGTCTCACTAATGACTGATTACTATAGTATGACTAAATTTGGCTTCTTGTAGGAATGTGTAGAAATGCCGCTGAAGCAATCAAAAACACGGTCTAGCAGTGAGGTGTGGTTACTAGGAAAGGCGGAGGAGAAGTTAACTAGGGCAGGACTCCCTACCAAGCTTCAAGTCCTCTGGAAATTCATGTTCCACCATCTGGAGGAGAGGAAGACAGAATATAACAGTGCGGTGATGACCATTGAGGCTTTGATCCCATTTTGGATCAAAGCAAACGTTCCAATGACGGATACCAGATATGCTGAGAAGAAGCTCCTGAAACTGTATGAGCAATACAAGGGGCTGAAGAAGAACCGCACAAAGAATTTCCCATCCTACAGAATGGAGGTGGTTATATTTCGCATTGACCTTGACAATGTGTTTGATCTTTCACCTCATGACGCCCTCAAGACCATGATGAATGAGGAGGACAATAACTTCCTTGTCACTCAGCTCAATAATCCCACTTCCTCCAGCTTTGGCCCAATTGACAAGAAAATGGCTGACCAACAAACGAGGAAGAGGATTCGGTGTGAGGCAGAGATGAACCGAGAGGAGAAGGCCAAGCGCGAGGCAGATGCGAGATGGTCCCAGGGAGAACTGGAGGCTTCTAGTTCAAGCACATCTGAATCATCAGATTCAGATAATGTAGTTTTTAAGGAGTCAGCACAAAAATGTTCCACTCCTAAGTGATTGAAGTCTGTGATCACGCCTGACATTTCCTTAGCCTTGGATCGCCACAACATCAGTGACAGGAAAGGAATGGCAGTGGTCGCAGCAACTATTAAATTGCTGGGGCACAACTTGGACGGTGTCAATCTCACACAGCACCATTTGTCACGCAAGACAATGTACACGTGAAGTGGTGTGCCACAAAGATCAGGCCACTTTCAAGACCCATGATCCCCTTCTCTTGCACTGGGATAGTAAGCTGCTTACAGATATCTCCCATGGGTTAGAGGTGGTGGACCGTGTGGCTGTGCTTGTAACCGGTAATGGGGAAGAGAAACTCCTTGGAGTTCCAATGGTAGCTGCTGCAACTGGAGCATCTCAGGCTCAGGCGTGCCTGAAGCTTGTGGATGACTGGTCTTTGAGGGGCAATGTTCGAGGTCTTGTTTTTGATACAACTGCGTCCAACACGGGACTTCATGCTGGAGCTTGTACTCTCATTGAAAAGGAGTTGCATATTGATCTGGTATGGATCGCTTGCCAACACCACGTGGTAGAAGTCGTCCTTGCTGCAGCCTTTGGTGTTTGTTTCGGAACATCCAGTGGACCTGAAATTGGCCTATTCAAGCGCTTCAAGCAGCACTGGGTTTTCAGTGATCGCAGCAAGTTCGAGAGTGCACCCGACAGCCTGTTCATTGAAACAGCAGAGCAGAGGAAGGAAATGGTCTCCTACTACAAGGAGACTGTCAAGAAGAAGAGCCAGTGGGACGACTATGATGAACTGATGCTTCTCTGCTTCCTTTTCTTGGGAGGGAAGCTTGACAGTCCTGTGAGAATTCGAAGCCCTGGAGCATTGCACCATGCACAATGGATTGCCAAGGCCATTTACACGCTCAAGGTGTTCCTATTCAGAGATCAATTCACCTTGCTTCAGACCAAGAAATGGAACATCGAGGAACTAAGCCTGTTTATCACGCTCCTTTAAGGCCGCTGCCGCTACTGGAACGAGGCCAGTGTTGCATACATGGCTCCATTGAATGACCTCACTTTCTTGCGCCAGCTGAAAGCTCGCCCAGGAAAGATGAATGACACGGCAATGCCGCGATGAAGCACCATTTGTGGTTCATTTCTGAGCACTTAATCCCTTTGGCACTCTTTGATCTTCGAGTTCACGCATCCATGAAGGAGAGGATTGCTCACAACATCGTAGCTGTTCCTGAAAAAAGAAAAGGACTCAAGCGCGTGGATGGAAAAATGTTCTCCTCGAGCAATCCCTTGGAATTCTATGCCACCAAACATTCAGCAATCTTCTTCAACCTCGTCATGCAGCACAGAAGTGAACAGGCACAATCATTCCTGTCCAAGACACCAAATGATTGGAACACAGATCCAGCTTACCAAGGAATGAAGGAATGTGTAGAGAAGATGGCAGTGGTTAACGATTGCACAGAAAGAGGAGTTGCGCTCATTAAGGCTTTCAACAGCACAATCACAAAGGATGAAGCGCAAAAGCAGTACCTTCTCTGCGCAGTCGCTCAGCACCACAAGGAATTCAAAGAGCCGACTAAAACTGGTCTCAAGAAGACCTAAAGATCTTCAACTGTGTGCATTATTTGTTCCGCTGTTATAATTTCATAATATATTAATATATAATATATATATATATAATATATTTATATATATATATATATATATATATATATTATATATATATAATATAGTCATAAATTGTCAAGTCATTATTCAAATTGTTTCATTTTGAGTGAGTGCATAAAAAGGTCCTAGAGCAAAGATAATTGGCACTTTTATTTTTGTGGGGAAATAGAATAAGGGCAGATGTGACCAAATTTAAAATTCCAAAAAACGCTGTTGTGGACCACCCTAATATACACAAGGTGTCTCAGAAGTTTCCCACCACAGGTTTTATTCAGATTTACAAGGTTTATGAGTCAAAATGGTTTTTAAGTGATGTTTAATTACAATACGGGGCTCCAATAAAGAAGAGCTGCTCTGAGGTAGCGAAAGAGATACTTATCCGTCGTGGTAAGATAGTCAATCGGCAACTTGTGCATCAATTTCGAGTTTGCCAAGGCTTGAGTGCTTGGCATGAAATAGCTAAGCCACGGAAGAGTGATCTTAATATTGAAGATCGGCTATGGTTTTGTGATTATCTTGAGGAATGGATGAAAGACGATTTCCTTCACTTGGTTGTCAGCGATGAATTCTTCGTTTATGTCTCCAGAAAACCAAATTTTCAGAATGATCGGGTTTGGGCAACAACTCCTGATGAAGTCCCAGATGACCAGAAGTATCGAGAAATAGTAAAAAATCCAGCATGTGTGGGTGTTTTCATTATGTTCTCTATTCGGAAGCTCATCTGGGTTATCAAACCAAGAGGAACCAGTTGGGATGGGCCTTATTTTCGAAATGTAATTTTAGCCCAACATGTAATTCCATTTTTGAAAGACCCCGAGTATGTTTTGGATGTTGAACAGGCAACCTTTCTTCACAACAAAGCCCCCTGTCTGAAAGCACTTGCGACTCAACAACTGCTTAAGGACAATAACATTGATTTTTTTAAAAATAATGAATGGCCTGGCAATTCTCCCGATCTTAATGTCTGTGAACATGTCGGATCCATCATGAAGGATCGGGTGGAGTCCTTAATGCTGGAACAACCCATTCAGAATCGGTATTCAACAGAAATTATGACTGCAAAGATCAACGAAGTCCTTGAAGAAATGAG
This sequence comes from Bathynomus jamesi, assembly GCA_023014485.1. Classification (NCBI taxonomy): domain Eukaryota; kingdom Metazoa; phylum Arthropoda; class Malacostraca; order Isopoda; family Cirolanidae; genus Bathynomus; species Bathynomus jamesi. Next base: position 989,739 of record JAJOZX010000213.1, on the reverse strand, counting down.
TCATGATACCGATCTCTTTGAGACACTTCTGGGATCATACCCCCGTCGATTAATGGCCATCAGAGCTGAAAATGGGGGCAACACCCGATATTAAAACAAGTGTTTTTTATTCAAAATTAAACGCTCTTTCGCGTGGTTTTGTCTGTTTTTTCTATTCCTTTCAGTTTCTTCTGTACAGGGGGGGGGATCATTTCCTGACACCCTTTATGCACATCCCACATTATGCAAAATGCATTACACAAGTGGATACTGCAAGTTTGATAAGAAATGCATGTTCCACCATCTTACGGTCTGCAACACTTATGAAAGATATGGGAATTGCAAATACGAAAAAAAATGCCAATACCACCACCCTCAAAGGAACGCAATGAGGGAACAGAAAAAATGAACATCAAAGAAGAGTGGCAATTTTTTAGACGCAGCCAACACATTTCAGCTGCTAAATACTCTTCAGCAATTACAAAACCAGATGACAAATATAAATATAGAAATCCGAGAGCCAGACAGAAGGTATGAACAAATACACTTCATGCATTATCGGGACAACAGGTACCGACAAAGATAAAAAGAGGTAAATTCTCGGAGGACCACAAGGCAATGAAACCGGTACCCCCATTGGAAAACAAAGCGGAACCACCTGTATGCTAAAAAGAAAGAAAAAATAAAAATAATCCTAGCCAACATACAGGACCTTAAATCAAACCAGTCCACGAACAAAGATGCATACCTGAAAGGACTCATGCAAGAAGCCCGGAGCAGACTTTGCATGCCTCACGGAAACTCATCTAAAGGACTGCCAGGTGAACTGTGAAAATTGTGAGTCCTGTATTGACAAAAAAGAAATACAAATTGACAACTATAACATCCTCCGAGCCGACAGAACAATGAGACGTAAAGGAGGATGTGCTATTTACACACGCGAAAGGCACATAGCAGAAATGGCTATAAGTACCTCAAACAACTACATAGAATGTGTAGCAGCAAAAATTGAAAAATTAAATATGGTACTAATTGTAATGTACAGACCCCCAAACACACCAACCTCAAAATTTTCAGATTCCATTACTGAGGTAAGAAACTTAGTAAAAGATCTACACTCTCCAACCCCAAATATTTTTCTCTGTGGTGATTTTAATTTCCCATTCCTGAAATATAAAAAGATAGGAACAAATATATGTATACACCAGGACAAGGGGGGCACACGAGAAGACCAGGAGCAGGTAAAAATGCTACTAGCTTTAGCTGATGAATTTATGTTAACGCAAGAAATAACAGAAAACACAAGAAAAAACAACTGCCTAGATTTGGTATTCACAAACAACAGTAATCTAATTGATAATGTAGAAATATCCCCAACTATGAAATCAGACCACAATATCATTGAAATAACAACTAATATAAAGGCAACAGGAAAGGAAAGAACACGCACAACAGAAAGAAGCAAATTCGAAATTTTTAATTTTCACTCCAAAGCTATAAACTGGGAAGATGTGACATCCAGCATGGAAGTAATAGATTGGAAAACCATTTTCGAGGCCAAGACAACAGAAGAGATGCTAATGACGTTAGAGGAGAAGATGCTAGAAATTGTGGAAAAACATGTCCTAAAGATACAACAAAGAGGAAAGAGAAGCAGGTTCAAAAGACAAAAGAGGGCATTGTTCCGAAAGAGAAAAAGAGTGACTGCAAAGTTAAGTAATTGTAAAGATAACAACAACAGAAAAATATTAAATGATAAACTACAAAGTATCGATGTCGTCATACAGGAACAAATCGAGAAGCATACAGAAAAAGAAGACGACGATGCTATAGAAGCGATAAAGGCTAACTCAAAGTACTTCTATAATTTCGCAAAAAGAAAGTCGAAAAACCAAGCGACTATCGGACCTTTAAAAAATGAGAACAGTGATTTATCTGATCATCTAACAGAAGTATCTGAAATATTCAAAGCTCAGTATGAATCATCTTTCAGTATTCCAAAAACTGACAAATTGATATGCGATAGAAACGCGTTCTTTGAAGAAGAACCACAAGGGGAAAGTATAACGGGTTTCGACTTTAAGACGGATGATATTACACAAGCCATAGGGAAACTAAAAACACACTCAATGGCAGGACCGAATAAATGGAATGCCACACTGATCAAAAACTGCAAGAATGCAATCGCTGAGCCCCTATACTGGATATGGAGACAATCATTAGACACAGGAGAAATACCGGGCATCCTGAAGAGCGCGAACATAGTCCCAATATATAAAGGAGGAGATCGATCCGAGGCCAAAAACTATAGGCCAGTGTCGCTTACATCTCATCTCACTAAAATATTTGAAAGAATAGTTAGACAGAAAATCTATGACTTTTTGGAAACTCAGAAAAAATTCAATGATAACCAACACAGGTTTCGATCAGGCAGATCATGCCTATCACAACTAATGGAACACTACAACAACATTATTGATTCACTTGAAAGTAATGAAAACTATGATGTACTATACACCGACTTTGCTAAAGCGTTCGACAAGTGTGACCACAGAATCATAATACATAAACTGAAATATATGGGAATAACAGGAAAAGTAGGGAAATGGATATATAATTTCCTTAGTGAGCGGAGTCAAGTCTTTACAGTGCAAGGAGTATCTTCATCAGAATCAGAGGTCCTCAGCTCGGTACCACAAGGAACAGTATTAGCTCCACTACTTTTCATAATCATGCTAACTGACATAGATGAGGACGTTACCAGAGACAGCGCAGTAACATCCTTTGTGGATGAGACAAAGATCAGTAGAAAAATAAGAAACCCAGAAGACATAGGATCTCTACAAACCAACATAAACAAAATCTACAAGTGGACTGAAGACAATAATATGAAGTTTAACACCGAGAAATTTCAGCTATTACGGTACGGAAAAAGAGAAGACCTAAAGTCCAAGGAATATTATACCCCAAATGGACAGGAAATTCAGAGAAATTCCAGAGCAAAAGATTTAGGGGTTGTAATGACAGATGATGCGAAATTTGAAACACAAAATAAGATAGCAGTAAACAGAGCAAAGAGAATAATGGGTCAGATATTGAGAACCTTTAAATGAAGGGATAGGAATGTAATGATTCCTCTACTGAAAACCCTGATAATACCCAAATTGGAATACTGCTCGGTCCTAACATCCCCATATAAAAAAAAAGACATTAGACAGCTGGAGGGGATCCAAAGAAGCTTCACAGCCAAGATCAATGGGTGCAAAGAACTAAATTACTGGGAAAGGTTACGAGAACTAGACCTATATTCACTGGAAAGGAGGAGAGATATATACACCATTATTTACACTTGGAAAATAATGGAGAAACTAGTCCCTAATCTTACTCTGAATCCCATAACTCCCCAAACAACGGTGGAAAGTAGAAGCGGTAGACTATGTCGTATTCCCAAATTGAAGGCGAGACAGGGAACATCCTTAACCCTGAAAGAAAATAGTTTTGTAGTGAGAGGACCAAAACTGTTCAATCAGTTGCCCAAAGACCTAAGAAACATGAAAGGAGTTGCAGTGGAAATCTTCAAAAGAAGACTAGACACCTGGCTCAGAACAATCCCTGATGAGCCGGGCGTACCTGGCTGTGTGAGGTGGAGCGCGCAAGAGTCCAACTCACTACTTCACAAGGCCAACTCGAGAGGAGGGGCGACAAGCTTGACCTTCATGAAATGAGAAGTCATCGCGCGGAACCTTTGTAAGGTTGTAAGGTAAGGTGTATATATACTCTTACTTATTTGGCGTATGTACATTTTTTATATATAATTCTTTTATTCCCTTGAATTGGGAAATAGGCCTACTGCATCCTTTAACCAAAGTCAGTTAGAATGCTTAATTACACACTTTGGGAGTAAAGCCTACCGTTTGATGGTTGGCTGATGTAGGCTTCATGAGAGTTACTTAGAAAAGATGCACTTAGCTTACCAGGATGATGAAAACCTCTGTTGAAGAAGTGTTGAAGGTGAACCTGTTACTGTAGGCTCGAGGTGTCACTGACTGTCCTATTGAAGCTTGTTGACCAAGCACTAGTCATGTCGATTAGCCCTCTTGAGATGGAAAAGATTCTTGAAGGTTGACCTTGTAGAGCGTAGGTCCGAGGTGGTGCTGACTGTCCCATTGAAGTTTGTTCAACGGGCACCAGTCGCCTCAAGTGTTGATTCGCTTCGTGTAGAGTTGAGATGATGCTTGAGGGACAAGCCAGCTGAAGTCGAAACAGCGCTGGGCTTCAAAGAAGTGCATCTGCAGGCTGACGGTGGAAGGTCTTACTTGACGATAGATCAAAAACTTTGAAGGAACAGCAGGCTGCTCCTCCAATGGGAAGCCGGAGGGCAGTTGACGTGACAAGTTTCTGCTCACAAAGGTGGAGAGCAAGACGAGAAAATGATGAGCGACAAGTGAACAAGTGAGAATGAGTGAGAATGAATATCAGTGGAATCTCACTTATATAGTCTCTGTGACCCAGGCTTTCACGTTTCTTGAAATGCCTTCCATGTGTCCTTTAGCTGATAAGGGCTGCTCTCGCCGGCCTTTTGGGAAGAAACAGACATTTTCATTGTTTCTGATTCCTTGACCATATGTCTTCTGAGAATATTTGATGATGGCATGGAAGAAAGAATTTGTCTGTCTACTTGTTAGTCTATTTCTTATCAGTCCTCTACACATATATATATATATATAATATATATATATATATATATATATACACATACACACATTTAACTGCAATGACCATGCAGTATATTAATGTATAGAAACGACGTAAGTATAGAGGAGTGTTCTGCACACGAGGAAGAGAAACAATGAACAAATGAAAAATGAGGTAACCACCCGGGAATCGAACCCAGGATCTTCCGATTGCCGGTCAGATATGCTATCCACTACACCACGGGCCTCGACCAGTCAGAAGTCATAATTCTCCTACATAGGGCAGAAACCAATGCCTTGAGAGGACACCCTCGCAAATCGTGAATATGTACATTTAACTGCAATGACCACGCAGTATATTAATGTATATAGAAACGACGTAAGTATAGAGGAGTGTTCTGCACACGAGGAAGAGAAATAACGAACAAATGAAAAATGAGGTAACCACCCGGGAATCGAACCCAGGATCTTCCGATTGCTGGTCAGATATGCTATCCACTACACCATGGGCCTCGACCAGTCAGAAGTCGTAATTCTCCTTCATAGGGCAGAAACCAATGCCTTGAGAGGACACCCTCACAAATCGTGAATATGTACATTTAACTGCAATGACCACGCAGTATATTAATGTATAGAAATGACGTAAGTATAGAGGAGTGTTCTGCACACAAGGAAGAGAAATAACGAACAAATGAAAAATGAGGTAACCACCCGGGAATCGAACCTAGGATCTTCCGATTGCCGGTCAGATATGCTATCCACTACACCACGGGCCTCGACCAGTCAGAAGTCGTAATTCTCCTACATAGGGCAGAAACCAATGCCTTGAGAGGACACCCTCGCAAATCGTGAATATGTACATTTAACTGCAATGACCACGCAGTATATTAATGTATAGAAACGACGTAAGTATAGAGGAGTGTTCTGCACACGAGGAAGAGAAATAACGAACAAATGAAAAATGATGTAACCGCCCGGGAATCGAACCCAGGATCTTCCGATTGCCAGTCAGATATGCTATCCACTACACCATGGGCCTCGACCAGTCAGAAGTCGTAATTCTCCTACATAGTGCAGAACACTCCTCTATACTTACGTTGTTTCTATACATTAATATACAGCGTGGTCATTGCAGTTAAATGTACATATTCATGATTTGCGAGGGTGTCCTCTCAAGGCATTGGTTTCTGCCCTATGTAGGAGAATTACGACTTCTGACTGGTCGAGGCCCGTGGTGTAGTGGATAGCATATCTGACCAGCAATCGGAAGATCCTGGGTTCAATTCCCGGGCGTTACCTCATTTTTCATTTGTTCGTTATTTCTCTTCCTCATGTGCAGAACACTCCTCTATACTTACGTCGTTTCTATATATATATTATATATATATATATATATATATTCTAGATTTCATATATTCTATATACAGTACTGTATATATCAGGTCATCCCATAAGTAATGTCATTTTTTAGATCAGAATTTAAAGGACAAAAAAACTCAACTGAAACTTTTTAATCTAGTATATATTTTCCATCGGAATCAATGACACTCTGCCAATGTCCTACAAGCTTTTCAATGCCATGTTTAGAAAATTCAGGCAGTTTTGAGGCAAAAAACGTACAATGACTGGTGTGCAGGTCATCTAAAGTATACTGTTTCTCGTCAAGATAGTTTTGCAGACTCCCAAAGAGATGATAATCTGAAGGTGCAAGGTCTGGAGAATATGGAGGATGTGGAAGTTTTTCCCACCCAAGCTCCTCAATTTTTGCAGAAATGATCTGAGTGGTATGAGGATGTGCACTGTTGTGGTGGAACACAATTCCTTCACAATTAACCGAAGAAGGTCTCTTTTCTTTTAGTGCAGTGTTCAATCAATCCAGTTGTTGACAATAGACTTGAGCGGTGATTGTTTGGTTGTGTGGTAAGGTTTCAAAGTGTATTACACCACCTTCCAAGGGTGAAGATTTGGTTTTGGCTGTGGTGTTGCTGGTTCTCCAGCACAAACCCACTGTCAACAGCGTTTAACATTCTGGTACAGTATCCACTTTTCATCACCAGTCACTAAACGGTGCAAAAATGGATCTTGGAGTTCATGGGAATGAAGTTTACCCGCACCCTCAGATTGTCGACCGACAATTCATGTAGCACCCATTTTCCTAACTTAGGCACTTTCCCAAGTTGTTGCAAATGTCGATGGATGGTGGACGGGGATGAATTGAGTTTCTGGGCCAATTCTTCAACAGTTGTTGAACAGTCTTCTTCAAGTGTGGCTAACAGCAGGTCATCATCAAACTCAGCAGGGCCTCCAGAGCATGCTGCATCTGTCAAACAGCAGTCACCATTCCTAAACTTTTGAAGCCATCTTTGACATTTTCTCACATGCAGAATATCATTGCCATAAACTTCCTGAATGTTTTGCGTTGCTTCTGTAGCACTATTGCCTTTTTTGAACTTGTAAAGCATTATATGCCTGATATGCTCTTCTGATACCGGCATATTTATGAGGGGTTCACATAAAGCAAAACACACATCTTCACTGGTCAAGGTCTGTAAAGTATGTAGCAAAAAACAATAGATCTCCTCTTAGATATAACCTTCAGAAAATTTATGCTTAAACCTAGTAGGACTAGTTTAAACTTAATCTATCGTAAAAAACGACATTACTTATGGGATGACCTGATATATATCATCTAAATTTCCAACAGATATCGAATATGGCCTTCATAGTGAAACTGATGAGGAAGAAGAGTTAGAAAATACTGGACCCACTGGTATGCACTCAAACAATAATAAGAGAGGTAAAATAAAACAAATTTGGAGGAGAACAAGAGGTGGGCAAGAATCCCAAGTTGAAGCTCCAGAATGGCTAGGCTTACATCCCGATGGAGATGATGAGGAGAATAGTGAAATTTGATATCCAGTAGTTTACTTTCGGTGGTTTTTACAAATGAATTGCTTGAATTGATTGTTGAACAATCAAATTTATATTGCATACAACAAAATCCAAATAAAATTCTAGGCCTCACCAGAAAAGAACTTGAGCAATTCATAGGATCACTTATGTGGATGTCCATTACCAAACTGTCAAACACTAGAATGTACTGGAAGGGAGAAATGAGTTCACATATGATTGCCAACACCTTTAGTCGGGATAGGTGGGAAACTATAAAATCAAATTTGCATTTCAATGACAATCATAATATGCCTGATAAAAATTATCACCAGTTTGACAAATTATATAAAATAAGGCCACTTATTTCAAAACTCAAAGAAACATTTCATTCAATTCCAATGATTTCAAAGCTGTGTATAGATGAACAAATGATTCCCTTCAAAGGACATTCATCTCTGAAGCAGTATCTTCCAAGTAAGCTTCATAAGTGGGGATACAAACTTTTTGTTCTCTCAGATGTACATGGTGTGGTATACAACTTTGAAGTATATACAGGTAAAATTGAGCCGGTTAGCAATCAGCCAGACTTAGGTGCTAGCTCTAACATTGTTTTACAGCTTGCTCGATGTATACCAAGCAGTATAAATCATCAGCTTTATTTCGACAATTGGTTTACATCCATTCCTCTAATTGTCACCTTGGCTAAGAGACAAATCTACTGTCTAGAAACTGTAAGATCAAATCACCTACCAGGTGTTGATCTAATCAAAGATAAGGACTTATCAGCTAAAGGGAGAGGGTCATATGAAGAAAAGGAAACAATGGTAGAAGGTGTAACAATGAGAGTAGTGAAATGGTACGACAATCATTCTGTCAACCTAATATCAACATTTGCATATGCAGAACCTCAAACTGAGTGTCGGCGCTATGACAAATGTACAAAAGCCATGGTTACTATACCAATGCCTAATATTGTCAAGACCTACAATTCTTTTATGGGAGGAGTGGACCTGTTAGATTCACTGATTGGCTTATACAGAATTCACATTAGATCTAAAAAGTTTTATCAAGTTTTTCTTTCATTTTGTTGATATGGTGGTTGTCAATTCTTGGCTTTTATATAAAAGAGACTGTAACAATTACAAAGTACTGCTACAAGAGAGAAATAACTTACAAGAATTCAAAATGAGTATTGCAGTCATTAGTATTAGAAGGAAAAGAACAAAATACACCATCACGAGAAGGCCATCCAATGCGAGTGTTGACAAAGAATTTGCTAAGAAAAGAGAAGTGGTGATAAGTTGAAATGAGACAAAGATGCAAAAATCTAGGATGTAGTGCCAAACCAGTATTCAAATGTGCAAAGTGTGATGTTCATCTCTGCATTACAGCCAGTAAAAATTGTTTCAAGGATTTTCATTCAGCATAATTCTCTTCAAATAGGTCATACGCTTCTATGTAATGCTTCAATTTGCAAGTTTTTTTTATTATTTAAGCATAGTAAGGAATCTAATTTCTAGAAAAATAAAGTGTTTTTATATACTAGATTTTTATTTCCATTATGTTGACAATACAAGTAATGGGAGTGAAATAACCATTACAATTACTTTTTCAATTATGGACAAACTGGACAAATGTGAAAAATTATTTTTATAAAGTCTGAATTTCACCATTTTTATGTTTTTGCATCCAAATGAAGTTAAAATAATACAAAAACATTTTTTGTGAGGAAAATGTAAATTCAGGCATTAGAGGGTTAATGATCGTGTTTTTAGGAATGTAACCCAATCGTTAAATGAGGGATACCTGTATTACAGTAAGATATTTTTAAAAGATACACAAAATAATTAAATAATCAAAATATCACGACTAAACCTAAACAATCAATGGTGATTGACATTGGGGGCTAATTAAAATTGCAGGGGTATAATGGAAAAGTACCCCATTTTTTGTAAATATTTGTAAGTATTACTTTATCTTTGTAAATATATTTTGTAAACATTTTTGAAAATTTTTATATTATCATCCTGACTTCTTTGTTATAAATATGTTGTAAACCATATGGTACATATTCTTCTTTGGGTTTTCCTTCCCTTATTGCAAATTCATCACCCTGATTCCTAATGACAGAGTCTCAACTATGGTAAATTCACACAATCACACAGTACTGCTTCATTTAAATTACCAAGTATATGAAACCTGTTATTAGTTACTACCACATGATTACCTTAAATTTATCTTGAAGCGCTTCTGCCTCAAGGGTGCACTGTTCTCTCCAATCCTATTCTTTGACCAACCTTTGACTTTAAGCCATTCATCAGGCCTAACTTTACTTGGACCTGCATCCTTATCACTAACACTAAGCTTTGGCTCAACCTTACTTGGACCTGTGCCCTTATCACTAACACTAGACTACATCCAACTACACTAAACCCACAAAAAAAGATATTGTACAATCTGATCATGTAAGGGATCTAGGAGTTATATTATCTGAAGATGGAACATTCAACAGGCATATTGACAAAATAACCTTATCATGCAAACAACTAATAGGATATATGGTAAATATGCAGTTTCACAGCTCCACAAATACTGATATTTTAGTCATAAAAACCATAAATATGTATATTTGGAGACTGTCTGAAGACCATGGCATATGTAAAGTTTTAAGTAAAACCCTGTAAAATATTTTTTATTAATATTTTTAATAAGAACTACTTCATGCCATTCCACCGCATGATTGCCTATAAAATGTAGCAATGAGGTAGAAATGTGTCAGTTTGGAATGTAAAGTTGATGATGGTGGATGTGTGTACTGGATGTTCCATCAGTGAGCTTAAACTAGTTACAGAGGATTGTGTTAAATTTAGCCAAAGTAGCAGATCTGTGAAAGTAGCAGAAAAAAATAAAAAATTATCACCAAATAATACAGAAAAAACAATAATTATCACTAATTAAATAACTAAGGTCAATTGAATGCCAGGTTAGGTCAACTGTACGCCCTTGATGATTGGTTAGGTTGTCATGATATTTTCATTAGTTAACCAAAATATCACAATTTAATCTAACCAATCATCAAGGGCGTACAGTTGACCTAACTGGCCATTCAAGTGACCTAACTGGGCATTCAATTAACCTTAGTTATTTAATTGGTGATAACACTAGGGAACAACATTTTTGTTTCTTGAAAACTATTTGGTGTTTCTTATAGAACTTTTGATTCTGATTCCAAATATGGTTTCTGAATTTTTCTATCACCCATAGTTTTCGAGAAAATAATATTTCCATTTACTCAGAGTTTTCCCAAAATATTAGTTAAAATTAAGTGTACGATACTAATTTAATTTTACTTTCTTTTTTTTTCCAGGTTAACTATATTTAATAGTATTTTTTGCACTAAAAAATATAGCTATTTAAACAAACAGATTTTTAATAAAAAGAAAGAAATTTTTTTCAAGTTTTGCTCAAATTTTAAAATTTTTCATAATAGAAAAAATTGGTTCTTCATTCCAAAAAGTTTTCCGTGATTTCAATAATTTTCCGTCAGCATGAATCGAAACTGTATTAATCCCAGAGATACATTTTGCTACGTATGTGGAGAACTGACCATAATGGCACAGAGGAAGACGATGACCCCACTCGTGAAGAAGGCTTACGAACTTTATTTTGGATGTAAGGTAGGCGACCAAGACAAATCCTGGGCACCTCATATCTCATGCATTTCCTGTGCCGTCACTCATAGGGGTTGGATTAAAGGTACCCGCAAATCTATGCCATTTGCCATACCAATGATTTGGAGAGAGCCCAAGGATCACCTAATGGATTGCTATTTTTGTATGACTAACGTTTCAGGATTCTCTGCCAAAAATAAACATAAAATTCAATACCCAAATCTTGCATCTGCCATGAGACCAGTACTACATGACAATGATAACCCAATTCCAACTCCCCCAAAGTCATGGACACTGGATGAAGAGTCTGAAGTTGAACCAATGGAAATTGATGACACTAAAGATACAGACTTTCAGCAACCTGAATCAAATAAACCACGTATGATAACGCAGGTCATGCTGAATGATCTCGTGAGAGATTTGGACCTTCGGAAAAAAAAAGCGGAATTATTGGGCTCCAGGTTACGTGAATGGAATTTGCTGGCAAAAGATACAAGCATATCGGCATTCCGCACTCGCCAAAAAGATCTGATGCAGTATTTCTCCTCGTCAGGTGGTTTATGCTACTGTAATAATGTAAATGGACTGCTGTTAGCTCTCGGTCATGAGCACAAATCTGAAGATTGGCATTTATTTATTGACTCTTCGAAGCTAAGCCTCAAGGTTATACTACTTCACAATGGAAATAATACCCTTCCATTCCTGTAGGGCACGCTGTCCACATGAAGGAATCTTACGAAAATATGAAACTCATCCTTCGGCAGATTAATTATGACCAGTTTCGTTGGTATATATGTGGGGATTTAAAAGTCATCACGCTTCTTCTGGGAATGCAGCTCGGTTATACGAAGTTCTGCTGCTTCCTTTGTGAATGGGACAGCAGAGCCAGATTCGCATTATTTTGTAAGGGATTGGCCACTTCGTCAAAAATGTATCCCAGGACTGAAGAATGTGTCTCATGAACCCTTAGTTGACCCCAAGAAAATATACTTACCGCCACTTCACATCAAACTTGGCATCATGAAAAATTTTGTCAAAGCAATGAACAAGGAAGATGAAGCATTCAAATATTTGAAGAAAAAGTTTTCACAACTTAGCGATGCAAAGATAAAAGAAGGGATCTTTGTTGGTCCCCAAATCAGAGAGCTCATGAAAGATCAAAAGTTTGATGATGCCTTGAGAGGAAAAGAAAAAGTGGCATGGGAGGCCATGAAGAATGTTGTCACAAATTTTCTAGGGAACATCAAAGCTTCTAACTATGAAAAAATAGTGCAGGACATGATTGAAGCATAAAGGTTATTGGGATGTAATATGTCACTAAAAATCCATTTCTTGCACTCCCATTTAGATTTCTTCCCTGAAAACCTCGGTGACGTAAACGATGAGCATGGAGAAAGGTTCCACCAAGATATAGCTACTATGGAGAAACGCTACCAAGGGAGGTGGGATCCGGCAATGTTAGCTGATTACTGCTGGACATTGATGCGAGAAGCTCCTAATGAAAACTACGAGAAAATCAGTGACAAAGAAGTTTTAAGAAGAATATTTTAAATGCCAATCTGCCACTAATATAATTTTTATGAAGTATTTTTACTAACTTCTATACACTTTTTGAATAAATATTAAAATACAAATTTCTCAGTAACCTTGGGTGATAGAGAAATTCTACGGCTATATTCGGAATCAGCGGAAAAAATCCTATAAGACCGACCTATTCACGTCCAAGAAACAAAAAAAAAGTTAAAATTTGTTCCCCAGTGTAATTATAATTTTTTTCTGCATTATTTGGTGATGATTTTTTTCTGCTACTTTTACAAATGTGCAAAGTTGTGGAAGAATACAAAACACTTGTCTGCAATGTAAATAATAGTGTTTTGGGTTAATATGCAGCAAATAGCCCCACCTCGAGTTCATAATTTTTGATGTTAGCATTTGGTAGTATACAGCAACAGAATAAATTTGTTGAAAGCCAGACCCCTGGAATTCAAAATTAACAAATTATTGATTTTTTAAGTTTTAACCATTTTTTGTTTCATGACCTGCCAGTAGGCATAAGACATCCTCACTCTCAGACAATTTTCTGGAAATGAGTGGATGACCAATAGTGTGGACCAAAAAAATGAAGGTTTAAAAATCTTTGTTCCACATGAGTAATGTTATTCCTTTTACTTACCTTAATCAAATTACAAAATTTGAAACCTCTACGTCAAGTTTTAGGGGTCCCGAGAAAATTGCACTTTTCCTTTTAATGCTGAAAAAATTAGTTTTTCCTCATTTTCATAAGTTCTGCTTTATTTTTTGTTGGAAATTCTTTACGATTCTTGAAAACTATTTTGAGCAGGTATTGTTTGTCCTCTTCTTTAGTTGTCACTGCTTGATTAAATTTTTCAATCAATGCAACACCCTGCTCAGCTGTGTCATTTGTCACTCTAAGGGCACGAACTCTAGCACAGCCTCTTTGGTACTCAGGATCTATTCCCATGTTGATGCAGAATTTTCAGTGAAGAGAGAATTGAGATGTAGAGCATAAAAAGAGATTTAGTCCTTGAAGTAACAAAATCAGAAATCCTTTTTTCTTTAAAAGAAGCTAGGGTTACCTTTGCTTCTAAACGTTTCAGTCCCTTATTTCTTGGAGGCATTTTGATATTATTTCGCATTTGCTCCTTTTCTTCAAGGGATAACTTTTGTCAAAGAAGCTTAATCCAACAAGTTTCTGAGAGGTACCACAGAATCGTTTAATGGCATTTTGGGCTTGCTTGATAACACTTGATATCAAAGAATTTTCCTCCATTATTGCAAGATCTTGCAAAAATTTAAGATCAACTTGGGGCTTCCTCTGGTTGAGAAGCTTTTGCCCAAGATTTTGCGTATACCAATGCAACAAATAAACAAATTTCTGTTATTGCATCAAGTTCTTTTTTAGTCATCTTAAATTGATTTTGGAGAAGAAAAAGCTTAAATGCATAAATTCCTTTTGCCATCCATTGCATGATGGTACGCTCCAGGCTCTTCAAGGGAGTATTAGAAATGCTTTCTTCTCCAAAAAACAAGAGAACAAGTTGAAAAAATTCTTTATAATCATCTCTTGGCTGTTTAGAGTTGAGTGCCTCCTTCATGATTAAGACTGTTTGATTTTTTAAATCTTGAACTCTTTCAATTATTCTGCAGCTTTGGGAATCAACAGCAGTTGTGATTTGAGAATGATCCATAAAATCCCATTGAGTTTTGAATCTTTGAAGATTGGAATATCAGGTTCAGAGGAATGGCTCATAGAAGTCCGGAAGACTTGAGATAGGACAATCTCATAAATATGGTGTCTGCAGGCTAAATATAAAAGCTCTTTTCCAAGTTCTTGTTCAATTTTAGTGCAAGCTCCAGCATGGATTCCGGTATTGGATGCTGTTGTGTCAAATGACAGCCCAATAATTCTCTGGGTCATATCATGTTCTTGCAGGAGAGAAATGCAAACACGAGCCATCTCCGTACCCGTGCCAGCAGTGACTTTAGGAATTCCCAGCAATTTCTCTTCACCATTCCCACTGACTAACACTGCAATCCTTTCCGTTCTTCCTTCACCTGCAAGAAAAAGTTAAAATATATAATTTATATATAATTTATATATATTTATTTTTAATATTTTATTTTATATATATTATATATTTAATATTTTATTTTATATTTAATATATTTATATATTTATATATATTATAATTTATATATATAATAGTGATGTAGCGGATGTCATTTTTTTCACATCCGCGGATGTGGATGCGGATGAGGATGTTTGATTTCAACATCCGCGGATGCGGATGTCTACATTTTCGTTATTTTTTAGGATATATTCGAGATTTGTTGTGTTTAACGTATATAATAAGTTATTATATAGAGAGAGCTGTAGCTATAATGTAATATAATTGATTAATTGTACAATAATTGCTGTACTTTTCTCTGAACATATAAAATAATATCAAGCATCAAACTAATATAGAAATCAATTAGTGAATTCATCTGCAAATAAATTCGTTATATTTTGTTGAGTTTCAGCCACAATTAGAAACCATAATTGTGTTACCAAGATGCGGGACGTGAACCCAACTCAAATGCACCCCACCGACCTCTTTCCCCAACCTCCACCCTTATAGAAAGAGATCTTTAATTAGCTTGATAACTATTTATATTAAGTTTAAAGTTTTATTAGGCATATTTATAAATGAGTAATTAAAATAAAGTAAACTAAGATGTTCATCGTTTAATGTTCAAACTTAATTATAGGAAGGTTATGCTTAAGGAACATTAATTTTTCTGCCTTTTCTGCTGCCAGTCTGTTTCTCTTTTCATCATATTAATCCAGCACTGCTAAATAATCTCTCGCTTGGTACGTTTGTTGGAGGACAGGCTAAATGTTTCCTTGCAAGTTTACTCAAGTATGGATAGATATTCTGCGTATTTTTCCACCAACTAATAGGATTGTCACATGCAGCCAGGCGTTTTCTTGGTGATAGCTCTCGATCATTTTTACTACATCTTTTGACATCGCGTAGGTCTCATCATTGCTGCTTGACTCAAGAAACTGAGAGAGATTCTGTGATAGATTTGCTTGTTGAAGGTGTTGGTTCTGTCACTGAAACTTTTATTCTTTTGGTGGGTGGCGAAGCGACAGATTCAAGAGATTGAAGCTCTTCAACTGCTTTGCCAAGTGATGATTTAACTCGTTCTAATGTACTAGGTGAAAATAACTTAGCTTTGTAACGTGGATCTAAGTAGGTTGCAAGAGAGTAACTTCATACAAGAACAGCCTCTCATCTTGTCACTTGCATCACTTTTGCGCACAATGAACTAGTTCTATTAATATAGTAGAATTTGATAATTTCCGCTTATTAATGACGTTTTATCTCAACGGTCCACATCCACACGACATCCGCAGTCCAAAGTGCGGATGCGGACGCGGATGAGAGAAAATGTGCGGATGTTCCGCGGATGCGGATGTGACCTACATCACTAATATATAATTTCAATTTGAACTTGACTTATTTCAATTTGAACTTGACTTATTTCAATTTGAACTTGACTTATTTCAATTTGAACTTGACTTATTTCAATTTGAACTTGACTTATTTCAATTTGAACTTGACTTATTTCAATTTGAACTTGACTTATTTCAATTTGAACTTGACTTATTTCAATTTGAACTTGACTTATTTCAATTTGAACTTGACTTATTTCAATTTGAACTTGACTTATTTCAATTTGAACTTGACTTATTTCAATTTGAACTTGACTTATTTTAATTTGAACTTGACTTATTTTAATTTGAACTTGACTTATTTTAATTTGAACTTGACTTATTTTAATTTGAACTTGATTTATTTTAATTTGAACTTGATTTATTTTAATTTGAACTTGACTTATTTTAATTTGAACTTGACTTATTTTAATTTGAACTTGACTTATTTTAATTTGAACTTGACTTATTTTAATTTGAACTTGACTTATTTTAATTTGAACTTGACTTATTTTAATTTGAACTTGACTTATTTTAATTTGAACTTGATTTATTTTAATTTGAACTTGATTTATTTTAATTTGAACTTGATTTATTTTAATTTGAACTTGATTTATTTTAATTTGAACTTGATTTATTTTAATTTGAACTTGATTTATTTTAATTTTAAGGTAAAATGGTGTAGATTGTGAAAACTAGCTTCAGACAGTGAAATGTAACCTAATTAAATAGAAATTTAGCTATCAAAATGTTTAATTAAAACCAACCAGATAATAACACATTGCCTAGGTGTGAAAACCAGACCCACAACTAAGTTTTTCACCTGAGAGATAAAATATAAATATGCTAAATTAATCAGACAAAAAAACTAACCTGATATCTCTGGGAGCATTTTTCCATCCCAATGAAGAACTAAAGGCTCTCCAGGACAAAATGCTTGCTCTTGATATTCTGTTGCTATTTCTTTGCGTAACTTTTGACGAGTTCGAAGCATAGTAGATTTTGACACTGTAATGTTTTCCAAATTATGGCCCAAAGACTGAGCAACAACAGCATAAGACATAGCTGCATCTCGATTGGAAAGATTCATTTTATCATAGGCTGCTACAACATTTTTGTCAATAGGCTTTGACTTTTTAGGAGCCAACATTTTCTTTTTAAATTGCTCTTCAGAGGGACCTTGAAAATTCATTTCAAGGTTGTCATCATTAGTTGATGGTGATGATGATGATGACAATGTGAAATCATCTCTATTGGCAGGCAAGAATGATCTTTTAGATCGCTTCTGCTCTTTGAGGGCTCTTTCACACTCTAATTCTTCACGATGAAGCCTTCTTCTCTCTTTTTGCAAGAATTTGGTCTACTGTACCCATACTACTTTGTGTAGGATCTTCTTGCTGGCTTAAGTAGAAAAGCTTGTCTTCTTCATTTGACATCATCAAAAGGGCATTAGAGTGACCAATATCAAGAATTTCAGCCTTAATTTCATCTTTAAACATAGCTTCTTCAATACGGCATTTTTCCTCGAGCCTTTTTCTGTTTTTCATCAATTTATCATAACAGCTTATTAAAGAGTCAATCTTTCAGATGGCACTGTCTCTACGCATTGTGGGAATCCTGGCTTTCTCCCAGTAGGTCATCACTTCATCTAAGCAAAGATTAATGGATCTTCTTCATCCCAATTTTTCCTCTTTTTGATGGAAGAAATATTTTTGCAAAACTTGCAGTTTTGTAGGTAAGCGGCAACAAAGTATATCTTTATATAAATGGCCAATGAGCCAAACTTTAGTTTTAGAATGAGTAGCCATTTTTAGTTTAAAAAATTAAATTTCTGAAATAGTAAAATAAACCAGTTAAATTAGGAGATAAAAAGGATAACTAAAAGGTTCAAGCCAATTAGGCAAAGCCTTTAATTTAGAGTTGACCAATTAAGGATAATATATTTTATCCAAAATTTTTGTTTTCCTTATTAATAATTTTCTCTGAAATAATGATCTAAGATTGTTTTTGTACTCTATTAACACCAAAAATTTCTTAAATAAGAAGAAATTTTTTCATAAGTTGCAACTCAAGAGTTGAGTTGATCATTGATGTTCTAAGCGCGCCTATTCATTGGAAAATTTTTATAAGTCATTAAATCTCGGGACCCCTAAATATTCTCATATTTGACCAAAATTTTGCTGACATGTCTATCTGGTCCAAAGGAACAAGGGCATTAATGTGGAACAAGGATTTCTTCAACTTTATAATTTACCCCCCATTTTGGTCCACACTAATGACCAATCACAGAGCACCTTTTTTAACCAATAGTATGCTATTAATCACTCAAAAACAACCAATTACAGACATGCCTTAATGAACCAATGACATCTAATTAGGAATTTTAAAGAACCAATCAGGTTTCCCTGACAGTGACATCATGGAAACTCCTCAGCCTTTGACACAGCTGAGTTCATTCTTCGTTTTAATTTTTGCTGTGTAAACATGCGCAGCAAGATTTGTGAAAGTTGTGACCTAGGCTACATTGAAGTGTTGCAAATGGATAAATGGTAATCGGGTACTTACGTATTATCAGGACTACCAAACTATTTATTATGTATTTTTGCTTTCATCATTTTTGTTTAAACTAACGAAAATATCACAACTTAACCTAACCAATCATTAAGGGTGTACAGTTGACTTAACCAGGCATTCAATTAACCTGAATGCCCAGTTAGGTCAACTGAATGCCCAGTTAGGTTAAGTTGTGATATTTTCGTTAGTTTAAATGAAAATGACAAGAGCAAAAATACATAATAAACAGTTTGGTAGCCCCAAAAATGCATAAGTACCATAATGGTAATCTCTTCATTTAGGTTAGGTAGGTAGGTTAGGTTAGCAATAACATACATTTTACGGGTGCGAAATTTAGTTACAGTAGACCCTCACATTAACATACACTTTGGGGGGAGCGTGTGGTTGCTAAAGTGAAGTATGGAAAACCCCCACTTTAACGTACCAGGGAATGTTAAAGTGAAGTACAGATGACCCCCACTTTACTGGACTATGGAACGTTAAAGTGGGGTTTTCCATAACCAACATATTTCAGTACAGTTACACATGTACCATATGTATAGCCCTCAAATCTCCACATTCAATACATAACATGACACATAACTGACTGCAACCTCATCCAAGGGCTGGTTCCAATAATATTCCCAGGGTTTCGGAGCCGGTAAAAAAACTTCTGGCTCCGACTCCGGCTCCGGAGCAGAAATTTTTTACAGTCTAGCTCCGGCTCCAGCTCTTTTATAGTAAATTCTGTTAATTATAAAATAAATATCTAGATTTATATAACTAATTGTCCAATTTAAAATATTGCACAAAAATATTTTATTATTAAATCACTTTAATACTCAAAATTTAAATTTCTTATGATTTTAAATTAGGCAAATATAATGATAGAATGAAGTTATTTAAATAACTAAAGGAAAATGATGAAAACTAAATGATATTAAATATTTATTAACAATGGTAGCTTATATAAATTAGAGAAACTTGCCTCCTAATTAGTTAAAAGTTCAAACTTAAGAATTCTCGTATGGAAAATAGTAACAATCAAACTTTCTGAGATAATATGCATCTTTTTTTAAGTGTTGAAACTTGAAAGCTTCATGAAAGCCAACTTGGCTTGAAAAAGCTGAATATTTCAAAAAATTCAGTTTTAAATTTTTAATAGGTTATATTATTTACTTAGATAAATAGTTAGTACCTACCTACCTAAGGTCTCCACCGCCATAAAAAAATTTTTACCTATATAATTAAGTGTTGTTAAGACAAATCTTCCCAAATATTTAATGGTTAAAAAATGGAAATTTGCAGATTATTCCTGCAACTCCCACACCTCCATAAAATCCAAGAATCCTATTGGTACCATTTTTCGTAATATATTACAAGAATTATAATTTGCAACTAAACCTATATTTAACAAATAACAATTTAGGTAGCAATATATCGCCCAGAGCCAGACCATGGAGCCGTATTTTCAAGGTTTCTGGCTCCGGCTCCGGCTCCAGGTAAGCAAAATTCACTGGCTCCACCGACTCCGGCTCCGAAACCCTGAATATTCCAGTGGTGTCACCTTCACTTTAACGACTCAAAGTCCGCTAAAGTGAAGTTCAGTGATGCTAATAGACTTTTTTAGTGGAAATCTTCACTTTAATGACCTGTATTACGTTAAACTGAATGTTAATGACCAGACAGCAATTTAGTCCATCCAAGTGAAGTTTCCGCTAATGTGAAGGTCGTTAATGCAGGGGATTTCTGTATTAGGGTGTGTTTTCATGTGCTTTATTCAGAAATGCTACTCATTTGCCCCATGTTTACTTGAAAATAAAGGGTCATTCCATGTCAGTTCAACGGAATTTTGGGTAAAAAAAAGTGGCCATCACCGATTTGTTTGAAAATTGGCACACTTATAGATCTCAGTGAGAAAAACAGAATGGCACTTGTTTCAACACTCTAAGTCATATGGTTACGGAGATATAGCCATTCGAATTTTGTAAAAAAAAAGGTCAATTTCCAAGGTCATACCATATTTTAACATGAAATATCTCAGCTCCTATTGCACTTACAGAGACCATTTAAACACTATTTTAAAGCTTTTAAGCAGATCTACAATTTTGTTTCTATTCATATTTTACCAGTGGTAAAAAAAAAAGTTGATCTTATTTTTGACTTTTGACCTTGTGTAGGTCATTTGATGTCACAACCAATTTTTTTCTCCTTTCACCCAATTTTGGGTACACATGTCTACCTTAACCTAGAACAAGATTTTTAGTGTTAAGTTAGTATAGATGCTACAGCCATTTCAGTGGACATACCTACCTCCATTTTGACCAAGTACCTTTTTCCACCAAACTTTGGAGTGCCATTTCTTTGGAACTGTTTGAGCTAGGTGTTGAGAAAAGTACCATTAGATTTGTATATAACCTATTCCTTTATTTTCACCAATTGAGTTATAAGAACCGATTCTTGTCTAGCTGGGTGAAACCATGAAAAAAAAGGCATCAACATAACTTCATATTTAAAAAAGGCAGTTATTAGGCATTTACAATATATTTTATGGAAACCATTATTGTTATATTTATAATAAAGTATTTGTATACACCTTTCAAGGTAATTATTTATCCTAACAAAGATTTGACCTTAGACAAAAACTGAGATCATTATTCAACAGCAAACAGTAAGAAAGAAAAACCTATAATAAGAGACTTTAGTCCTGCCTAATAAGACTCAAATTTAAATAGGAATGCTAAGACACTAACCTAAATACAAAATATAATTAATAGATAATAAATGGTACAATAAACAATGGTTTTAATAAACAATGATAAAAAATTTAAGTACCACTGAACTAACTTACACACATTTCATATGAAATATGTGTACCTAATATTATCAATGAAAAAAAAAACAGGCTGGTAAAGAAAATCACATCGATGAGGCAAAAAAGATTACCTGTTGGCTGTTACACTACTAAATGCTCAAGCATAGATGTGGCCTTCATTTCTGACTGGGTCAAAGTGTATGTCCTACCATTTGTGGTAACTGGACTCGCGTCAGTCTTACATCAGTTATAGCTCAAAAACCAATTACAATTAGCTACCTTTAATTTTTATTTTATTTTGAGTCAATTACAATTACAATTAATGGAAATTAGGATCAATTAATTAAAAATACAATTATAATTATTCATTGTATCCAACCCTGTTAAAAGCTATTTGTGCTTAGATGGCACAAATAAAATTTGGGACCTACTGATCTTGTTTCAGAGGTCTACAAGAAAAAATGTGCAGTTTGATTTACAGATTGGAATAAATACAGATGCCAAAAAAATCCTTGCTCCAAGGTTTAAATAAGCTTATTTTCACATGGGTACATACTGTTGTACACAATGAATAAATACACAAAGTTAAGTAATTCTAGTAAAACTCATTTAACTCTTAAAACTGAACTTATTCTATAGGATAGTACCTACAGCCTAGTATAAGGTACTTATATACAGTACATACATAGCTTTACCTTTAAACAGGATAGCAGGTTCGAAGTTCTTCACACTTTTGAATGTCCATATAAATTAATTAGGCTAATTATGTAACTTAAATTACCTATATTGTATAATTCTCTGAAATATACAAAAAAAAAAAAAAATTTATAATAGGGCCAGATACTTATTCAACCAAATAACTGGGTTAGGTTATGTTAGATAATTACCAATTTTTTTTTTAAATTAGCAGACATTATATATCTCAGTAAGAAAAATCTAATGGTATTTTTCTCAACACTCTAGCTCAAACAGTTTCAAAGATACGGTGCTCCAAAGTTTGGTAGAAAAAGGTACTTGGTCAAAATGGAGGTGGGTATGGTCCACTGAAATGGCTGTAGCATCTATACTAACTTAATCAACACTAAAAATTTTGTTTTAGGTTAAGGTAGACATGTGTACCTAAAATTGGGTGAAAGGAGAAAAAAATTGGCTGTGACATCAAATGACCTACACAAGGTCAAAAATAAGATCAACTTTTTTTTTTACCACTGAGGTAAAATATGAATAGAAACAAAGTTGTAGATCTGCTTAAAAGCTTTAAAATAGTGTTTAAATGGTCTCTGTAAGTGCAACAGGAGCCGAGATATTTCATGTTGAAATAGGGTATGACCTTGGAAATTGACCTTTTTTTTACAAAATTCAAATGGCCATATCTCCGGAACCATATGACCTAGATCAGGGGTTCCCAAATTGTGTTTCACGGAACACTTCTCACGGTATACAAGTGTTCCGCGGAACACCAATTTGGGAACCCCTGACCTAGTGTTGAAACAAGTGTCATTGTTTTTCCCACAGAGATCTATAAGTGTGCCAATTTTCAAAAAAATCGGTGATGGTCACGTTTTTTTCGCCATTGAACTGACATGGAATGACCCTGAAACGAAAAAAATAAAAATAATTTTTGTACTTTCAATTAAATGCGGAGCAAATGAGTGGCATTTCTGAGGAAAGCACATGAGAACACCCTAATAACTAACTTTCATACCAAAAGTCAAGGTGGGGCTATTTGCTGCATATTAACCATGTTTTGTATTCCTCCATGACTGCGGGGGGAAAAAATTTAGATGGAGCCATGAAATTGCATCGTTACTGGATATATACTAAGGACATTCAGAACTACGGACAGTATGACCATGCTTACCCTATGGAAATCACTTGTGCTTCCATGCATCAACTACTACTCTCAATTATGGTTTCCCCACAAATGGAATGCATTGCAAAAAATTGAGGGCCTACAAAGAACCTTCACTTCATATATTAAACAACCTGATGAGCAACAGGTGAGTAAAAACAAATTAAACTACTGAGATAAGCTCAGAGACCTTGACCTTTATTCCATAGGGAGGTGGTTTGAGAGATACATCCTAATCTACACCTGGAAAATTCTACAAGGGCTTTTAGTTGCCCCCAATACCAAGCCAATTGTGCCCACCTCAACAAAAACTGGCAGAATGTGTCAAAAATATCACCTCCTACCAAACAGCCTGAGAAGGATTCAAACCCTTCAATATAATAGTATCTCTAGGCAGGGTTCTCGCCAGGTTTAACTCCTTGCCTCAGTACCTTAGAGATACAAGTGCAATCCCAATAGATACTTTTAAAAAACACTTGGAACTGCAATAAGTACTTTTCGTTATAGAAAATTACAAAGTTTATAACAAAAAATTTGCAAACTAACTGGCTGTGACATACACTGCTACATGTACAAAAATTACAAAAAATTTGCAAATTAAATAAATAAATAAATAAAAAAGAAAATAAATAAATAAATAATAAATAGTAAACTTAAATTTTTGCAAACAATATTTCAATATCTACAAAAAATAGACTCAATGGTGACTGTTCTCCACACTAAAACCAGCGTGCAAGTTAACATGGCAGAGAAAGAAAACAGAAACCCATGTATAAAATGTGCATTGGACTGCAACCTACATGCATTAAGATGTGATGAATGCAGACTATGGATACACTACAATTGTAGTGAACTACCTATTTATTTCCTACTCACCCTTCAAAATTCAAAAAGAAAATTCTCATGCTTTAGATATGCTCGTCAAATTTGCGATGACTATGATAGGCAATTTGAAGAGCTTGAAGTAGAACTGGCAGGAGAGTTATAGGAGGAGGAAATTATCATTGCAAATGCAGAGCTTGCTGAAAAAGTGAGAAACCCTCAGGATGAGACCCTAGAGAGGGAAACTGCAAGCAAAAAGGGCACCAAAAGAGACAAAACAAGAGCAGGAAATAGACATTAAGACCTTCAACAAAGTGAACAACCCCACTGTACACAGTCACCAAAAAGCCAAAAGTGAAAACAAGAAGCCAGTATGCAAGTATTACAGGAGGGGCTTGTGTAAATATGGACTTAAGGGAAGAGAATGCCCATTTGCTCACCCACCACTCTGCAAAAAATTTATACACAATGGGAATGGCATTTCTGGATGTAGATCCAATGCAAGATATCCCTATCTTCATCCTCAAATTTGCCAGAGCTCATGGTGGGAAAGAAGTTGTTTTAAAGAGAACTGCAATTTGGCCCACCTGAAGGGAACAATCCAAATGCAACCACATCAAAATCAATGGAGAGAATACCAGGATAGTGAGCCTGCTATCCATCAGCACTATTTGGTCCAAGGGATGCAAGAAAACCCAAGATCAAATACCATTCCTGCACCATTCATTATGCTGATGTAGCAGGTCCAGGTAAGCCCACTGGTGACAATAGTACAGCAAACAACCATGAAACCTCATTGGGGTTTTATCACCTCACGAAACAAATACAAGACATTCAAAGTTCACTTGGGTTCCTCATACAAAAGCAAATGAGAACCCCAGCTGGAACCCTACAAATGCCCTACATGTGGGAGATGAAACAAATGGCTTCACAAATGTATCAATAATTTACTTAAACATCCAGGGCCTTTACCCAAACTCAAACCATACCAAAGTACCTTATCTAAAGAGCCTAGTGGAAAACACTACTAGCACAGTTATAGCCCTCACAGAAACACACCTGAACCCCATGATCATGAGTAGTGAAATTGTAATCAAAGGGTACACCACCCATAGATGTGACAGAGAAGACCGTCTAAATCAGTGGTTCTCAACCTTTTTTTAACCATCGCCCCCTTGAAAAATTTTTTGCCCACTATTTTCAAATCACCCCCCTACACACACACAAAAAAGTGAAAATAAAAACTAAAATTTAAAAGGCACTAGTTTGGCAGCTAAAAAGCACTAAAAATAATAATTACGTTATCATTTTAGTAGTGCAAGCCTAATTTTAAGTTCAAGTAGCCTCATTCCCGAGAAGTAGGCCAAACTGGCATCCTCCGCCTTAAACCTTGCAACATTTTCAAAGGAAAATCACATTTATACATGTGTTAGCACTCCTTATTTATGAATTTTTATCAGATAAGAAAGCGAACATTCGAAACTCTATTTTATTCTTAAGAAGCACTAATTGAGTGATTAAATTGAGTGACTAGAAACGTGACAATGAGGTCATTGTCTCCATACTCGAAACAAGGGACAAACGCGAAAATTAAGAAGCACTAAAGCACTAAAAGAAAAATCAATGATAACAGATAATAGCACAAAAAATAACACCCGCCCACGCTTCTAATTAGGTAAGAACTGACGCACCATATGCGTAACCGTCACTAAGCCGCTATAGAATGCTTTGAATGACGACCCCGCCCCACTGCACTTCTCATTGGTCAATTCCCTTTAACTTCATCAACGGCACAATACATACTCCGAATAGTGTTTCAAAACCATTGATGAGCAATTCAAAAATAATTTAATTTTAATCATTGCCTAAATAAATTTTTGCTCCCCCCTTCAGTCAATTTTTCGCCCACTTTCGCCCGCCAAGAATTTCATTTTCGCCCACAGGGGGGCAAAATCGCCCCCGTTGAGAAACCCTGGACTCTAAATGGTGGTGTCCTATGTACATCCCTGAAAACATTCAAAGTGAACTGCTCATGGCATACTCAAATGGGGCCTGTGAACTCCTAATTATCATGCTCAGTATAAATAAAGAAGATATAATACTAGTGAATATCTATAGCCCCCCAGATAGCTCCCATCTAGAGCTCACTGAAGTTCTGGAAAAAATCAGGCAATGCCCAGCTATTGTAGACTCGACAAGAGATTTAATCATTA
The DNA here is from genome assembly GCA_023014485.1 of Bathynomus jamesi. Taxonomy (NCBI): domain Eukaryota; kingdom Metazoa; phylum Arthropoda; class Malacostraca; order Isopoda; family Cirolanidae; genus Bathynomus; species Bathynomus jamesi. The sequence goes on along the minus strand of JAJOZX010000213.1, from coordinate 963,246 downwards.
CAGGAGACTTTAATCTCCTAAATTGCACCTGGAACCAATATGGTGGTATGAAATCAGGGACAAAAAGATCCAAATCAAAACACCTGAATGAGTTTATGGAAAAACTATTCCTAGTACAACATGTTCACTGTCCAACTAGAAAAAATAATATTCTAAATTTAGTACTGACAAATAATGCAACTACAATTGACCACATCGTTATAACGCCAACTATACACTGCAACCACAATGTCATGCACATTGCACATATTCACAAACTTCTCTCTCCACAAATGTAAGCAAGACCCATGCGAAATGGACTTGCCATACTCTGACCTAAACCTGCACAAGTCAGACTGGACATCAATAAATAACTGTCTGGGAGAAATAAACTGGGAAGATGAATTAGAAAACCTAGAACCAAAAATGCTAGAGTAGAATACAATACCTGCTATCATCAGCATTATACAAGCACACACCAAAGAAAAACGATATTGCAAAGAAGCACCTGACAAAAGAACACAGATACAGAAGGATACTTATGAGAAAGAGAACAAAATTATCTAAACAACTGACAAAGCATTTAAGTGATACAAGACATAGTAACATCAGGAATCAGATACTGATGTTAGAAATTAAAATAAAGGAGTCAACCATAAGGGAGAATATTGATAATGAACACAAAGCTATTGACACTATAAAGGAAAATAGCAAATTCTTCTTTAGCTATGCTAAACGCAAAGCAGTTATCAAAATAAGTATTGGCCCATTGCTTGCTAAAGATGGACTAACTCTCACATCTAATCCACAAGAAATGACAAACATTCTACAATCTCAATATGCTTTAAGCTGGAGTACCCCTGTAGTAGCAAAGAAAATAAAAACTACAGCATTTTTTGATAGAGAAGAAAATGACCAAGACAGACCATTATTGGAAGACATACAAATAACCACTAGAAATATACAACAGGCAATAACAGAGCTACCTGGGAGTTCAACCCCTGGTCCAGATGGAATTGGAGCCAAGATTCTTAAGGAATGCAAATATACTTTATCTCTGCCTTTGAAAATCCTATGGAGATTGTCACTAGACACCAGTAGAATACCACCAATCATGAAACAAGCAAATATTACCCCAATCTACAAAGGAGGCAAAAGAAAGGAAGCCAAGAACTATAGACCCATATCTTTGACTTCCCATATTACCAGTATCAAAATATTTGAGAAAGTCCTGAAAAGGCACATTGTCAGTTTTATAGAAAATGAACATCTCTTAGAAGACTTTCAACATGGCTTCAGACAAAAGAGATCCTGCCTTACTGAACTTATAGACCATTGCAATACAATCCTACAATATTTGGGAGAAAACCACAATGTTGATGTCATCTATCTAGACTTTGCAAAAGCTTTTGACAAGGTTAACCATGGTATATTATTCCATAAACTAAAAGAACTTGGTATTTGTGGAAAAATAGGAAAATGGATCCATGCCTTTCTCTCTGACAGAAAACAAATAACAATTGTAAATGGAGCAAGATCAATAGAAAAAGAAGTGATTAGTGGAGTGCCACAAGGTACAGTACTGGGACCAATTCTATTCATTATAATGCTAAACAATATAAACTGTAACCTAGGAAGCTCTCTCCTGTCATTCGCAGATGATACCAGAATACTAAGACCAATTACAGAAAAAGAAGACTGTGTAGAGCTACAAAAAGATCTACAAACTATATATGCATGGGCAGATGCAAACAATATGGCCTTCAATGAAGACAAATTTGAACTAATTAAGTATGGACCAAATAAATACCTGAAAGAACAATTCAACTACACTGGACCCATAGGAAAAGATATTGTACAAACTGATCATGTAAGGGATCTAGGGATTATATTATCTGAAGATGCAACATTCAACAGGCACATTGACAAAGTAACCTCATCATGCAAACAACTAATAGGATAAATACTGAGGACATTCAGAACTAGGGACAGTATGACCATGCTTACCCTATAGAAATCACTTGTTCTTCCATGCATTGACTACTACTCTCAATTATGGTTTCCCCACAAACAGAATGAATCGCAAAAAATTGAGGGCCTACAAAGAACCTTTACCTCATATATTAAACAACCTGATGGGCAACAGGTGAGTAAAAACAAATTAAACTACTGGGATAGGCTCAGAGACCTTGACCTTTATTCCAGAGAGAGGAGGTTTGAGAGATACATCCTAATCTACACCTGAAAAATTCTAGAAGGGCTTTTAGTTGTTTTAAAGAGAACTGCAATCTGGCCCACCTGAAGGGAACAATCCGATTCCAACCACATCAAACTCAAAGGAGAGAATACCAGGATAGTGAGCCCACTATCCCTCAGCACTATTTGGCCCAAGGGGTGCAAGAAAACCCAAGACCAAATACCATTCCTGCACCCAGATCTTATGCTGATGTAGCAGGTCCAGGTAAGCCCACTGGTGAAAATAGTACAGCAAGCAACCATGAAACCCCATTGGGGTTTTACCACCTCATAAAACAAATACAAGACATTCAAAGCTCACTTGGGCTCCTCATACAAAAGCAAACGAGAACCCCAGCAGGAACCCTTCAAATGCCCTATATGTGGGAGATGAAACAAATGGCTCCACAAATGTATCAATAATTTACTTAAACATCCAGGGCCTTTACCCAAACTCAAACCATACCAAAGTACCTTACCTAAAGAGCCTAGTGGAACGCACTACTAGCACAGTTATAGCCCTCACAGAAACACACCTGAACCCCATGATCATGAGTAGTGAAATTGCAATCAAAGGGTACACCACCCATAGATGTGACAGAGAAGACCGTCTAAATGGTGGTGTCCTGATGTACATCCCTGAAAACATTCAAAGTGAACTGCTCATGGCATACTCAAATGGAGCCTGTGAACTCCTAATCATCATGCTCAGCATAAATAAAGAAGACATAATACTAGTGAATATCTATAGCCCCCCAGATAGCTCCCATCTAGAGCTCACTGAAGTTCTGGAAAAAATCAGGCAATGCCCAGCTATTGTAGACTCAACAAGAGACTTAATCATTACAGGAGACTTTAATCTCCCAAATTGCACCTGGAACCAATATGGTGGTATGAAATCAGGGACAAAAAGGTCCAAATCAAAACACCTGAATGAGTTTATGGAAAAACTGCTTCTAGTACAACATGTCCACTGCCCAACTAGAAAAAATAATATCCTAGATTTAGTACTGACAAATAATGCAACTACAATTGACCACATTGTTATAACACCAACTATACACTCCGACCACAATGTCATGCACATATTCACAAACTTGTCCCTCCACAAATGTAAGCAAGACCCATGCCAAACGAACTTGCCATACTCTGACCTAAACCTGCACAAGTCAGACTGGACATCAATAAATAACTGTCTGGGAGAAATAAACTGGGAAGATGAATTAGAAAACCTAAAGCCAGAAGAATGCTGGAGTAGAATACAATACCTGCTGTCATCAGCATTATACACACACACACCAAAGAAAAACGATAGTGCACAGAAGCACCGGACAAAAGAGCACAGATACAGAAGGACACTTATGAGAAAGAGAACAAAGCTATCAAAACAACTGACAAAGCAATTAAGTGATACAAGACATAGTAACATCCGGAATCAGATACTGATGTTAGAACTTAAAATAAAGGAGTCAACCATAAGAGAGAATATTGATAATGAACACAAAGCTATTGGCACTATAAAGGAAAATAGCAAATTCTTCTTTAGCTATGCTAAACGCAAAGCAGTTATCAAAACGAGCATTGGCCCATTGCTTGCTAAAGATGGACTAACTCTCACATCTAATACACAGGAAATGGCAAACATTTACAATCTCAATATGCTTTAAGCTGGAGTACCCCTGTAGTAGCAAAGAAAATAAAAACTACAGCATTTTTTGATAGAGAAGAAAATGACCAAGACAGACCATTATTGGAAGATATACAAATAACCACTAGAGATATACAACAGGTAATAACAGAGCTACCGGGGAGTTCAGCCCCTGGTCCAGATGGAATTGGAGCCAAGATTCTTAAGGAATGCAAACATCCTTTATCTCTGCCTTTGAAAATCCTATGGAGATCCTCACTAGACACCAGTAGAATACCACCAATCATGAAACAAGCAAATATTACCCCAATCTACAAAGGAGGCAAAAGAAAGGAAGCCAAGAACTATAGACCCATATCTTTGACTTCCCATATTATTAAAATATTTGAGAAAATCCTGAAAAGGCACATTGTCAGTTTTATAGAAAATGAACATCTCTTAGAAGACTTTCAACATGGCTTCAGACACAAGAGATCCTGCCTTACTGAACTTATAGACCATTGCAATACAATCTTACAATACTTGGGAGAAAACCACAATGTTGATGTCATCTATCTAGACTTTGCAAAAGCTTTTGACAAGGTTGACCATGGTATATTATTCCATAAACTAAAAGAACTTGGTATTTGTGGAAAAGTAGGAAAATGGATCCATGCCTTTCTCTCTGACAGAAAACAAATAACAACTGTAAATGGAGCAAGATCTATAGAAAAAGAAGTGATTAGTGGAGTGCCGCAAGGCACAGTACTAGGACCAATTCTATTCATTATAATGCTAAACAATATAAACTGTAACCTAGGAAGCTCTCTCCTGTCATTCGCAGATGATACCAGAATACTAAGACCAATTACAGAAAAAGAAGACTGTGTAGAGCTACAAAAAGATTTACAAACTATATATGCATGGGCAGATGCAAACAATATGGCCTTCAATGAAGACAAATTTGAACTAATTAAGTATGGACCAAATAAATACCTGAAAGAACAACTCAACTACACTGGACCCACAGGAAAAGATATTGCACAAACTGATCATGTCAGGGATCTAGGATTATATTATCTGAAGATGCAACATTCAACAGGCACATTGACAAAGTAACCTCATCATGCAAACATGATGCAAACATCATACTGTCCCTAGTTCTGAATGTCTGAGGACATTCAGAACTAGGGACAGTATGACCATGCTTACCCTGTGGAAATCACTTGTCCTTCCACGCATTGACTACTACTCTCAATTATGGTTTCCCCACAAACAGAATGAATTGCAAAAAATTGAGGGCCTACAAAGAACCTTTACCTCGTATATTAAACAACCTGATGGGCAACAGGTGAGTAAAGACAAATTAAACTACTGGGATAGGCTTAGAGGCCTCAACCTTTATTCCATAGAGATAAGGTTTGAGAGATACATCCTAATCTACACCTGGAAAATTCTAGAAAGGCTTTTAGTTGCCCCCAATACTGAACCAATTGTGCCCACCTTAACAAGAACTGGCAGAATATGTAAAAAATATCACCTCCCACCAAACAGTCTGAGAAGGATTCAAACCCTTCAATATAATAGTATCTCTAGGCAGGGTTCTCGCCTGTTTAACTCCTTGCCTCAGTACCTTAGAGATATAAGTGCAGTCTCAGTAGATACTTTTAAAAAAACACTTGGACATGTTTTTAGCCAACATACCCGACCAACCCACAGTGTCAGGGTATTCCTCTGCCAGACCAGCCCCCACAAATTCAATAGGGGACCAAATCGTATGGCAGGAGCAAGAGAAATGAAGAGTGGCGACCCCGTCATAGCCCCGCCTCAGGAGGCGCTGAGTGGACTTCGTGGGAGCAGCGCACCCTTGAGGCAGAAGCGCTTTAAGGTAAATTTAAGGTAAACTGACAAAATATGTCAAAAATATCACCTCCTACCAAACAGTCTGAGAAGGATTCAAACCCTTCAATATAATAGTATCTCTAGGGAGGGTTCTAGCCTATTTAACTCCTTGCCTCAGTAGCTTTGAGATATAAGTGGTCCCAGTAGATAGTTTAAAAAAAAAAAACTTGGACATGTTTTTAGCCAACATACCCAACCCACAGTGCCAGGGTATTCCTCTGCCAGACCACCCCCACAAATTCAATAAGGGACCAAATTGTATGGCGAGAGAAAAGGGTGGTGACCCGGTCATGGCCCCACCTCAGGAGGCACTGAGCGGACTTCGTGGGAGCAGCACACCCTTGAGGAAGAAGCGCTTCAAGGTAAATGTTTTCAGCAAACATACCCAACGGTATTCCTCTGCCAGACCAGCCCTCACAAATTCAATAGTGGACCAAATCGTATGGCAGGAGCAAGAGAAAAGAAGGGTGACGACTACGTCGTGGCCCCGCCTCAGGAGGCGCTGAGCCAACTTCATGGGAGCAGCACACCCTTGAGGCAGAAGCGCTTCAAGGCAAACTACCTAAGTTAAGCCTAACTAGCTAAGCTGAGACAAGATTATTCCAAATCTAAAACCTAGAATTGCTTACCAATTTTCATCCCAACTGGAGTTGCAAAAGGATTACCGCCAACTCCGAAAAAGGACATTTTGGAGGAACTTGGAAAACACTGCTGTCGTTAAATTGACTGTCAATGAACTAGCCTACATAAACTGAGTTTGGTGTAGACAGGTTTAGTTGTTAAATATGACTAGCCTATACTCTATCGCAAAAAATATTGGTTAATTAAATGTACAATAATTACTTAAATTTAAGATTTTTAGGTAAAATTAAAATAAAATTCAGTAAATAAATTAACTAATCGATAAATTTAATAGAAAGTATCACAAATTTTACAAAATCAGCTGACATTTGTTGCTATTTATAATTCTGTTTGACTGCCTTTTGTGACAGTATATTGTTTCTAACAACCCAACCAATATTTTATAATCCAGCCAATCTGAGAAATGGGGTGATGGGTGCAGTTACGATCCCACTGCCCGAAATGTATTTGGCTGAACTAAGTTAGACTTTTATAGGGTACAGTACTTAAGCCTTATATTACACGGCCATTTTTCACAGCTGAATCGATCCCCGATTAGTAAACTATGACATAGATGCCTACACTCGAGACTAGGAGGCTAAGGGATGATCTAATCCAGGTTTTCAAAATTATGAATGGGTTCGATAACGTAGATAGAGATAGCTTTTTCGAAATATCTCAATATAATAGGACTAGAAATAACGGGTGTAAGTTGACAAGAAGAAGGTTCGAAACAGCAGTTGCCAAAAGCTTTTTTATGCATAGAATAGTAAATAGCTGGACTAGTTTGCCGGTAGAGGTAATTAGTAGCACGTCTATAAACATGTTTAAAAATCGATTAGACGCATATGTTGATAGTGTAGCTGGTTCCTTCTTGGTGCTACTTGTATTTGCCGGGGAAGAATGAAGGATACGAGAGGCAGGCTATCGCTTTGGTGGGTATCTCTTTTAGGGGCCTCTCGTGTCCTCTTCTCCCCCTGTCGTTTGGAAGGTTGGCGTCTTGAAGAAAAAGCCGGTCGTTTTCAGAGTTTATTGAGTTCTTGGTTGGCTGTGATTATTTTACAGAAGATTTTGTTATTTTATATACAGCTGAATTAATTAAATATATATATATAAATTTATGTACAATACTTATTTATAAAGATTATATATGATTCTTAAAATTACACAATGATAAAATATATACAATTTGGTACGCGCAAAATTGGTTTGTCGGTAACTAATATAAAAATAATATAAATGCGGAAAATTAACTGCGCGGCCCCACACTACTGCCCACCCCGAGAAGCGGAGCACGTATATCAAAAGTAGAAATATTCGGGTCTTGATTTGAATCGGATCCTTCGTCCAGCTCGCGTTGATCCTCGGTCGGCCTCGTTTCCGGTTGTTGCGTTGTCCTGCGCGCCCGTCCTGAGGTCTGTATTTGCTACCTCCGAGGTGCGTCCTCCATCGTCCTTTTTCCTTGCGTGCTTTTTCTCCGATCCGATGTCGTCCGATTGTGCGCCCGGTACCTGTGTGGGACCTGAAACTATATACGCCGGTTTTAAACGATTAATTGAAATGGCTTCTGATGATCCGTTAGTTTTTTCTATTACGAAGTACTTATCGTGGCGTTCGAGAACACGGAAAGGTCCTTGATATGGTGCCTCGAATGGTTTTCGAACGCGGTCGATGCGTACCCATACGTGGCTTGATTTGTGGAGTTCCGATGGAATGAATGATTTGGGGGCTGAGTGAATGTTTCCTTGAGAGAGTTGGGCGAAATCGATTTGCGTCATTTTCTTGGCTAATTCGGAGATGAATTTTGAATTGGATTTTGACGACGAATTGGCGATCATTGGCCTCGGGCATAATAGGGTGGTTCCGGTGACGGTGGTGAACGGTGAATAACCCGATTCGTTGGGGAGACTGCGTAAACCAAGGAGAACTATGGGTAAAGCGGGGAGCCAATCTTGTTTTCGAGCGATGATTGCTGTCTTGATGGTGCGATGAGATCTTTCAATTATTCCGTTGGTCTGAGGGCGATACGACAAAGTTCTTAGTCGGTGAAATCCGATGAGAGCTGAGAGTTCCCTAAAGAGTTCGGATTCGAATTGGGATCCGCGGTCCGTTATGACTTGCAGTGGTACACCAAATCTTGAAATCCATACATCGAGAAATGCGTGTGCTATTGATGTGGCTGTAGTATCAATCAGAGGATATGCTTCTATCCATCTTGTGGCACGATCGATGCAGGTTAGGAGATATCTATATGGGGAAGGATATGTTTGACCGGGCAAAGTGGTTGGCGGTAAGGGACCGACGATGTCGATATGTACCGTTTCAAATCTTGAACTTGGTAAATCGAAGGGGGTTATTTCTGATTTTGTATGGCGAGAAATTTTTGAGGATTGACATGATTCACAATTTCGGGACCAAGTTCGAATATCCTTATTCATTGAGGGCCAAAAGTATCTTGATTTAATGATACGAAGTGATTGCTTGATGCCTGGATGAGAAATATTATGAAATTGATTGAAGATGGAAGATCGATGCTGCTTGGGAACAAAAGGACGGGGATATGGCGTGGATGTATCGCAATATAAAGTTGTATTTTCTGGAAACGGGAACGGCTTGAGACGTGGGAGAAATTCTTGCGTTTCTTGATCTTTTTGTTGAGATTCCGCGATTGCTGATAAATCGAAAGCGTCGATATGTACTGCGTTTACGTTGCGTGAAAGGCAGTCCGCTACGACGTTTTCGGATCCACAGATATGTATTACATCGCATACGTATTCCGTGATGGCAGACCAATGACGTTGTTGTCGGTCTGTCTTGGCTCGTAAGGGACTCTTGTAGGCAGAAACCATCGGTTTGTGATCCGTGAAGAGTATTACTTGACGACCTTCTAAAAATTGACGGAAATGCAGGACGGCTAGGTATGCTGCGAGTAATTCTCTATCGTATGCGGCGTACGCTTGCTGAGTTGTAGTTAATTTCTTGGAAAAGAAGGCGATGGGAACTGGTGTGCTGTCGATTATTTGATGAAGAACTGCTCCAGCTGCTATTTGTGAGCAGTCCGTAACTAAATGAAGGATTGAGCTTGATGGAAGAGGATGACAAAGCGTAACGGCGTTCCGTAGTGCATCCTTGACATCTTGAAAGGCTTGAATTGCTTCGTCGTTCCACTGTAGACTTTTGCTTTTGACTTGAGTTCTGACGATTTCACTTAAAGGTGAGACTAAATCGGCGTAACGGGGTATCATATGGCGATAGAATCCCGTCATTCCTAGGAATCTTCTGAGGCTTTGGTAATCTTGCGGTTGGGGAATATCTTGAATTTCGGAGACTTTGTTTACAGGAGGACGAATGCCTGCTGGGGAAACTTCATGACCCAGAAATTCAATTTTGGATTGCTGAAATATGCATTTTTCTAAGGAAATTCTTAAATTGTGTTCTTGAAGGATCTTGAATACGCGTTCTAAGTCTTTCAAATGGTCAACTGCGTTATTTGAATGGACTAAAATATCGTCGAGATACACAAATACGCAGTCAACTCCTCTGAAAATTGTATCCATGAAGCGTTGAAATGTTGCAGGGGCGTTTCTTAAACCAAATGGCATGTATAAATACTGAAATAAACCAAATGGAGTTGTTATAGCCGTTTTCTCGATATCTTCTGGGTGGACTGGAATTTGGTGATATGCTCTGACTAGATCGATTTTGCTAAAGCATGATTTTCCGTGCAGAGATGTTGACAGACTTCTTATATGAGGAAGTGGATATCTGTCCGGTTTCGTGACAGCGTTTAGGCTTCTATAATCACCACACGCCCGCCATTCGCCTGGTATCTTCTTCGGAACGAGGTGTAACGGTGAGGCCCATGGTGATTTTGAGGGTTCTATAATTCCATCTTGAAGTAAGTTGTTGAAAGTAGCCTTAGCTGAGGATAATTTATCGGGTGGAAGACGTCGAGGGCTTGCAAACACTGGTGGTGCGCTGCCAGTGTCGATGGTATGCTTGACAGTGTTGGTGGAAACTTTCTGCGGTTGAGCTGGTTTCAGTAGTGAGGAGTACTTGTCAAGCAGGTTCCTGATTTCTTGAGGTAATTTGTCGGTAGGGTTAATATTGATGAGGTGAAGGTCTTTGGATTGCACAGGTTTAGTAGTGGCTTGAAGAGTTGTTGCTCTATCCTTCAAAATGCCATGCTTGCAGTCCACAAGGATGTCATAATGGGATAGAAAATCGGCGCCGAGAAGTGGACTGGAGACTTGGGCGACGACGAATGGCCACCTGAATATTCTTCGTAATTTAGGAATTGATATGTCCAGTGTTACTTCTCCGAATATTTCGAGCGGCTGACCGTTTGCGGTGGAAATCTTTACTGCGGTTGGGTGGAGTTGACAATCATTGACACAAGTTGGTGGTAAAATTGAGATGCTCGCTCCTGTGTCAATGATAAAATTGACCTTCAGACTGGCGATGCGAGCTGCGACTGAGATCAGCGGCAGGCCGGACGTCGCGTTAATCACAGCCTGCTTATCTAGTTTTCCGACGTTTCTCTTGATGGTGAGGAAGATCTTGAATTTGGGCGTGACGAGGGGAGCAGCTTGGCGTCATCTTTATTTGGCCACTTGCACCATGGCCTGCAGGTCCTTGCTTGGGGGCCATAATAAAGGTGCGCGCGGCACACCACCGGCCGCTGATTCTCGCTGAAGGGTTTTAGGCCGATGGGGATATTCGTTCTTGGGCTTGTATTGGCTCGAGTTGACGTTGGCGCCGCGTAGCAGCTTTGTTGAGCGAACGGTATTAACTCATCGGCTAGTTTGCCGAGTTGAGTTAGCGTCAGCTCCTTTTGTGCTGCTACGACGGGCGCTATTGAGGATGGGAGCGCCTGGATGAATTTATGCTTCACCAAATCATCGCTGACGCCCACCTTCAGTGCCGTTTGGTGGATATCTTGAAGGAATTGGGAGGGCTTTCCAGTGAGAGGAGTGTTGGAGATGAGTCGTTCGAAGAGTTCTGGCTTCGTCTTTTCGTAATGACTCACGATTTCTTCTTTTAAATCGGTGTACGACTTGTTGGAGAGAGTTGCTGCTGAAATTCGTGAGACGACTTCGGGGGGTAACGAGGCTAGAACATGGAAAAATTTGGTCTCTTCGGATGTTATTCTGGAAATGTGGAATTGTGCCTCCATGATGGAGAACCATCCTGCGGCCGACGCTTCAGAGAACGTGGGTGGCTTGATGGTGACATGGTGCACTCCTGATTCCATCTTGCGGGAATGTAATTCGGGTCTGCTGCTGCTTTGGTTCCGACCGGCTACTACGGGTGGGCGGCGAAGAGGCGTGGCTTCGGTTTGTTCCGCCCGGCGACTGAAGGATGCTGCTTCCGCTGGCTGCTTCGGGTCACTCCGGGGTCACCAATTGTAGCTGGTTCCTTCTTGGTGCTACTTGTAGTTGCCGGGAAGAATGAAGGATACGAGAGGCAGCTATCGCTTTGTTGGGTATCTCTTTTAGGGGCCTCTCGTGTCCTCTTCTCCCCTGTCGTTTGGGGTTGGCGTCTTGAAGGAAAAGCCGGTCGTTTTCAGAGTTTATTGAGTTCTTGGTTGGCTGAGGTTATTTTACAGAAGATTTTGTTATTTTATATACAGCTGAATTAATTAAATATATATATATAAATTTATGTACAATACTTATTTATAAAGATTATATATGATTCTTAAAATTACACAATGATAAAATATATACAATTTGGTACGCGCAAAATTGGTTTTCGGTAACTAATATAAAAATAATATAAATGCGGAAAATTAACTGCGCGGCCCCACAATAGATTGGGTATAGTTTAAGGTAGTAAAATTAAGGGTGGATAAGATAGATTTTGATTCTCTTTTCATTAAAGATCACAATAACCAGACTAGAGGTCATAGTATGAAATTATTTAAGCCAAGATGTAGAACAAATTTAAGAAAACATAGTTTTACAAGTGTTGTGGAATATAGGGAGGCAGCATCTTGGGTTAGGGGATACTCTCTGTCCTTACACACCCCATTTAAAGAGATTTCTCTGCCGAGCGGTGCCCCCTATAGTACTGTGAGGTATTGAAAAACTCATGATCTTCTCTTGCCCCACAAACACCTTTAAATGGGAGATCCAAAATGGGTGCACACACATTTCTACATTACTGTACAGTCTTTACAGCCACACCTACACTTTTCCTCATAAGTATATATATTGTAATGTATATGGTTGTAAATTGTGACTTGGTCCGCAATTGATATGGACCGTGACTTATTTTTGGTTGGCAAGGTACTGGTATTGATGGATACCATAATGAAATTGACTGGATTCTTTGGATCTGATATATTTACATGTCAGTTATAAATAGATATAGAGTGTAACATATTTGTGGATAGTAGTCTATTATGACTTGATCCTCTGGATCCAGAGATTCTATCTTTAGTTTTAAATTGATAATTAATTAGTTTTAAATTGATAATTATTTAGTTTGTAAAAATTGGTTGTTGCCAATGTACAGGCAGTTTTTTACATAGTGGAACCGCCTCGATGGGCTGACGTGGCCCCTAGTGTGCCCACTATAAAAATTTCTTATGTTCCTTGTGGTTTGGAACCCATGTAAAATTGTAGGTCCCCTCCGCCACCATGGAGGACAGGCACAATACACAATTACGAACACAGACCAGCCATGAGTGGATCCTAGGGTCTTTGTTGGTCTGAAACATTATAACAATATGGTATCGTATATGGTACCTTTATTTCATAATATTTAAATACAAATTATTAATTTATTTGGTACTTACATATTAAGGGGTGACCCAAAGTAATTTTAAAATTTACTTTAAAATTTACCAATAACCAATGACGATTGAGTTAACGAAAATATCATGACTTAACTTAACCAAGCGTTAAGGGCGTACGCGTACAGTTGACCTAACCGGGCATGAGTGGTTAGGTATATCAAAGTTAGTTTTGTATATATATATATATGATGAATATTCATCATAAATATTTTTCACGTGTTACTTTCGTGAAATAATTTTCACACACACACACACACACACACACATATATATATATATATATATATATATATATATATATATATATATATATATATACAGGGCCGGATCTAGAAGTTGCGAGGCCCTAGGCAGATCTAGAAATTGCGAGGCCCTAGGCCTATATATATGAAAATATGGACTTAATTATCGGTACTATACCAGCAATATTAGAATCCCGCATAGACAGAACTATGCCAGCACTTAAAAATTAAACCAAACCAAAATAATCACGCATGGAAATTGTATAAGAAATATAAATAAACCATACAAATAAAATTATAATATGAATCAAGATTTGTATCGAAAATATAAGACAATGATTTCTAAGATTTATATAATATTATAGGTAATGACTTTCCATAGTATACAAACGTTTTTCATATGTGATGTATAAGAGATGTTGACATTTCATTTTTTATAATAGTGAGCGATCGACTTATCAGGCTAAATATTAATGCTTTAATATTTGGTTCAGATGCTCCTTGAATATTACAGCAATGCTTTTCTACTTTTCTTTGAGCTAAACTCTTCAATTAATTGAGAATAATCTAATGAATTTGTTATATCGTTTTCTATTGATAACATAGCTAATGATTGCAATCTCGCTTGAGACATGGTGGAACGCAAATATGTTTTAATAAGTTTGAGACGCGAGAAACTTCTTTCAGCCGAAGCAACAGTAACTGGGATGGTTAATACTATTCATATGATGCAAACCCAAATTCATTTCACGTGTTTAAATGTGAAATTCATTCCATATATATATATGCAGTAGCTATAACTAAGCTAACACACATTTTTGGTAAAAGTTGTTTAAAATTAATTGAAACCTACGTGAAAATTATTGAATGCCCGGTTAGGTCAACTTTACGCCTTTTACGATTGGTTAGGTTAAGTCGTGATATGTTGTTAAAACTAACGAAAATATCACGACTTAAATTTAACACACATATAATAAATATTAAACTCGTTAATTTTTTTAATAATTTCGAACCGTATTGTAAAGGATTACCGACGACTGTTTAGGTTAATTCGTAATATTTTCGTTAGTTTTAACGAAAATATCACTACTTAACCTAATCTATCGTCATTGGTAAATTTTAAAGTAAATTTTAAAGTTACTTAGGGTCACTCGTTAATACGTAAGTACCATTTATTGTATTAAATAACTACAAAAGGATCATCTGAAGATCAGGGCCCCATATATTCTTGTTTTTTGCTTTACAGTACGAAATATAATAAATTAAATTGAATGCCCGTATGGAAAAACTATATATGCTTACAACATGGTATCGTATGTGGTACCTTTACTTCTTAATTAAATATAAATTATTAATTAATTGAATTAAATATCTATACAAAATTGCCTCGGGATTGGCGACTAGCCTATTGGGAATGAAATAATCGCCATGCATACATAGAACCCAAAATGTAGGCATTGAACCTGCATGACAACAAGAAAACCAAATTTATTATTTCGTATTCAAAATTCTCCACTGCTGACTCGTGAAAATTACTTCGAGAGAAGAGTCAACGAAGTTTGCAAATTCAGCAAATAATAAAATACGAAGATTTATATGAGCGGCTCGCTCAGAGCCTGCTTATGTTACAGCGATGCTTTAAGCAAGGAAGATGTCCTTTATCTTCCTATAAGTTCTGAGTGAAATCCTCTTAATATAAAACCTAATAACTATAAAAAGGATAGGCCTATTCCTTCAGGTATTTAATTACATCAAAGCAACTCGTTGTGTAACTCCATCGTACCGCGGCCCTACATCGAAAAACTTCGTCGCGTCCTACGAACAGAAGCGAGGCTCAACGAAATAATAAAGTAAGGCAATTTCTTTCTTTACCATTAAGCAGCGCAAATACCGAAGGCAAATAAACATAAAGAGGTCCTTTGAAGACCTACACATACATAACTCTCTAACGAAAAAACGTAGGGCTTTTGTCGTTAACTCTCCATTGTAATCTGCTGGAAATTTCCAACGGATGAGGGTAACAGGCAATCAACCCATAGCCCTATAGTTTTTTCACAGCCCGGTTAGGTCAACTGTACGCCCTTGACGATTGGTTAGGTTAAGTCGTGATATTTTCGTTAGTTTTAACGAAGATATCATTTGGTAATTGAGGCTGGGGGCCCTGATCTTCAGGTGATCCCTACAAAATTGCTTCGGGATTGGCAGCAAAGCCTATTGGAAATGGAAACATTACCATACGTAGAACCAAATATGTAGACATTGGGCCTACATAACAAGAAAAACATTTTTTTGTATCAAAATTTTTCATCGCTGAAAAGAGTAGAAAGGACGCTGCCAGTGCTCAAACAATGATGCCATAGGAGTGCGCAAACAATGATGCCACAAGAGCCCAAAAATGGTATTCTAAATTAAGTAAATTTTTCTCTAACCTTACAATTATGAGATGGATATACAGTAGGGTGGCCCACTTTTCAATTTTTTTTGAAAAGTATAGGTGATCGTGGTTTTTCCCATTATTTGGCACTATACTAGCACATTGGTACCATTTTTACAAAAATTTATCAATATTTAGGGGTCTCGCATCGACCTTGAAATTACTAGTTTTTTTTTTTAAATGCGTACTTTTTAACGTTTTACTGAATCAAGATAAATCATTAAGTAGGGATGTTTTCTGAATCCTCTTAATGAGAGAAGTCGTTTGGTGTGCCTGCCAATGTCATACGACTAACGGTTTAAATGTTGTGCCTGTATACAGGTAATACCAATGTGCTAGTATAGTGCCAAATAATGGGAAAAACCACGATCACCTATACTTTTCAAAAAAATGAGTCACCATACCCGGGCGGAATGTATAATGTATATAGGTAATTAGAAAATGCACTATGCCTGTGCCAGGTACCTAACCTATTTCTTTTTTTGCAGATCATAACATTTTGAAATTCTGTCTGAGTTCCTCATCCTTTGTCATGGACAAATCGATGGCAACCATAACTGGAAGAACTCTTGAAGTATACTATACACAATACGCACCTGATTATTGGACATGCGGAAACGATCAGCCACTTCCATGACAGCAGGTGCATTAAGGATGCGGCGAGGAAGATTGACAGACACACTTGGCTCTTTCGGCAGGGGGAACGCTAGTTCTGTCTCCAACTCTCCTGACATGCCAGTATCATCATTCTCCATGGCCTCATCTCCAGTTTCGTATGCACACTTTGAGGTTTGCGGCTCCTGGCGAGGACGTTTTCTTCCTTCCTGTAGCTTTCTTTTTACAGCGAAAACTTTATCGTTCCCCCTCATCGTTGCCACCCGAGGACCACGTTGATCGAGGTAGAAGTCAATGTCTTCTTTCTTGTCCTTGTCGGACAGCAGTCGATTCTTCTTTATATCTTCGACAGCGTCAGATGCTCCGATATCCCACAGCTTGTCCACACTGTCCGAAAACTTCTGCCGTTTTCCTCCGGCGTCAGTTTCTCGTTTTCTGCTCTTTTGGAGTAAGTGCCACTCTTTCCACAATGCCTCTAGCTTCCGTTCGCAGTTGAGCTTTGTGATTGTTTTAATGCGGGCCATGTTCCAAAACTTTAAGACGTTGTTTACGGTTTCTTTGAATGCGTCTTTCCTGTTAGCAGTGTACTGGATAACACTGAAGAAGTATTGCAAAACCTGCCGTGTTGTTGGCAATTTGCTACCACTGATGGAGGACGACGGTTGGCCAACTAAAAAAATTTCCGAGGCTGATCTTAGAGAAGGTAGCGATGTTATTTTCGCCTTTCCTTTTGATGACTCTCTATTTGTAGCTTCAAGAGTTCTTCCAGTTATGGTTGCCATCGATTTGTCCATGACAAAGGATGAGGAACTCAGACAGAATTTCAAAATGTTATGATCTGCAAAAAAGAAATAGGTTAGGTACCTGGCACAGGCATAGTGCATTTTCTAATTACCTATATACATTATACATTACGCCCGGGTATGGTGACTCATTTTTTTGAAAAGTATAGGTGATCGTGGTTTTTCCCATTATTTGGCACTATACTAGCACATTGGTATTACCTGTATACAGGCACAACCTTTAAACCGTTAGTCGTATGACATTGGCAGGCACACCAAACGACTTCTCTCATTAAGAGGATTCAGAAAACATCCCTACTTAATGATTTATCTTGATTCAGTAAAAAGTTAAAAAGTACGCATTTTTAAAAAAAAACTAGTAATTTCAAGGTCGATGCGAGACCCCTAAATATTGATCAATTTTTGTAAAAATGGTACCAATGTGCTAGTATAGTGCCAAATAATGGGAAAAACCACGATCACCTATACTTTTCAAAAAAAATTGAAAAGTGGGCCACCCTAATATACAGTATATACACACCTTATCTTAATATATACAAACAATGCTGCATCAGTCAGCTTAGTCATCATATCGCTTTGGGACAACAATGGCTCTTTCTGTTCTAGATTTTCTAAGTTCAGCAGCATAAAAAATAATTATGTATAATGTTTTAACAATATATATTATATAACTAATAACTAAACAATCATGGCCTTCAATTCAACATACTGTATATCAAAGCGTGACTACTGGCTTCACTGGCTTGTAAAGAAATCCTCAATCAAGGTTGGAGTAATTGTAATTGAAGATGAATGTAACTGATTACCAGTGTTGGGAGTAACGCCGTTACTTATTTTGTAACGGTAACGCCGTTCTTTTATTTATATTGTAACGAAATTGGTAATCCCGTTACTTTTCGTTCCATTTTCAGTCATTATTCGTTACTTTCTTTTAAGATTTCTATTTTTTCTTATATGAATAATCCATTAATCCTTTAGGCATTTTGTAATTTTTTATTCACAACTTATTTTAATGTATTCTGTTCAATAATTTTCGCTTTTGTAATATTAAGTGCAAAGAGCAATTTTATTTTACATTTTTAGTTGACCGCTATTATTATTATTATTTCAAATGGTAAAATTGTTAAATTGTATTGTTTATTATTTAAGTATAAATCTAAAATCAGGTACCGTTTCATTGTGTAGTGAATACACTTATTTTAGTTTCAAGATAAATGTTAATTTTACCGTCTTGAATTTCGGAATAGTTATAAATTCATTTTTAATTAGTTACCCCATTATAATTCAATTGTGAACCACATTAATACTAATTTTATGTATACTATATTATTTTATTGTATGTAAACATAATTAATTATATATCACAATTGTCAGTTAATTATTTATATTCAAATATTTATTTTAATCTAATACCATGTCCATTTTGCAAATAAATAATAGAAAACCAAAGGTTATATTTTCCACCTTTGGTACTGTCGCAGTTTCGCCTAACGGACTCAATACGGCTAGTGAGATAATCACTGGTTGGCACTTAACTAGCGGCAGTGCTTATGGCTACATCATCCAGGTTAACCTATACCGGATAGATGCGCTACGGTCCCAAGCCGTAGCTTGCCTAGGCCAACGACGACGACGTAAACCAACAATTGGTGACCCCGGAGCTGGATTACCCCTTTTTACCCGAACGACTAGGACTAGACTGTAATGTCGTTCGTGCCCATCACCCCCTTCACCCGAACGACTAGGACCAGACTGTAACGTCGTTCGTGCCCACCACCCCCTTCACCCGAGCGACTAGGACCAGACTGTAATGGCGCTCGTGCCCTCTGCCCCTCACCCCTGCCCGTGCGCTCTGTGCCTGCGCTCGTCTCAACCTCCACTCCTTCGTTGGTAACTTGTCTTGCTTGTACGTTAGCAAGCATAGGAGAAGATGCCTGACGACGCTGGTGCCATCTCCCACTTGAGCGTAAAGCTCCCCGTCTTCTGGCCGGGTGATCCATTTATTTGGTTCCACCAAGTGGAATCACAATTCAACTTGGGAAGGATCACCGCTAGCAGGACGAAATACGATCATGTTTTGTCCTCTCTACCAGCGAGCATCATCTCTGAAGTCCGTGACGTCATCGTATCTACTTCCACGAGTGAGGACCCGTACAACGATCTGAAGTCTGCCATCCTGTGCCGCACCACTGTCTCCGAGCGTGAGAAACTACATCAGTTAATCTCAAAAGAAGAACTTGGAGACCGTAAGCCCACTCAAATGCTGAGGGCTATGCAGTGCGCTCTAGGCGAACGCGCACAAACCTTCGATAAGGACATCTTTAGACAGTTGTTCTTGCAGAAACTTCCTCCATCAGCTCAGCGTGTCTTGGCCACTATGGATCCTGCTACTCCAGTTGATAAACTAGCAGAAACTGCCGACAAAGTAGTGGAGATTGACACAGCTCCGGTCAACAACGTGAACACACAATCGGAACTGGAGTTGAAAGTGAAAGAGTTAAGTCAACAACTCAACCACGTTTGTTCTCTGCTACAAAATCAACGGCAAAGAAGCCATTCTCGGTCAAGATTTATGAAGAGGCATCGTTCGAGTTCCGGGAAGATCTGCTTCTACCACGCGAAATTTGGAAAGAAGGCTAGGAAGTGCATCTCCCCTTGCAATTTTTCGTCGGAAAACCCCAGCAGCGAGTCCTAATGGCGTCTAGTACTCGCACTGCCAACCTGTTATTCATAAAGGACAGGAACTCTGGTGTCAATTTCTTGGTCGATACCGGAGCGTCAGTCAGTGTATTCCCTCAAAAATCTGGTCATACGCACTCGGAATCTCCGCCTCTATACGCTGCTAACGGTTCACGCATACCCACGTACGGTACTCAGTCGCGTGAACTAAACTTGGGCCTTCACCGATCCTTCAAGTGGATTTTCATCTGTGCTCAAGTGCAGCATCCCATAATCGGCGCTGACTTCCTCCAGCATTTCAAACTCCTGGTGGATCTTGACAAGCGACGCTTATGCGACCAGGCCACACTGCTTTCTGTTCTTGCCAAACAGGTTGCCCTTCCGGACGCCTCGAACTCTGCACTTTCCCTCGTTCCCCCTAATTCCATGTACCAGTGCCTTTTCCAGCGATATCCAGGAATTCTTCAACCAATGCAGATGGGTGATACCATTAAGCACACCATTACCCATCACATTACAACAAAAGGTCCCCCTGTGTTTGCAAAACCCAGACGTCTTGCCCCGGACAAACTGAAAGCTGCCAAATCGGAATTCCAGCTTATGCTGGATCTTGGGATAATAAGACCTTCCAAAAGCAGTTGGTCCTCTCCCCTACACCTGGTCCAGAAGAAGTCAGGAGACTGGAGACCATGTGGGGATTACCGGTTTTTGAATTCGACAACCATCCCGGACCGATATCCGGTACCAAATGTCCAAGACTTTACTTCTCTTCTCCACGGCAAATCTATCTTCAGTAAAATAGATCTCGTTAAGGCTTTCCACCACATTCCCGTAGAGCCTTCGGATATTCCCAAGACTGCAGTTTGTACACCATTTGGGTTATTCGAATTTGTGAAGATGCCGTTCGGGCTACGGAATGCTGCGCAAACCTTTCAGAGGTTTATAGATGAGGTCACCAGAGGCTTAGACTTTGTTTATGCCTACATCGATGATTTGCTTGTGGCCAGCTCAACGGAAGAGGAACATAAGGAACATCTTTCACTCCTCTTTCAACGCTTAGAACAATACGGTGTTACTATTAATGCATCTAAGTGTGTGTTTGCACAGCCAACCTTGGAATTTCTTGGTCACACGATTTCGCAGCACGGAATTACCCCCCTTCAGGACAAGTGTGAAGTGATAAAAAATTACCCTATGCCAAATAATCAGCGTGAGTTACGTCGGTTTCTAGGTTTGGTAAATTATTACCACAAGTTCATTAAAAACTGTGCCAGTGTTCTTGCTCCTCTACACGCTATGATCACACACAAACGCAAGGTAACGAAATTGGTATGGTGTAGCGATAGTTTACAGGCGTTCGACAATGCCAAAAATGCTATCAATAGTGCATTGTCTCTGTCATTTCCTATCAGTGATGCCCCCCTAACTCTGACGGTCGATGCCTCAGATGTTGCGATCGGTGGAGTGTTGGAACAAACCATTAACGGTCAACAAGCACCCATCGCGTTTTACTCGAAAAAGCTGCAGCCAGCCCAAACGCGTTATAGTGCTTTCGGACGTGAACTTCTTGCTATTTACTTAAACGTGAAGCATTTTCAACATTTCCTTGAAGGCCGAGATTTTTGTGTTTTTACCGACCACAAACCTTTGGTCACTGTCTTCAATAAAAACAGCTGTAACCACTCTCCCAGAGTCATCAGGCAACTCGATTATATCGCAATTTACCACAGATATCCGCCACATCAAAGGTGTCTTGAACACTCCAGCGGATGCACTTTCAAGAATAGAGATTACTTCTGTTACCCTCAGCTCTACACTGTGGAATGCTATTGCACAGGATCAAGATAAGGATACGGAACTACAAGACCTGCTCAGAGAAGACTCCACTCACTCACTTTCCCTCAAGAAAATGAGTATGCCAGGATTGTCTGTGCCCCTCTATTGCGACGTATCAACAGCTGCTATTCGCCCTTATGTCCCTCCATGTCACAGACAAGCAGTCTTCACGGATCTTCATAAGCCCTCCCATCCTGGTATCCGTGCTTCGCAACACCTGGTTACCTCTCGCTTTGTTTGGCCCTCGATGCGGAAGGATGTCAAACATTGGACCAAAACGTGCCTTGCCTGCCAGCGTGCCAAAGTCCAAAGGCACACCAGGTCCCCCTTTGACGCATTTCCGCCCCCATCCCAGCGATTTGAGGTAATTCATGTAGACATTGTTGGCCCTCTTCCAGTGATTCAAGGCCAACGTTATCTGCTCACCTGTCTCGACCGCTTTTCCAGATGGCCTGAAGCCATCCCACTTCCTGATATCCAAGCGGACACTGTTGCAAGAGCCTTTCTTCATGGATGGGTATCAAGATTTGGATTGCCGACAAAAGTCATCACTGACCAAGGTCGCCAATTTGAGTCTTCGCTTTGGAAGAAGTTTACCAGCTTGTTGGGTACAGTACATGCGCATACCTGTGCGTATCATCCGCAAGCTAACGGCCTCGTCGAACGCTTCCATCGCCAGCTGAAGTCATCCCTTATGTGTCACGAAGACTCCCATTGGATGGATAAGCTTCCACTCGTTTTGCTTGGTATTCGCTCTGCATTTAAGAGTGATCTGAAGACTACAGCGGCTGAACTAGTCTATGGAACAACACTGCGGCTACCAGGTGGCTACTTCACTGCAGGGGATAAGTCATGCGATCCTACGGAATTCGCTCAAACACTTTCCTCTCACATGCAGTCCCTTCAGCCTGTTCCCCCTCGATTGACTAGCCAACAGAACATCTTTATTTCCCCAGCCCTCCAGTCTTGCACCCACGTTTTCGTTCGTGTACCTGTCCCAAAACGGCCTCTCCAATGTCCATATGACGGACCCTATGAAGTTCTCCGACGTACGCGCAAATCATTCCTCATCCAGCGCGGTTCCAAGGTCGACAAGGTTTCTATCGATCGTCTTAAGCCTGCGTTTTTGGAATCAACCTTAAGTGAGGTACAAGTAGCTACCAAAAAGGTTCAGCGGAAATCTGTGTCGTTCGGAACTCTTTGAACTTCCTCTCTGGTGGGGAGTGTGTAGTGAATACTCTTATTTTAGTTTCAAGATAAATGTTAATTTTACCGTCTTGAATTTCGGAATAGTTATAAATTCATTTTTAATTAGTTACCCCATTATAATTCAATTGTGAACCACATTAATACTAATTTTATGTATACTATATTATTTTATTGTATGTAAACATAATTAATTATATATCACAATTGTCAGTTAATTATTTATATTCAAATATTTATTTTAATCTAATACCATGTCCATTTTGCAAATAAATAATAGAAAACCAAAGGTTATATTTTCCACCTTTGGTACTGTCGCAGTTTCGCCTAACGGACTCAATACGGCTAGTGAGATAATCACTGGTTGGCACTTAACTAGCGGCAGTGCTTATGGCTACATCATCCAGGTTAACCTATACCGGATAGATGCGCTACGGTCCCAAGCCGTAGCTTGCCTAGGCCAACGACGACGACGTAAACCAACAATTGTATTATATATCTGACCTTAATTAAATATTTGCTCGAGATTCAGGAATTCTTTTATAATTGCGATGTACATATACGGGGTGGTAAACAATGATTGCCTTCCCCTGTACAGATGAAACTAATAGACGTACAAAAAAACTGATTGTTGCATCTTTTAGACAATTTAATTCTACGTCTAAACAAAACCACTCAATAGTTGGTGTTGCCTCCTTGTGCTTGGCAGACGGCTTCAAGTCGGCAAGGGTAGGAGGTGAGGAGAGACCCGAAAAGGTCAGTGTCGTACTCAAGATTTCGGAGGAATGTTTCGGTGTGCTGCTCCATGGCCTGGCGGCAGGAAATATATATATATATATATATATATATATAAGGGCCGAGTGAAACAACTTTTTATTTCAAATTTATTTGATTCACTTGTTTTTTGGTGTATTAGAACATAAAAATTATGTATTCAGTCATTTAATGTTTGTAACTCAAATCATCTCTCGCATTTTTACATAAAAGCAAAATGGCCATCAGCCGGTTGTCCATAAATAAAAATATGCTCATAACATAAAAACTAAGTGTTCTATCAAAAAAATTATTTAAAAAAAACGCTTTATAATGCAAAACTATACTTGAAAAACACCATTGTGCATACATTGTATTGAAATAAAATTGTATCTGGTCTCACTTGGTTGGATGCCGTAAATCAATTCCATTTGAATGCGATATAAAACCCGTTCATCTCAAATATGATATTATTTTTTCAGGAGAGGCATCAGATCCTTTTTGGTTTCAAGTGAGGGAAGCAGAGAGCGACTTTTTATTCTTGGCCTAATAAATCCGTCTCTTGATTCCTGTGATATTATTGATGCTGATGCATCTGTAATCAACTTCACGGCTCTTTCGACGTTCTGTGTGCGAATGGGGTATTGCTCAACTTTGAAACATTTTGCTTCATACTCAAACAATTCTTCATCCCACAATTTAGAAGTGAGAGGTGGTTCACTGATATCAATCCTATCCCAGAAGATGATGTCTGTCCAATGTGATACTTTGAAGTTCAATTCTGGACCTCTAAATTCTCTGATTTTCCTTGTATTGGCTTCCTTATACTTTCTTGTCTGTATTATTCGATCGATTGCAACTTTGCGCAGCTTTTGCTCACTATCTGACAGCATTGATAGAAGAATATTTTCTGAGTGAACAAAATAGGCCTTTCGTGATATATAAGGTTGGACAACTTTTTGTACAGGGTGGGGCACGGGAATCAAGTGTTTTTTGAATAGCTAGTAATCGGCCATTAGGAATGAGAGGGGCGTGCGGTAGGTAGCATTCCATTCCTGGGTTCATAGCATTTAACTTTAACTAACACTCACCTTTATCTTTCAGGTGCCATCATGGAGCAGTGGACGTTAGAACACCGCATGTTCGCGTATGATCATTTTGTTAGGAGTGGCGAGTCAGTGACAGCAGTTCAGCGTGCGTTTCGCCGCAGATTCAACATTCATCGAAATGACTCTGTTCCCGCTCGTGACACAATCTTACGTTGGGTTAACAATCTTCGAACAGGAGGCTCAATAATGAAAACAAAACCGAAGGGGCCGCAACGCACTGTGCGTACTCCAGAGAACGTTGAAAGGGTCAGACAAGCGATGTTGCAAAGCCCAGGCCGCTCTGCTCGGAGACATTCAGCTGCACTCGGAATCAGCAATCGTACTGTTAGACGGATTTTGCATGAAGAATTACATTTTCACCCATACAAGTTAGCGATGGTGCAGGAATTGAATGTAAACGATTGCCCCCAACGACTGAATTTTGCACAGGAAATGCTTGCACTTTATGAGCAGAATGAAAACATGATGGTGGTAATGAGTGATGAAGCCCATTTCCACCTTAATGGGGCCGTCAACAATCAAAACTGTCGGTATTGGGCTGCTGAAAATCCGCGACAACTCCATGAAAAACCGCTGCATAGCCCTAAGGTTACAGTTTGGTGCGCGGTGGGAAAGTTTGGCGTCATCGGTCCCTATTTCTTCGAACAAAATGGGGTTACCGTTACCATAACATCTGGGCGTTACATTGAGATGGTGAACACCTTTTTCATCCCTGAGTTACGAAGAAGGCGTATTGCTCGTCGACATTTGTGGTTTCAGCAAGATGGGGCCACGCCACACACCGCCAGAGCGTCAATGGCTGTTCTTCGCCCCCTGTTTCCCAACCATCTCATTTCGAGATTTGGTGACATTGCATGGCCCCCTCGGTCCCTGACTTGTCCACATGTGACTTCTTTCTATGGGGGTACCTCAAGTCACGTGTCTACGAGGACAAGCCCCGTACATTAGATGCATTGAAGGAAGCGATCCGTCAACAAATCATCCAAATCAACAGAGACCTGCTGGGAAGAGTGGAGGCCAATTTTCGTAAACGCCTTCAACAATGCGTCGACGGCCAAGGACATCATATGCCAGATATAATTTTCGGTACATGATTATTATGACATGAAATGCTATGTTCTTACGAATGTTGTTCTACCAATATATTTTCTTTACAAAAATAAATATCATTTTCCTGATTATTCCAAAAACACTTGGTTCCCGTGCCCCACCCTGTATATCTTGGGGTAACAGGTTGAACCTTTTTATTGCATCAAAAATATGTTTGGGTCCATCAGGCAGATACGGTTTAAATTTTATATTGAACCAGTTAGGACCATAGTTTGTTACTATGAACAGAACAAGGCTACGTAACTCTCTGGAGGGATTCTTTGGGGAGACATAATAACGACATAGTCTGTTAGCTAGAGTTAACCATCTAGAGGTGTTAAGGGGACCAGGCTTGAGTTTCTCTAGGCTTCCGTCAACATATCCTTTTCTTATGGCCCCAATTATTCTGAACATGTATTGTTGATCAGTACTTAAATCTTCTATGAGTTCATCTGTGAGAACTGAGATGCTATCGGCCCCATCCGTAATTGGGGAGAACTTTACCACAGGCATCTCATGGCAAGTCTTAAGAGCATTACCAATAGATCCACTGAATAATCTTGGCCCAGTTGTTTTCCCGTCGTATCGCTCAAACAGATGCCTTAAGGGAAGTTAATTTGTATGTAACATACAAATGCTCCATTGCAATGGTCGGTTCAGCTTCTGCTTGATGAAATGGATTATGCCAACTTTAGACCCAGTGTTGACGTTCGTACTGTTGCACCCTATCACATGGAGATTCTGATCTAGTGTCAATTCATTCACGTAAGCGAACAACGATTCAGATACATCACTTGCTTTTCCAGATTTAGGGCTCAAATGGTTAAGGTATTCTCCACCAGGCTCACTCAATAATACATAATGTTCTTCAACAATTATATCATGGTACCATTTACCATCTTTATTTGTCTTTACCAACATCTTGTCTTTTCTCCCATCAAAATATAAAGCTTTGACATCACCATAACTTTGTGCAGCTTCAACTTGTAATGTTTTTCTTAATTTCTGTCTCTCTCTTCTCACCTTACTTCGATCAATAAAAAAGTCACTGTCTTTTTTGGTAATGATACCCAAATCCACCAAAGTAGCTGAAGCAATGGCCGATGCAGCCCTATCTGAAACACACACACACACACACACACACACACACACACATATATATATATATACCGATACATACACGAACCTGTCCAAGTAATTTTGGACACCCATCCCTTTACCAATGCTGTTGTTATAAGGGAACAATTGCAGCTTGATGTTTCGGCAATGACAGTAAGGCGGCGGCTATATGAAGCTGAGTTACACCATCGGACACTGGCTATCAAGAAGTTAAATCAACAGCATCGAGAAAATAGACTTCGATCTGCTCAGCAACATGTTGACAAAGGACTTGACATTTGGAACCGAGTGATATTTACCGACGAAAAGACCTTTTCCTCCACATCCCATGGCCGTCTTCATTGTTGGAGGAGGAATAATACTCGATATACTCAATAGCACATCTATAAGGAAGCACGTAGTGGTCATGTCACCTGTAACATGTGGGGATGGATTCATCTGTATGGTGTAGGAGAGCTCACCAAAATAGAAGGGAGATTTACTGCAGACCAGTATATAGAAATTTTCGAAGAGGTTATGCTTCCTTCTGTGCGTGCATATGCTCTGCCATTTCCTGAGCGAATCATTTTTATGCAAGACAAGTCCCCAATTCACACAGCACGGATCGTTGCACACTGGTTCTCTGAGCAAAGAAATATCGACCTCCTCGATTGGCCAAGTAAGGGTTGTGATATGAATCCCATCGAGAATATATGAGCGAACATTGTAAATGTGTGGGAACCAGCGGAGGAACGAACAACGGACCAGCTTTTACACAGAGTTGGGCACGTTACTTTCTATAAGTAACGGCGTTACCGCTATCGTTACATTGATAAAAGACTAAAGAGTAAGAAAGCCTTAATAATATCAAATTATACTTTATAAGACAAAAAAGTCAAAACAAATTCAAACCAAAAAATGGCCTCTCCAAAAAAAACAAACATCTTGCAGATTTTTCGGAGTGTGTTGTTCGACTTCAGAAACATTAGTTTTTCAAAATTGGGATCTGATAGTCCTCCTCGTTTGGAGGAGCTAACAGCTAGTTGACAGCTAATAAATGATACAAGTCAAGTGATCAATTTGAGAGTAACGAGTAGTGAGTAACGATTGAAATCGCTCTAAAAAGTAGTGCCGTTACCATTTTCGTTGCAACATCTCAAAAGTAACGGCAATACCGCTACAGCTACTAAAAAGTAACATCGTTACGTAACGGCGTTACTAGAAACGCCGTTACTCTCACCACTGCTTTTACAACACACACACAGTGAGTGGGAGGTGCTGAGGAGCAGGGGCGTAACTAACGGGAAGAACGTGGGGACATGTCCCCCTCAACTTTTGAACTGAGGGGGATAATATAGGTTTTGTCCCCCCCCCCCCCCCAACTTTTGATCTAAGTTAGCTTACGAGAAGGAAAATATTTAGTTCTTGAAATAATCTATGATGAGTAAATCTTTAATTATATTAGTCCTATTAGTATGCTGGAAAGTACTACTGATTCAGTACTAATACTGCAGTGATAGATACTTTAATGAGACATCGAGTTATTTTTTACTTTAATTATTGCATATATTGTGTTCCTTTAATGTTAAGTATATATTTGATATACATAAGGTAGTTGTGAAAATGCTTCTTTGATTTTCCTATTACTATCATAAATATACTGTAGATCATTCTCTAAAATCTAAATCATAGTATTTTAAGAGCATCGTTTTGGTCGCAAACACATTCTAATACTGATGGATCAGAGCTTTATCGAGACTTGAAAGGTCTGGTATTTAGATATCATTGTTATATTCTACCGAAAAAATATGCCTTGGAAGACCAAATTTAAGACATTACCTACAGGACAGCAGCACAGAAATTCATCGCAGGATTTTTCATCATTATACTGTAGTTGTCCTCCCCCAACTTTTGAAAGCTAGTTACGCTCTTGCTGAGGAGGAATCAACAGCTGGTATATAATCATGTTGCTTCTGTACCACATCGACTGCAGGAAGTCATGGACAACAATGGTGGCTGGACAAGATATTAGATTTGTTGTGTTCATGTATAAAATATCTCTCAAATACAATGGTAATTATGAATGCGTAACACCTTCGCAAAATTGTCAAATATCATCGTTTAAATGGTTCTATGTTTATTGATATGAATCACTGTAATAATTTTATTTTCTGTAATTCTCTCCTTTGAGGTGAGAGACCGCCATGAGTCACAGCTGCAGTGGTTCAATACTTAAGTTGTAACATGGAACTTATTAATACAAAACAATTATATGCATTATATGCATTTATGATGTTACCTCAATACAAAATATTCTTCGTTTCTAAATAATATTTCTCTCAGTGACTGTATTACTATATCAGTGTTGCTGATCTAGAAATAGCATTTGCTCCGGATATAACAATGCCATACCAGTAGTATCTATTCAGCTGTCGTCTATTTGCCAATTGAAAGATATTCTAAGCAGTGACGTATGAAACTTACAGATACCCATCAATCTGGTAATGATATAATGTTATTAAAATTTAATATGCATCAAAACATTGTTTTTTTCATTCATAAACCGCCTATATATGTATTTATACGAGTATATATCAGGTTTTTGCTCTGTCTTTGTTATAACACAAAATAATATTTGAATTTACAGTATGTTCAATATTAAATGTAAATAAATAAATTAATCAATAAATAAATACAGGGAGATGGGTGGTGCAGGTCGTAGAATTTGCTCAGAGTGCAATAATGCCTACCAACGCCTCTGTTTTTTTTTCACTGAAACTTCAGTTCGTTCAGGATGACAGGGTTGCCAATACCATGAACTCTGTCATCACGTCCGAAGGTTTTCTTTAATTTTTACAAGACCATTTTTATTCACTTCATTGACATCCCCCCTTGTTAATATATATCCCCTCTTTGAATTTATATTTAATTACACTGGGTAACAAAATTTGAAAAGATTTCTGTTTATTGTGATTTTTCTGTCGTTTTTTAATGATTTCGGGGCGCTGATTCCAAAAATGATATTGGTTTTGCTCTATCATCAACCGTTTCAAAAATATAGGTTATCACACTTTTCATATGGCAAAGTATATAAAGAAGGCTAACATAAATGTTTTCTGAAAATAAAAACACTATTGGAAATTAATGTTTATTGAGCCAAAATTGTTTGACAAACCCAAAATGGTGCAAAGGATATAATATATATCATGAGGAGAACCGATAAGAGAATAACAAGCCTCGTTATGCAGTGTGCGTTCCTTAAAAATGCACTGAAGAACGGGACTTCCGCGTATGAACATTCTTATCCTTTCTGATCAGCGCCCATACGTAGTCTCCCATCATGGAAGCATCCCAATGGCCCTGGTACCTTTTCTCCATCGTTTGAATATCTTGATGGAATCTTTCGCCATGTTCTTCACTCACATCGCTCAGGTTACCACGAAAAAAGTCTAGATGTGAATGCAGATAGTGTAATTTTAAAGACATACGGCACCCCATTTTGCCATAGCACTTAATCAAGTTTGACACTAACTCCTTATAGTTTGGTGCTTTATGGTTACCTAAAAACCCACGAACCACATCACGGAAAGCACACCAAGCCTCTTTTTCGATCTGAGTCATCTTGGCTTCAAGGTTCTTTGAATTCAACAGCGCCTTGACTTGTGGTCCTACAAAGATGCCAGCCTTGACTTTGGCCTCAGAGAGTTTAAGGAACATGACCCGAATCTGTTGGAAAACTTCCCCTCCAAAATCTAACGCAGGTACAAACTGCTTAATTAGACCCAACTTAATATGGAGAGGTGGTAGCAGAACTACGTCAGGCTTCACAAGAGGTTCCCTGAGTACATTGTATTTTCCTGGTTGCAGTCCTTCACGTGGAGGCCACTGAACTGTTTTATAGTGCTCAGTTGAAGCCCTGCTATCCCACAGGCAAAGAAAACATGAATATTTAGTAAACCCTCCTTGTAAACCTAACAGGAAACCAATCATTTTGAAATCACCACACACGTCCCAGTTATATTGTTCATACCTGATTTGAGTGAGCAGTTGTTTGACATTTTCATAGTCCTCTTTCATTTGAACAAAATGTGCAACTGGTATAGATGGATATTTGTTCCCATTGTGGAGTAGAACAGCTTTTAAACTCCGAGTTGAACTGTCAATAAACAGGCGCCACTCTGAGGGTACATGTGTTAACCCAATAGCTGTGAATAGACCATTAACCTCGCTGCAATAACAGAGAGAGGCATTGACATCGTAGAACCTTGCAAACTCTTCATGCCGCTTTCGGTATACAGTGCTCTTGCAGTCTTCTCCAAGCAAATTCCAGTCTTTGAGTCTGGAGGTCAGAAGCTCAGATCCTGATTTCGTCAGACTCAAATCTCTAATTAAGTCGTCCAATTCCGTCTGATTTGGAAAGTGAGGGTTTGTACTGAAAGTTACTGTATATTCTTCATCATGACTGTCCTCACTAGCCGACATCTCAGATGAGCTAACTGCATCCTCATTTTCAACCTGCAAAACAAAGAAACAAAATATAGGCATAGCTATATATGTAGAAGAGCATCAGCACTAAGAAAAATCGACACATAATGACCCACAGTCTGTAAATACAGAAGGCAAAGTAATGGATAGATACCTGTTCTGGTGGACGTGGTATTGGAAGACCTTCGCCATGTGGTACAGGAGCTATGGACGACGCTATGCTTGGATACTGAAGAGTCTGCCTTCCTTTAACTTTCCTGTACTTAGAAACATCTACCATGCAGTAGTAGCAATCGTCGTGGTGGCTCTTTGGTTCTCTCCATATTCTGGGTACCGCAAAGGGCATTGCCTTGCGTACTCCCCGCAGCCAGTGGCGGTTCCTCATATGGGCAATATGGGCAGCCGCACAGGGCGGCATTTGTGGAAGGGCGGCATGAGCGCCTGCAAAAAAATAAAAATAAAAATAAGAATAAATAAATAAAGAAATAAATAAAAATAGTTTATTTATGGCAGTTGTGCAATTTAATTTGTATTTTTCCTGTTCATAGTATCATAATTACATTCTCTTAAGTGAGTTATTCTATTTACGTGATGAAGGATTTGTAAAATTCAGAAATTTGAGTCTTTGTTTTGGTTCTGAAGTTCCAACAATTAGTCCAATAAAAAGTTATTTTGTGAAAGAGTTATGTCTGTCCTTTATTTTGGGGGGATTCGAATGTGTGTGTGTTGGCTAACAGGGGGGGGGGCGCTGAAGGTGAGGTTCGCCCAGGGCGTCATGTAAGCTAGGACCGCCACTGCCCGCAGCCACCCTTCAAGTGTGGAGCGGCAGCTTCCACAGATCACATGGGGTGCCCAGGGCTTATCTTGGTCACCCATAGGCATACCAAAATAGAGCCGATACGCGATCCAGAACTTGGTGCCTTTCACAATCTTGTGCGATACTTGCTTGGGGCCTATGTAATACCCACAAACGTAGCAGGATATATCCGGCGAGTGTTTACAAGCTCTAGTTGCCATTCTCTTTACCAAACTTTACTACATTAATCATAACCTGCAGATATAGAGAGAAGAGTTATTAAATCTGCAACAGATTACAGATTCCAGAAAAAAAATGTATTCACAACACTGAAATAATGTTCGCAATAAAAAAGGATCGATAACACTCAAATCGTCAGCACAGAGAAGCACAGAAACACAGTACCTCAGTGCTGGTAACCATCAGACAAACAACCTGCTTTCTTTGTGTGCTCACACTTACTGACTTCTCAGACTCTGCGCTCTTCTTTATATAGCACAGTGGAAGTTTCGGGCAATTTCTAGAGCAAGAAACTGTCAACGAACATCCGGATTGTTCTCAACAATTCCTGATTATTCTGATATTGCTGCGCCCATAATAACATTATACTGGTAAAACATATAAAAAAAACATAAAAACATAAAAAATTCTATATAAACAGAATCAGTGTTACACTGTAATCTTTTCAACTGTAAATCTTTCACAACTCATAACGATGATTGAGGAAGTCTTCTAAATCGTCACAACAGCTATATCTTATATATGGAAATAATTCTTCTGGGTGAACGGTGAAGGCGAGTTTGGGCTTGTAGCATTCTATACCTTTGTTCCAGAGCTTATGATACTTCTCAGGGTCTGTAGCTTCTAAATATGTTTTCAGCTCCACTCCATTCTCGCCTTGTTTGTCGCGACACTTGGTAAAGTCATCGAACAACACAGTGTATGCGTGTTCGAGAACAGTATCAAAATAACACATATCAGCGATATGTCCATCTGAGAATGGCTTTGAATTGAACTGAATTGAATTGAATAACCTTTATTATTAATTAATAAAATAAATACAGTACTTTTACAATTTACAATTACATAATAACTGTGAAGCTGGATTATTTATTTTATTTAATTTGGCCTTTAAGCTTTAGGTTTTACTGGGCTCTTAATTAAAATTTATTATTATTATTAATTAATAATACATAAATCATGACTAAGAATTATTAATTTGGGTATTATTATACAGTTAAAATAAAACTTTTTAGTAGTAATAATTCATATTTTCACACTGAAAATAAATTTTTTAACTTAATGCCAATCATTTCAAGAGAATCCTGAAAGAGTTTGCTTTAGTTTACGGAAAGTGCCAATTTCAAATAAGCTATCGAGAATGAAGCGGTTTCGTGTAGGTTTAAGAGTATTGTTAACACTATTTCTCCACATCAACCGTATATCGACACAGGGTTGCCTACTATCGCGATTCACATGCAGTGTGCAAATAACAGAGTATGAGGATGTGTCGTTAATCTGCTATCTTCTTTTACCCGTCTCTGCAGGTATTTTATAGTTCTCCACCGACCACTTTTCAACCACCATCAATATTTTATCCATCTCCTTAATACTCAAATAAATAACATTAGGTTCACCAGAGTTTGTTTGTTTAAATTTTGTTTCAAGCACGTAATTAATAGCACCACTGTTACGTTTAAATACACACACTGATTTGAAGACAGAGATGTTGCATATTGCATTGAGGATATTGCTTAACGGTGGCTCCATCTTTTATTAGTTTTCTATCGATTTTGTGGGGAGAGCATGTCCAGTCGGATCAATCTCTGAGACGGTTGTGAGGCGGATTAATTCAGTTAGCGAGTCGTGCGGGGTAGAATATGTATTGCGTTTGTTTCTATGCGATGACGAATTTTTGTACGGAATTGATCCAACATGAAAACTTTGACACGCCTAGACCGTATAAATGAGTGTTTAAAACTGGATCCCATTATACCTGGTAAATGCTTTGAGAACAATGAATTTCATCGCATCTATGTTTGAACTCTCCACTATCATTTATTGTATGAAACATCCCGCAATCACAAATTCTTATTTTCTTGCATGTCCCATTTGATTTATGGACATCAAAACATGTTATTGAAAAACGTGCGTCTACATACATTACAATCTCTCTTCTCGTTTTCAACTAACCGGCTTTCGCATTTGGGACTTTTACACTGGTCGCAAACCATGTGGCAATCCTTACAATGTTTCACTAGATCATTGTAAACTCGAGACAACTCTTACACAAATCATGGTGCCTGCTATACTTACGACTTTTATCGTAACTCGCGTAAAGAGCTCTTATATTGCGAATGGGGAGTAAAGGCTTTGTGCGGTCTCTCACATTGCTTTTGAAAACATAAACAGTCCTACCGTGCTCATCCAAGCCAAATACAACTATACGTACAGACATTTCCCGCTCAACTTTTCTCAGCTCTTCAGGACCCACATTACAGTAAAATCAAGTCTGCAATCTGTGGCTAGTTTCTGCGCGCGCCGCACAACTGTGGGCATCCAAATTTTAACAGTGGACGGATTTAATACGATAAACATATACGCCAAGATTATTGCTATAAAGCCACAACTTCGATCGAAAATAGTGTCTTTTGTATATTTGGTAACTGTTAAAGTTAAGTGTACAAAGCGTGTCCGTATGTCCCACAACATGGAAAACATGATCTATATCGATCGTGAAGTTTTCCAAGTTAAACTCTGTAGTGCTCTGGTGGCTTGCGCAACACGTTCCAAAATATAGTCAATATCTTCTACAACCAGCCGTCTGTAGGGTATTACTATCCAAAAGTAGTCTTTATCTCCACCATTTTGCCCGAGCCCGAGAGCTAGTCTTACCTTGGACTCGCGCCCCTCACTACTCTGAAGGGCAACCTCTACCATACGTTCAACTATGTGGCCCAGTCTCCGTTCAGTACCGTTGTTATACACGACTCGCGGATCGATCCTAACTGCGTAACGGTTTCTCACCAGCGCGGGGGTGGTGGTAATGTTGCGCACCGACTCGAGTGATACGCCTCCGTCTGCAGGTTGAGGTATTGATGACGAAGTGGAGGATACAGTGGAAGGGGGTACTGTTTCTTTGAAGTTGACGCTATTGTTGTTAGTGTAGCGTAAGACGTGGAGGGTTGAGGCTCTGTTACATGTCAGAACTTGTTGATGATGCAATACACGGCGGGTTCGTGGAGAATTTTACACGCTTACGGGGCATACCTGACGTAGGGTGTGTTTCTGCTCTGTGGGTATCATCATCGTATCCCGTTTTTTCGAACTAGGGGCGGTGGGTGATGTTGTTATTGATGGGGCCGGAACGCAGGGTTCCGGAACGCTAACGGTTGTGAGGTTAGAGACTGCTGCGCTAATGCAAGGAGCACAATCTGCTGTCTCAATAGCTACAACGTCGTCACCATCATCGTCAACATCCACGACACGTTCGGCACGGAACGGAGATGCACAGTACTACACTACAAAAGTAACACTAGGTCCAGGGCATTATAACACTGCCGAGGATATTTTGAGAGACTTAAACGAAAGTTCGAAAAACTTAAAGCTTACGTCCGGTTTACTTTTTGAAATCGTAAACAAAGCTACACCAGTACGTACGGTACTTTTATATTTAAATCAGAGACGAGTAGAAATATTAAAGACAAAGAGTTGTTCAAAATTTTACCTGAGGGCAGATACCGTCTAGCCTCCCAAAGAGACACTTCACCAACTACCATATGACCTGCTCAGTTTATTGTACCAGCTAAAATTGGAGAATTTGAATAGTAGAGGACCATCCCCATCTATGTGTTATATTTAGAATAACATTGTGGAACACCAGTTTCTTGGGGATAGTCAGGTATAATTGTTACGTATTGTGTACATACCCAACCACAGTGGAAAAAGTTTGAGTGAAACGGATGATAAACCCCATTTCGCCAAAGTCTCCTCTTACCTACTAAGCAGTGTTGTGTTACATATAAGAACGGTAGAAGGTGAAAACTACCCATTCGGTTATGGGAGCTTAACAGTGAAGCTTCACTTCTGGTGCTGCGACAGAATGACGCAAAAGCCTTTTGCAGGTTATCGCAGTGTAAGGTACCTGCGCAGGAGTCACATCGACTCAATTTTTTCATCTATACTACATACGGCAGTCCCCTTACTGAAAAATGGCACCAAATATCTTGGACGGAAGATTACAATCGGGCCTATATACGGTTGAAGAAATAATGGCAGGCGCTAAACCTAAAGATGCTTTCAAAAAACATTTACGTCGTACACGGGATGAGATTGTCAAAGACGCGAAAAGAAAAATGCATGGTAGAGGAAATAAAAAACACGGAAGAAAAAGCGGGTTGTACGGAAAAATAAAAATAAACGGGGACCGACTCGGTGTTAAACGTAAAATACAATAAAAAAAGAGATGCTCTAAAGTATGTAATCCACGGTAGACTACTTTTTTAACGGATATATACTAAGTCTGTTAAAACAGCCTCTCAGTAGTAATTGTGTGTTTGCTGTGGGAGGAAGCGTTAATGCGTTATGGCGCAATTCATACATCCTCACAACCCAGAATGCTTCAAATCAGAATTCTCACTATTCGATCTTTCACTGACACAGACAAGTATTGTTGAATCCGACTCTGTCACAGTTAATACACTCAACACTGTTCGTTCTTTGAGAGCACTCCTTGAGATTTCGTTATACCAAGTGCCGGATCATTTTATTATGATCCTTGTAATATTGTGGTCGCTTGCACATTGATTTTTCCTTCCAGGAAAAACTACTTGTGAATGGGGTTGATATAAAAATTAAAATTGCCTGCACTGTCCCCAAGATATGCTTAAACCTTGCTGAAGGCAGTGAAGAGACTACGTAACCCGTAGTAATCCACGTTATGGAGACATATCTCAAAGTTCGTCACGTGAAATTAACTGCTACTAAGTAAATGGAAATTGAGAAAAATTTACTGAGAAGGACCGCCAAATATCCTATAAATCGGGTTCATATGAAAATGTTTTCGGTCCCTTCAGGTTTAACATCCAAATAGCTAGGGAATGTGGCCCTCGAAATTCTACCAAAAAGAATACTTGTGGGCATGCTTAGGCATGATTCCGTGACTGGCAGGTATGAAAAATCCTCATTCAAATTAAAACATTTTGACTTGAAAAATATTACACTGCCTTTCAATGGCTCGGGTGTAGAGGGGTTGCTAGAAATGAGTTATTCTACAGATGTCGAATTTTCGCTTTGTACGAGAGCATATCACAACCTGGTTCAGAGTATTAACGGTTATGACAAAGTTGGTACAGGTGTGACGCTAAACCAATTTATAGAAAGTGTAAATATATACGTTTTTGATCTTTCATCCGACTATTGTGCAAATGTGAATACCCACTTAAGCCCCAACTACGTGTTAATGTTGCATGAAGAATCGAGTTTGGCATGGCATTAGCGAAGCCTATTAGTGTTCTGTTTTATCTGGAATCGCAAGCTCTGATTGAAATTGATCGCTTTAGATCTGTTATAATGGACTTTTAAATTTGGACGAAGTCACTTCAAATAGTTATGTATCATATAAAGATTGCTTCACACGAGACATATCTATCGGGGACCTACGCGAAGGATGAAGTAGTACAGTAAACTTCCGATTACGAAAGTTCGTGGCACCCTCATAATAAACACAAATTTGTTGAGTGGTGGTGGGATTCACTGGATTGCACTTATATTAAAAATGATAATGTTTGTACCATTTTTACTCGCTGTGGGAATTGGTGTGAACTGATCCTGTTATTGTGAAGTCCCTAAAACAGCTACAAATTCTGAAAATTGTATGAAATTCGTATCATTCGTATCATTTAAATTCAAATGTTTGTGGACAGTATAATTTATATTTCCTGTTATACGTGACTAGAGAGCATGAATTTTCAGATTTATTAAATTGCTTTGATTTCTGCAATTTTGCTTACAATGATAAATTTGCATTTGCCGAAACAACTCAGATTCACATTTGTAGCCAAAAACACTGTATATTGTGTGAAGTGTGATTATATTTATATATATATATATATATATATATATATATATATATATATATGGTGTGGCATAAGTCGGTTTACCGAGAATAATGGAATCATCTCGTGAAGAATAATATTTATCACTTACTACAGAAATTATTCAAAGTGTCCTCCATCATGTTCAATTCATACGTTGCATCTCTGAACCACTGAACAACAAATAGCGCAGCACAGTTCTTTGTTATTATTTAACGTCTTCTTGGCGTATCAAAGTCTTCGTGTGATCGAAGTCCCGAGGTTTCTGGCCGTAAACTCTATCTTTGATTATACCCCACATTGAATAATCACATCACATGATATATTGTCTATCTAATATATATATATATATATATTAGGGTGGTCCATAATTATATAGAAAAATAAAAACATTTAAATATTTTACGTGGTATCTTTGCAGTTTGTTACATTTACCTCGCTAATATATCCTGTAAAGTTTGGTTTTGATTCGATAAGATTTAGAGGTTGCTCAACGCCCTTTAATTTCTTGCTATTTTGCTAATCCGTCGCAAATATCTACTTTTATTGCAGGTTTTGAAAGTCAAATAGTAGATATTTCTCATTGTATAAAGAAGGAATGTATGCATTTACTATTAAATTTACTATTTACTATTCAATTTACATTTGCTATTCAGTACTATAATATGACGAAATAGGATGTAAGATCGCATCACCCTAGACAATAAATATTGCATCATCGTAAAATCTAAGCTGGCAGTAGAGCACAGTGGCTGTTTCATGTCGCAACGTTAATATACTCTTTAAGCCAAGCATACAAAAGTGAGTATTTTTAAGTTGTATTTTTCTTCTCAAAAATGAATAAACAGTATTCATTTTAACTAAAATCTACAACAATTTATTTACTTAGTAATAGGTGCTGCCAATTGTTATTCATTAATACTTGTTTTAATTAATATAAATGAATGTTTGAATTTTCATTTAATATAAAATATTAATGAATGCTTAATTTTTTATTTTAAGTTAGCTAATTTATATGTTGGTTGTTGTTGTTATTGTAGCAGAGAAAGTGTGTGCATGTGTGTGTGCGTGATAGAGAGAGAGAGAGAGAGAGAGAGAGAGAGATTACAACTTACCTTACGTTGATTATTAGGCCTAATTATCCTTATGCCAAGGGTTAGGCCTTGCATCTTCAAATATGTCCGGCACTCTATTTCACCCTTCTTGGATTTCAATAGGCGCACACGAGGCATCACTAATGGATGCTTCACTATCACTATGGAAAGATATTAACTGACATTACAGGTAGAGAAAAGGTTGACAGACTAGCTGTAATCGTTTCAGGTAAAGAAGTTGAACAACTTTTGGGAGTGCCAAAGTTATCAAATGGTACAGGGGAAGCAATGAGTCAAGCTGTATACAACGCTTTTCAAGACTAGGAAGTCCTGAATCAAGTTAAAGCTATGTGCGCAGATACAACGGCATCCAACACTGGGGCAAAATCTAGTGCTTGTCAATTGCTTTAGGTTAAACTTGAAAGACGACTGCTATATTGTGCATGTAGGCATCACATGTACGAAATAGTTCTAAGTGATGTTTTCAATTAGAGTTTGGGGCCGTCAGCCGCTCCAGAAATAGGTTTGTTCAAGCGTTTCCGTCAAAAATGGTCATCACTTGACAAAGAACACTTTGATACAGCACTGACCGACCAACATTGCTCAGAAATTCTGAAAAATAATATGAATTTGAGGTCTGAAATCATTGAGTTTGCAAACAAAACTCTTCTATCCAATTTCCAGCTTCGAAATGATTATCATGAACTTGTTGAGCTTACTCTCATATTTCTTGGTGGTACTCCACCACGATGCATTCGACTGATTGCTCCAGTGGCAATGCACAGGGCTAGATGGATGGCTAAGGCTTTGTACACTATGAAAGTCTGGATGTTCAAACGACAGTTCTGCTTGAACGCAAGAGAGGAGAAATGTTTAGAGACATTAGCCTTTTTGTTTGCTTATTGTATACCAAAGTTGGATTTCCTGTCCTCATCCGACAGCTGCACTAGCAAATGACCTGATGTTTCTCAAAGCTTTATACCAGTGCAGGACTGAAGGCTTTTTTGAGGCATCTTTGGTATTTATCTGAAGAAATGATTGCTTTGTCCTTTTTCGATCCTGACATGGATACAATAACCAAGAGAAACATGGTCAAAGCTTTGAAAAATCCAGAAAATGAAAATTATTTAAAACAGATAAAATCGGATCCTTCTACAATTCCAACCAGAACTTTAGCAAATTTTGTATCTCGCAAAACAATGACCTTTTCCGACATTCTAGGACTAGAGCGCGGATTTGTCACAGAGGCGGATCCAAAGGATTGGGAAAATATGAACCAATTTCTAATAGCCAAGAGTTGCATTGAAAGTCTCAAGGCTGTATATGACACAGCAGAGCGGGGAATTAAGCTCATAACTGAATTCAATGATCGTCTCACAAAAGATGATCAAAAAGAGTTTCTTCTTCAGATTGTCTCTGATCATCGGTCTCACTATCCGAGGCCCAACATAAGCCTACTTGTTAATCAGGGTGCTGGATCATCTTCAAACACATAAAATATGATAAAATATTTGATAAATTATATAGCTTGTTTCTATTCAGTGATATATACATAACTGCATGTGCGTGTGAAAAAATAGCGTGTAAAAATAAAATTTTATGATTGATGATAGCAATGAGAAACAGGGCATGTCCATTGAGCGACCTCTAAATATACTTCGATTATTAAAATATTTCGCATACATTAGTTTCTCATTATTTGTCACAAAAATAAAAGGTACTACTTCTAAAATTTTGACTTTTTATTTTTTGGACCACCCTAATATATATATATATATATATATATATATATATAACATATGTACTATACTGAACCTGAAAACGTGTATTAAAAACTGCTCTGTAATTATTTTAAAATGTATTGGGAATCAAAACAAAATAGTGTTTAAGAACGCAATGAAGTTATATAGCGAATAAAAAATGTACTGCAATTATAATAATTAAAACCCACTCTAATAGACAGAGTTTATTTCCACAACAGTTTCGATGCCCACTGGCATCCTCTTCGGATGGATATAGAAAAACGAATGAACCAAAAACAAAATGGAAAACAGTCCAGGGACCATTAAGAAATTCGCACCTAGGTTAGATCCCGTTCTTTCGACACTGGAAGGGCATTTTTATTAAATGGACCCGCTTTTAATACATTCGCACAAATTTAAAACTATCTCCTTGTTCTATACATACAGATTCTATTATTTTTTTTACATAATTATTACATTTATTATTAAATTTATTACATTTAATATTGCATTATTATTTATTACAGAAATTATAAATTTATTATTACATTGATTATTACACTGTTGTTTATTATACAGAAATTGTAAACCGAAAAACGAATGAAAAAGGCAAGAAGGAAACAATCCAGAGACCATTAAGGAATTCGCACCTAGGGTAGATCCCGTTCCCACGACCCCAGAAGGGCATTTTTTTTCTATTAAAGGGTCCCGCTTATGAGTACATTCGCACAAATTAAAACTATCTTCTTGTTCTATCCATACAGATTCTATTATTTTGACATAATTACTGCATTTATTATTGCATTTACATTTTTTAACATTTATTATTATTACCTTTACACTAATTATTAAGTTTATTTTATTACCTTTATTATTACAATTATTGCATTTATATTTATTTCCACATTTATTACTTCCATTATTACAGTTACATTTACGTTTATTATTCCATTTACATTTTACCGAAAAAAACAAAAACGAATGAACCAAAAGCGAGTAAGGAAACAATCCAGAGACCTTTAAGAAATTCACACTTAGGTTAGAACCCGTTCACCCGACGCCGTAAGGGATTTTTTGACCACGAATCTCATTAAAGGGTCCAACTTATAAGTACCTTTGCACAAATTAAAATTATCTTCTTGTTCTATACATACAGATTCCATTATTTTTCTTTTGATATAATTATTACATTTATAAAGTACCTTACTTGATTCCCAATCTAGAGCATGATTATTTTGGCTGGCGTGATAAAATATGGCATTATTAGTATTACAACTTCTGAAGGCATATTTGTGTTCTTTAATACGGGTTTCAATATTTCCTCCCGTTTCTCCTACGTATACTAAATCACAACTTTTACACGGAATGCTGTAGACACAGGCTTGTTCCTGTTTTGCAACGTTATTCCTAACCAATTTACTTTTCACGGTAGACGAATATTTGAACGCCAAAGCAAACTTAAAATCTTTCGTCAACGGTTTTACTCTTTCTAAGCCGGCAATGTAAGGCAAACTCACATATTGTTTTTGGTTAACTGAAGGTTTCCGAGGAGCATAAAAAGATTTTCAGGCTTTAAAATACGCCTTTCTGATAAACCACTGAGGATATTTTAAATCCTTAAAAATGTTCCAAATCTTTGAATATTCCGGGTCCAACAAATGTGGGCTACAAATCTTGAGTGCTCTTAGAAATATGGAAGAAATAATTGAGCTTTTAACCCTTTCATCATGATATGAAAAACAATGAATGTACGAATTACAATGAGTAGGTTTTCTATAGACCGTGAAATTGGGCTTTCCGCTTTCGTTAATGACCAAAACATCTAGAAAAGGTAATTGTTTGTCGTTCTCCCATTCATATTTAAATTTAATAGAGGGAACAAGATTATTTATTGACTGAAAGAAAGTGTCAAAGTTGTTCCAGTGGTCAGGCCAAAATGAGAAAATATCATCTACATAACGAAACCAAATTAGATTCCTGGGACATATTGTTTGCAACAATTCCGACTCATAATATTCCATGTATAATGTACTCAGTATTGGGGATAAAGGGGACCCTATTCCCATACCAAAACGTTGTAAATAAAATTCTTCACCGAAGGAGAAGGCATTATTGGTGACACAGAGTTTTATCAGTTCTTTAAATACAGGTATTGGCATGCCTAGTTCTATGTTACATGTTTGCAATTTTCTATCTAAAAAACTAAATACATCATCAATGGGAACTTTCGTAAACAAGGACTCAACGTCAAAACTGATCATTCTTCCCTGCTTTAAATCTAAGGACATAACTTTGTTAATAAAGTCACAGGAATTAGTGATGTGCGAGCCTGAAAATTTACCAACTAATGGGGACAATTTATCTGCAAGAAATTTAGATAACCTGTAACTAAAGGAACCCCTGTGTGAAATAATGAGACGGAGTGGTATATTAATCTTATGGGTTTTGGGTAAGCCGTAAATGTGGGGGAGTTTGGGATTAATCTGTAGAAATCTTTTAGGGTCAATCGCCGGGACATCTTTTAATAAGTTCCTGATAGCTTTGTTGAATTCGGCAGAAAGACGCTTTAGGGGGGACGATCTCACTTTGGT
This sequence comes from Bathynomus jamesi, assembly GCA_023014485.1. Taxonomy (NCBI): domain Eukaryota; kingdom Metazoa; phylum Arthropoda; class Malacostraca; order Isopoda; family Cirolanidae; genus Bathynomus; species Bathynomus jamesi. The sequence continues at coordinate 919,413 of JAJOZX010000213.1, read as the reverse complement.
GTAGGTGAATTCATCACTAAGTAACGCTTCCATTTTGTGTTTATAATCACACTTGTCCTAAATAACCACAGTGTTACTTTTGTCTGCTTTAGTGACAAATATTGCTTCGTTCTTCCTGAGCTTGTCTAAAGCTAACCGGAATCTTTTGGGAATCGAGTCCATTGAGTTGAAATGTTCCAGAAACTTGGTCAGAATCAAACCATTTAAACACGGAATATCTACCCTGGAATTAACTACGGAATATGCCTTCAGAAGTTGTAATACTAATAATGCAGTTTTTTATCACGCCAGCCAAAATAATCATGCTATAGATTGGGAATCAAGTGAGGTACTTTATAAATGTAATAATTATGTCAAAAGAAAAATAATGGAATCTGTATGTATAGAACAAGAAGATAATTTTAATTTGTGCAAAGGTACTTATAAGTTGGACCCTTTAATGAGATTCTTGGTCAAAAAATCCCTTACGGCGTCGGGTGAACGGGTTCTAACCTAAGTGTGAATTTCTTAAAGGTCTCTGGATTGTTTTCTTACTCGCTTTTGGTTCATTCGTTTTTTTTTCGGTAAAATGTAAATGGAATAATAAACGTAAATGTATATGTGTAGTGATACGTTTTATTAATTATTTTCTTCATTATTTATTTACGCTTCTTCCTACTTTACTATATCTCTATTGCTCTTTATTTCATTTAACTGTACACTCTCGTTACTCATTTTCGCCGTGCAGTATAATTATTCCGGTAGCGACGCCGAGTTCTGACTCTAAAAGACCGTTAGAAAGCAGAGGGACGGGGGAAGGTATATTAACACTCATTAACACTTATTACGTTTTATTAATTTCGAAATTGGTTTAGTTAATTAGGGGATATGCGAGTATGAAATATTACTAAATATATTTAGGTCGGAGAGGGCGCAAAACAATTTAACTTTAAGATCACATGGCTCTAAATCTTACGCGTATCGCGTCCACCTCAAGACTGAAAACCGTTATAGGGTAGTCCACTCTCAAAGCCTATTCAGTATTACCAACCCTACCCATTTTAAACAATTAGTTTCATAATTATTAGTAAATGATTTACATTAAACATTATCTTATTTAATTAAACAAAATTTAATATTCTTAACTAAGCATTACTACAATATGTAATAATGGAAGTAATAAATGTGGAAATAAATATAAATGCAATAAATGTAATAATAAAGGTAATAAAATAAATGTAATAATTAGTGTAAAGGTAATAATAATAAATGTAAAAAAATGTAAATGCAATAATAAATGCAGTCATTATGTCAAAATAATAGAATCTGTATGTACAGGGTGTCCCATAAGTCCGGCATCATAGGAGAAATTCATATTTTTCTTATGCTCGGGATGCCAATTTCCCGTCCACCATTCTGTTCAGTGACAAGGCTGTTTTTTATGGAAATGGTGAGGTAAATCGACAGAACACCTGCTACTACTCTCAAAACAACCCCTCACTGGTATACTTCTTCAAAGGAACAAGGTGCATCTCGGGTGATGGTATGGTGTGGTATTTGGAAGGATCGCATCATAGGTCCCCTCTTTTTCTATGAACCTGTCACTGGAGGCACCTACCTATGTATGCTCAAGGAAGAAGCATTTCCCAGTGTCTTGAACGAAGAAGTTTTCCCAACATGGTTCCAGCAAGACGGCGCTCCTGCACATTACAGCACCCAAGTAAGGGAATACCTGTACCAACAATTCCCTGGTCATTGGATAGGACGTCGAGGGCCTGTGGAATGGCCAGCTAGAAGCCCGGATCTCACGCCACTAGATTTTTGTCTCTGGGGCCACTTGAAAGCGCTGGTATACGCAGAGAAAATTAGGAGTGTTGAACATTTGCAGCAGCGCATTATTGGGGCATGTAACACCATTACTCCTGACATCATTCACCGTGTGCTTGCTGATTGGGTATCACATCTGAATTTGTGTATTGAAAACAATGGTGGACATATTGAGCACGTTCTGTAAATAAAAGCTTTTGTTTTGCCTTTTTTTATTATTTTTCCTATGATGCCGGACTTATGGGACACCCTGTATAGAACAAGAAGATAGTTTTAATTTGTGCGAATGTACTTATAAGTGGGACCCTTTAATAAAAAAAAAAAAATGCCCTTCTGGGGTGGTGGGAACGGGATCTAGCCTAGGTGCGAATTCCTTAATGGTCTCTGGATTGTTTCCTTCTCTCGTTTTTCATTCGTTTTTCGGTTTACAATTTCTGTATAATAAACAACAGTGTAATAATCAATGTAATAATAAATTTAAAATTTCTGTAATAAATAATAATGCAATATTAAATGTAATAAATTTAATAATAAATGTAATAATTATGTAAAGAAATAATAGAATCTGTATGTATAGAACAAGGAGATAGTTTTAAATTTGTGCGAATGTACTTATAAGTGGGTCCCTTTAATAAAAATGCCCTTCCAGTGTCGGGAGAACGGGATCTAACCTGGGTGTGAATTTCTTAATGGTCCCTGGACTGTTTTCCCTCTTGTTTTTGGTTCATTCGTTTTTCTATATCCACCCGAAGAGGATGCCAGTGGGCATCGAAACTGTTGTGGAAATAAACTCTCTCTATTAAAGTGGGTTTTAATTATCATATTTTGACCTTCACGTAGAAAAAAGTGAAGTTTTTTGCATGTACTGCAATTACTTAACTTTAAATATTAAAAAAGCCTCATAATATATATATATATATATATATATATATATATATATATATATATATATATATATATATATATATATATATACATACATATATATACAGTATATATATGTATAGTATACATATATGTATATATATTAAGGCAGGTTGATTTTCCACATTTTTTTAGGTATCGACTTTGGACTAGTCGAGATAACTGACAAAAAATTTCAGATGCCTAGCTTTAAACGTTTTTTGAGGAAACCGTTTCAAAAATCGTCAAAAAATCGTACCGAAAAATACCGCATTTTCGCAATTTTCGGCCGAAAAAATCATGCTATTTTCATAAAAAAATCCTGAAAAAAGTTACAATTTTATTGAAAAAAAGTAAAAAAAACATGTACAGAGTCAAATAGACACATTTAGATCCCAAGATCATCATAATTTTCACTGTAAGAGCCCTTAGAAGCAAAGGAAGGCCTCATCTGACGGCTTAGGGCTTTGGCCAGAATGTGTTTGTGCCTTGATTCGAGTCCATAAACAGTATGGGAAGCTTCAGATGTCAGCTTCACGGCCCTTTCAACACTCTGAGAATGTGAAGGCAGATCAGGCAGCTCCAGCTTGGTGCCATTCAGCAATGCTTCTTGAAGCTCCTGGTCAGAAAAGTCTTCTGTGAGAGCAGGTTCACAGATGCCACTTTGAGAAAGGTTGATTAGTTCTGACCAGTGGGTAGCTTCAATGTTGATGGCTGTGATTTTCTTCAGCCTCTTCTTGGCTGGCTTCCCACTTCTGAAAGAATAATAATTAATTTATTTTTTATTCCAGTTTAAGATTTAATCCCTATTAGTCTCAATTGCTGATTTAATTTAACTTAAATTAAAAAAAAAACCCGAGTTCTATAAATCCCCATAATCGAATTTTTTTTCAGAAAGAAGTAAGATTATTTCCATTATCAGAGGGGAGGGGGGGAATTGGGATAAGAAAATGTGAAAAAAAATTCGATTATGGGGATTTATAGAACTCGGGCCTTTTTTTTATTAAATAAATCCCCATAACCAAATTTTTTTTTTCATATTTTTTTAAATTAATAAATGCTTACCTGATGGACAGAATTTTCTTGAGAGCAGCTTCTCTCACTTCCAAGTCATCAGACTTCATCATGGAGTACAGCACATTCTCGGGCAGGAAGGCAAAAGCATTGTACTTCAGGTTCTTGAAACTATGACAAAAAATATCTCAAAAAATCACCATTTTTTGTGTGAATAGGGGCTTATTTTTCAGATGGGGGGCGGGGACCCTAAATATTACCCAACTGTTTTTTTTTTGTTTATTCATGGTTTTTGGTCAATTTGTCACAATATAAGAGGTAAGCACCATAACTTTTCAAAAAAAGTCCAAAATTGACATACTCTAGTGTGTATGTGTGATATCTCCTGTCCAGCGTTGAGAATGCTGGTGGCCAGTTACAAATTTGGGTCTCGCAGCCTCAAGCGATTCACCTGTGAGTTTTTATGCGTAGCTGCCCCTTCCTTCTCGTCTCACTATAATGTGAAAATAAATGTTTTAATGTTATAATGTTAATAACCTGAAACTATAAATAATCCTAAATTTATAGAAAGCTTAAAAAAATACTAATTAGAAATGAGAGAAATTTTAATAGGGATAATTGAAGTGGAAACATTAAGATTGAAATTCTTCTGTATACCGTTACACAAAAAATGTGTATTTCTTATGTTGAGACGAGAGAGAAAGGAGAGAGAGAGAACGAGGTTGATCAGTTAGAATGTAGATCATCCGCATTCCGATGTGCCGCCTCTGTGGTTTTGGAGTGCCTCGGGCGACTCACGTGCGTGTAAAGTAACCTCGGTTGTTAGTGTCGCTGACTACGAATCCATCAGCTCCGGGTTTGAGACCCGGTGACGGCAGCCGGCGCGCGGTAACCTTTAAATATTAATGTACAATATAAAGAGTCCAGTGTATTTCTTGTATTATTAATTTTGATTAAATAATTGGGGTTCGTTTTGCGTCTAAATAAACAAAAATAATGGTTTTAATTAGTTCTTTTGCTGAGCAAATTACGAGAACGTCTCCCTCTCTCTTCCCTTTAATAAATAAATAAATAAGTAGCAACCCTGCATATATAAATAAATAAATAAATAGTGGTGTCTGACAACCTTGCCTTTAATATATAAATAAATAAATTAAGTAACTGGTAACCGTTCAAGAAATAAAAATTAAAATAAATAGTGGTATCTGGCAACGCATCTATATATAATTAATTAAATAAAATAGTGGTATCTGGCAACCCTCCTTATAAATAAATTCAGTAACTGGCAACCGTTCGGAAATAAAATAAGTAGTGGTAACTGGCAACTCACTACCCTCTATTTAGCAGTTGCTGGTCCCCTGAACACGCATAATGCGTCTGGCTGGGGCCAGGCGAACATCTCTATCCTTCTTAGGTTAGGAATTCCCTTTGGGGGTGAGGACATCCCACCTTCTCCCCCAAAGACTCTCCTCCTCTTCTTTTCACTCTTTCTCTCTCTCTCTTAGGTTAAGGTTACCCCTTTGGGGGAGGTCATCCGGTTCCATGTAAATTCCACCCAGTAAATTCCACCCCCGAAAAATCAACCCAGTAAATTCCACCCATAGTAAATTCCACCAATGGTAAATTCCACCCGTGGTAAATTCCATCAAAAAATTTAAAAAAATTTCTTTGCATAAAAAAAACCCGGATCCCTTTAACATATTGCTTCCCAGTGTATATCACTTTAACATATTGCTCCCCAAAAATAAACATTAGACAACCAATTACAGTTACATTACAATAGTTTATAATATTCAGAGATTAGCTAGTCGAGAAAATGTAAATTTATGGACAACTTAACTTATTATGCTTTGCCATTTTTTGTGAATGTAAAATATTTGGATCACCTGAAGATCAGGGCCCCCAGCCTTCTTTAGTTAGCCTTATAAGGCGAACTAACGAAAATATCACAACCTAACCTAACCAATCGTTAGGTCAACTGTACGCCCTTGACGATTGGTTAGGTTAGGTCGTGATATTTTCGTTAGTTAGCCGAGATTATCCGTTGTACTAAATTCCACCCATGGTAAATTCAACCCATGGTAAATTCCACGCAAAGGGTTATAAAAAAAATTTACAGTTTATTAAAGTTTATTAAAAAGTTTATGCAAAATAAAAAAAACTGGTAAAATATATGTTATAAAATATGGTTTGAAAAATATAAACACTTTAGAGTTCCTGAAAAGTGTTGCTCATAACCTACATTAAATGCGCAAGAAAATAGTTTATATTTTTCAAACCATATTTTATAACCTATATATTTTACCAGTTTTTTTATTTTGCATAAACTTTTTAATAAACTTTAATAAACTAAACTTTTTTGATAACCCTTTGCGTGGAATTTACCATGGGTGGAATTTACTATGGTGGAATTTACTGGGTGGAATTTACGTACAACGGGTCATCCTCCCTTCTCCCCCAAAGCTCCCCCCTTCATTGCAACTTGGGGGATAACCCCTCCCCCTTGTTGCATAACCCCTGCCAATTTTCAACATCCACCCTCCCCTTGTTGCAGAACCCATTTTCAACATCTCTCCATTGTTGCAAAACTCCGTTCTCTCTTTGCAACCCCTTTGCAACATTGGTCAATATTTGCAACATTGCAATTGGAATTGCACCCTCCCGGTTTTAGCCCATACTACTGGTGAGTTCGGGAGTCTATATATTACAATTAGTACCATATTTAACTTTTCAATTTTTGCTGCTACTCATTCTACGTAGATGTTTGAAGTACTTATAGTCATTTCCGCCATATGTACAGTTTTCTGCGTGTATAAATAGCACATCCTCCCTTACGCCTTACTGTTCTGTCGGTTCGGAGTATGTTATAGTTGTCAATATATATTTATTTTTTGTCTACGCAAAACTCATAGTTTTCACAGTTCGCCTGCCTGGCAGTCCCTTAGATGGGTTTCCGTGAGGCATGCAAAGTCTGTTCTGGTTTCTTGCATGAGTCTTTTCAGGTATGTCACTTTGTCCAGGAAGTGGTTTGGTTTAAGGCCCTGAATGTTGACTAGGATTATTTTTATTTTTTCGATTTCGTTTTTCCGTTTATGTAGTTCCGATTCGTTTTCCAATGGTGGTGCATGTTTCATTGCCTTGTGATCCTCCGAGAATTTGCCTTTCTTTATCTTTTTTGGTACCTGTTGTCCAGATATCGCATGGAATGTCTTTCTGTATGCCTTCTGTACGGCTCTCGCATCCCTGTACTTGTCAGTTAGCTTTGTGTCTGCTGGATGGTATTTAGCATCCTTGGTGCTAGTTTTGGCTGTGCACCTGTCGTGCTCCTTTGAGGGTAGTGGTAGCGGCATTTTTGCCAGTGGTTGCACCTCCCATATCTTGCATAGGTTTTACAGATAAGATGGAAGTTACATAAAGTGGGATGTGCATAGATGCATTGCCCATCCCGATATCTGCAGTGCCCTTTTGCATAATATTTACATATATCTTCTACGTTTCTAGTTCTCGTCGTTTGTTTATTTTCTGTTTTTGTTTTGGTATTATCATTATTTTTATTATTTTCATTATCATTATCATTATCATTATTATTTTCATTATCATGTTTTTCCGTTTATGCAAGTGCCCATGATGTCTTTGAGTAAGGAAGAACGCGTCCAGGTAATTCTGCTTGTAGGAAATCGGAGTCAGAGGGAGGTCGCTGAGGAATTTAACAGATTGCATCCGGACCGCGCGCCGATAACACACAGCTGTGTCGGCAAACTTGTAACAAAGCTCAGGGAAACGGGATCCATAGGAGATAAACCACACAGTGGACCTCCGAGGACATCCACCGACGATGACACAGCCGCTACCATCCTCGCTCATTTCACAAACAGTCCCCAAAAGTCTCTTCGGCGTTTTTATTGCCGTTTTTATCATTTTGCCCTATATACGGGGCCCCAATAAACCTTAGCCCCCCCTGCCCATGGCCTAAACCATTAGAGGTACAGTAAAACTAAACATACCTTACAAAAGATAATTTAATCCTGCATTTAATGAGAAACAATTAAAACTTGGTGTTCCCGCCATTGGCTTCCAAGACAGCCTGAATTCGCTTTGGGTAGCTTGCCAAAAGTGACGTAAATAGATCGTGATCGTTACGCAAATTTGCTAAAACAGTTTCAATGTGTTGCGTCATTGTATCCTTCGAAAATCGATTTGTTGCAGGTTCTTGAAACAAGAGACATTCAACCTTGTCATTTGTAACTGATCCAATGTGTTCACAGACGTTCAGGTCAGGAGAATTTCCTGGCCATTCTTCATTTCCAAAGAAATCGATCTCATGGTTCCGCAACAACTGTTGAGTGGCTAATGCCTTAAAGCAGCAGGGGCCTTATCGTGTAGAAGTGTGACCTGATCGACATCCATAACATTGTTTGGGTTTCTTAGAAAAGGAATGACATGCTGGGATAGAATAATATCACGAAAATACTGTCCATCCCAACTCTGACCATTTGGTTTCGGCACCCACATGAGCTTCTTTGCAGTGAACAAAACAAACACACCAACACAGTCTGGATTTTTTAATAATTCGCGATAATGTTCATTGTCATCGATTTCATCTGGTGTTGGGGCCCACACTCGATCATTTTGGTAGTTAGGCCGACGTGTTACGTAAACAAAAAATTCATCGGAGACAGCTAAATGCATGAAATCATCTACATCCCAATCTTCAAGATAATGGGCAAACCACTGTCATCGATGTTAAGTTGAGTTTTTCTTGGCTTTGGAAGTTCATGCCAAGGCTTTAAACCTTGCCTATGACTGTACGTCGAATGATCTCACCACTAACGATCTTTCCTCTCAACACTTCGATCTCTCTAGAAAGTTTAGCATAGCTGTTTTTCCGCTTACGCGTACCGCTTTCAATGATGTCCTTTGTTTCCTGAGAGAGTGGCAAATTTGGGCGCCCAGATTTGATTGTATCCATTTCACATTCATCCAAAGTTTTATTCCAATTTCTTTTGACGAAGTCCTCACTTCTTCGCAACTTTTTGGCAACCCATGACCGTGTTATAAAGGTGGCTCCAGCATCACGAGCTTCCCGAAATGTTATTGCTCGTATGCGATCTATCACACGTTGCCTCTCCGAATCATCAATTAATTGAGAAGCCATTATATTATCACTTTATGAGCTAGAGTAATTTTAATACCTGCAATAAATAAAGAATTTTATATATTTTTATAATCACTAAAAACTATTTCGATATAAGTAAACATGTAAGCTGCAAATGGGGGGCTAAGGTTTTTTGGAACCCCTTATATCAAGCATAGGGACGAGGCCTGGCCTCAGGCCTCGAGGCCGAGGCCTTCAGAAATCCACGAGGCCGAGGACATACATTTTTCAAAGGCCTCGAGGCCCAGGCCGAGGCCTTTATAGGGGAGGTCTCACGAGGCCCAGGCCGAGGCCTTTATAGGGGAGGCCTCACGAGGCCTTAAGATTGTTAGGCTGAAGGTATTTGCACCCAGAGGTGTGATATTCGGATGCAAACAACGAATGCGGTATTTGCACTTCTGGATGCAGATACTCCAAAATTTTTTACGAATAAGATCCTCCATTCTTTGGGAAGGCTCAACAATCTAGCCTAGCCTAGGCATAAAGCTCTTCCAAAGGTAACCTACCGTAGCCTCACACTAGCCTGTATCTCTTCTTTTTTTGAAATCCATAAGGAAAAGCAAGATTCTGCTCAAAATTAATAAACAAAGACATAGCTCACTTCACTTACTTAATAAAAGGGAATTATTAAACATTAAGCACGTTCATCTATCACACGCGGCCACACCACAACACCGACACGCCGTGTTTACACTTGCCGGGTCACACAGTCAGACACAGTTGCCAGAACAAGATTTCCTGGGCACCATACATTAGCCCAATAACTTTTTATTTCTCATTTCATGCAGTTCTTATTTCTCATTTTAACACGTATATCCGCAATATTTCAAGTATCATGCCATTACTATATAATTATATACACGATAATAATACAATAACGATAATATTAAAAATATATTTGCACCTGATATTTCAACATGTTATATATGTAATTTGATTCAAGAGTATATTTGCACCTGATATTATCCATTATCAGACATATGTTATATGTATAACACTTTTATATTATTAAAGTAAATGAAAAAGACAGAAAAAATTATTTGCAACAATATAACAATTTACATCTCAGTTATAATGCTGATATTAGCAAAATTATTGTTTGCATCCGATATTATATATTCATTTCAAATCATATTATTTAGAAATTTATATGTTACAATTTACGACGGGCGAAAAACAAAATTATCGACGTTTGTAGCTAGTTATCAGTATACCAGGTGGTATTCTTCTCTAGTTTGGCTTATTTTTTGTTATAAATATATACAGTACAATAGTTTATACACATAAATAACACAAACACATTATATGAGCTCAGTTCAACTGATGACCAACTGACAGAATGCTTTCCCACATTAAGTCAGCTGCTCTACTACTGACTGACTGAATAATATTTATATACCGCGACATATATAATATTTATGTACCTAACGTCACAGTGACCTGTCACTAATCCGTTGGTCACCTAACCGAATAGTATTTATCAAAGACTGCCGCCTGACTAGTCACCTGTCTGAATAATATTTATCAAAGTATGCTGCCACATACGGTCACCTATCAGGTCATGGCCCTCACCTGAAGAATCTCCACCCCAACGCTACCAGGGGGTTGAAAATTACAGAACAAAACAAATTAGGATTCCATAAGGCCTCACGAAAGTCACGAAGCCTTTCCACTTTTCAGCTGGTCTCGAGGCCAAGACCACACTTGAGGTCCGAGGCTGAGGCCTGCAAAATATGCCCGAGGCCAGGGTCAGTCCCATGTCTGATATATATATATATATATATATATATATATATAATATATATATGATGAATAAAACCACGAAGGAAAGGAAACACAGAATGGTGCTCAAGCGTTTTCGTCTAATGACATCCTCAGGAACACTTGAGCACCATTCTGTGTTTCCTTTCCTTCGTGGTTTTATTCATCACAAATATTTTTCACGTGTTACTTTCGTGAAATAATTTTCATATATATATATATATATATATATATATATTATATAATGTTTATTACTTTTATTCACGCGATGCATGTCATTCCCTAAAATGCTCAAGGAAGCAAAAGCCAGGCTTTTCGGGACAACCATTGCTAATAATGGTGGATTTCACTATAACGACAAATGCTACTATCGAATAAATTTTTCTCTTACACTTTGGATTTTTATAAAAACATAACTGATGTAATGAGGAGCGTCACCGTGTCTTGGGCATTTCTGGCCGGAGCATATTCGACTATGGTGACAAGCTGATTGGTGATTGGTAGAGAAATAGTACGAGTCAGTTGGATCTGCAGCAGCTGCTTCTGATTGAATTACACAAGCACATACCTGTCAGGACATGTACATTCTTGTTTGTCATGTGTTAGAATTGCGCATTCGTCCTCGTCTTTCAGTCAATCTCGTGCGTTGCTACCCACCAGTTGATTGATTAAGTGCATTTAGTTATTCATTTTGTTTTGGTATATGTTTGGTGAAAAAAATAGTGTTTTTGTGATATAAAAGTTGAGAATGTCCCGTAAGTGTGCAAACAGCCGTGACAGTTTTTGTTTTGTGTGTGGTGAATTTACAACAAAATCTCAAAAGCAGGGTTTCACACCTTTAATTAAGAAGGCGTATAAACTTTATTTCGGTTGCAAAGTAGGAGATCAAGACAAAATCTGGGCTCCTCATGTATGTTGTGTTTTTTGTGCGAGCTCTTTGAGAGGGTGGTTGAACGGTACTCATTCTTCAATGCCTTTTGCGTCCCAATGGTATGGAGAGAACAAAGAGATCACTCGACTGATTGCTACTTCTGTTCAACGAAAATCGTGGGCATTCCTCAAAATCTAAACATGAGATTCAATGTCCTAATTTACTGTCAGCCATGCGATCTCTTTCACATTGTAACGATTTGCCAGTACCAAAACTACCAGACATGGATTTTAATTTTTTTTTATGCAGGAAGGACGGGTCAAGGGCGAAAGCCCGCAAAAGTGCCCCCCCCCCCGCCCCCATAGAAGAAGAGAGCCAAAATCAAGATCCAGGGTTATCGAGATACCTAGATACTCTGCGTTTGAAAGATTGGCGGTCATAGACAGGGGAAAAGATGGACTGAGGAAGATTGTTCCAGAGTTCACCGGTTGAGTAGATGAAGGACTGGAAATACCGATTAACCCTTGCGTTATAGAGTTGGACAGAAAAGGAATGAGAAAGTGTAGAAAGTCTGGTGTGCGTGCTCTCCTTAAAGGAGGAGGCATGCAGTTAGAGAGTTCAAAAGAGCAGTGTCAGTTACAATAGCGACAGTAAAGAGAGAGTGAGGCAACATTGCGGCGAAGAGAAAGAATGAGATTGAAGACAGTGAGTAAGAAGCAAGAAGTAGTAGCTGTGTGGGTTGAGGCATCTCATACATGAGAAGTATACTCCATACAGGGGCGAACAAGACCTCTGTACAGAGACAGCAACTGAATGGGGGAGAAGAAACTGCGAAGACGGTACAGCATACCTAACCTCTTGGAAGCTGTTTTAGAAAGAGAGTACGAGTATATGTGATCTTTCCAGAAAAGATCACGACAAAAGGAAACACAAGAATGTTAAGAGAAGAGGAAGGATTGAGTTGTGTGTTGTTGAAGAAAAGGGGATAGTCGTGTCGGAGAATGTGACGAGTAGACAGATGGAGGACCTGAGTTTTTGATGCATTGAAGGCCACAAGGTTTTCTCTGTCCCAATCAGATATAGTAGAAAGATCAGAGGTCAGGTGCTCCATAGCCATCGTACGTGAATCATGGAATGATTGTTGTGAGGGACGCTTTGGGAAGCGGGTGGAGAAGTGAAGCGTGGAATCATTGGCATAGGAGTGAATAGAACAGAAAGTGCGAATTAAGAGATCATTAATAAATAAAAGGAAAAAGAGTGGATAACAGGACAGAACCCTGAGGAACACCACTGTTGATAGCTTTAGGAGACGAACAGTGGCCATCTACAACCGCAGCTATCGATCGGCCAGAAATTAGAGATGAAGGCACAGATAGAAGGATAGAAACCGAAAAGCGGCAGTTTGGAAATTAAAGATTTGTGCCAGACTCTATCAAAAGCTTTTGATATGTCTAGCGCAATAGCAAAAGTTTTGTAGAAATCCCGAAAGGAGGATGACCAAGAGTCAGAGAATTATGCAAGAAGATCGCCAGTAGAGCGTCCCTTACGGAATCCATACTGACGATCAAAGAAGATTGTGAGAAGAGAGGTTTTTAAGGATCTTCCTGTTTCGGATAGATTCAAAAACTTTGGAAATCCAAGAAATCAAAGCAGTTGGACGATAGTTGGAGAGTTGAGAGCGTCACCCTTCTTTGGGACAGGCTGAATGAAAGTGAACTTCCAACAGGAAGGAAAAGTACCAGATGAGAGACAAAGACGAAAGAGTTTGCCTAAGCAGGGTGTCAGCACAGAAGCACAGTTTTTAAGAACAACAGGAGGAACACCATCAGGACCGTTGAGCCCAGATAGGGCAGAAAGAACATATTTAGAAGAGATTCTAATTTCAGACATAATAAAGTCAGAGGAAGGAGATGGAAGAACAGCACTGGAATCGTCCATAGTTGATTTGGAAGCGAAAGTTGAGCGAAGAGTTCAGCTTTGGCGGGAGAAGAGACGGCAACTGAGCCATCGGAATGGAAAAGAGGAGGGAAAGAAGAGGAAGTAAAGTTGTTGAAGAGGTTCTTAGCTAGATGCCAGAAAGAGCGAGAAGAATTAGAATTGGATAGGTTTTCACATTTTTGTCAGATGAAGGAATTTTTGGGAGTCGAAGAACACATTTTGCACGATTCCGGGCAGAAATATAAGCTGGGTGAGAGTCAGGAGTTGAATAGCGACGGTACCTTCTGAAAGCCTCCTCTATGTTGCGGATCGCAGTACTGTAGAACAAGTAAAGTTGAACCAAGGTTTTTTGCATTATTAGTAGGAATAGAATATGGAATGTACGCCTCCATGCCGCCCGAGAGAATCACCTCCGTGATGCGCTCAGTACACTCGGAAGGGTTCCTGCCACGGAAGCACTAATCATTGCATGGGAAATCACAGAAGTACTGCCTAAAGGCCTCCCATTCAGCGGTACTAAACTGTGGTCGGAGGAGCCCAGCGAAAAAAATAATTTCACGGAGTAAAAAGAAAGATGAGAGGTAAGAAATATATTCAGAATGTTGGGCCTATCTCCAAGGCGATCGGGGATATGAGTATGGTGTTGTACAATCTGCTCTAGGTCAAGAATGTTAGTGAACTGGGAGGAAAGCCAAAGGTCGTGGTGAACACTGAAATCTCCTAAATTGGAGATTTTAGCAAAGGGAGAGCGAGACAGAATGTATTCCACTTTGGAAGTGAGGTAATCAAAGGATTTTGAATAGTTAGTAGAATTAGGTGAGAGGTAAACAGCGCAAATGTATTCAGTTTGAAATGGGCATGTAAGCGGTAGCCAGAGGGTATAGAATTCAGAAGATTCGAGTTCGGAATACGAGAACAAGTTAGGTCATTCCGTACATATACAAAACATCCACCTTTGTAATGAAATTGAGTATAGAGAAAGTAAGAGAGTACAGAAAAGGGGTTGCTGTCAGTCGTCTCAGACACCTGAGTTTCAGTGAGGAAAAGAAGATGAGGTTTAGAGAAGGAGAGGTAGTGTTCAACAGAATAAAAATTTTAGAAAAGGCCACGAATGTTGCAGAAATTAATAAAAAAGTGAATCAAGCAGAGGCCCAGAACATCTCGAATGAGCAGTAGCAGATCCAGCCCCAGAAGGCGACTCCGAGTCTCTTATAGTTGATGCCATTTTTTTTTAAATTTTGAAAAGATTATGTAGTGTGTAAGATGCATGTATATGTAGTGAGGAAAAGGGAGAGAAGTGTGTATTTGAGAGCATGTTGGACTGCTCACAGGGTAGATGAGACACGGAAAAAGATCAGCTAAGGAGGACAGTGATAGGAGAAACTGAAGAGTTTAAAAGGAAGAGAAAAAGACAAGGGAATAAAGTAAATAATAAATAAAAAGCTAAAAGTTAATTACAGGTGAAAATTTAGTTCTGTGATCGTCAACACCTAATTGTTGCCCCATCAAAAATTTAGTTTATTCTTGATGGAAAAATCTATCCTGGATTATGAAAATTATAGGCTCATAAAAATTTAGTTTTTCATTAGTTAATTATATTGTAAATATTTATCAACCTCTGAATGATATGTTAAAGTAAAATTTGTGTTAAAGAAATTTCTGTTATAAAAATATGAAGTTAAAAACCTTATTTGAAGATTTAGCTTCGACAGAATTTATCAAAACGGTGCATTTTTGGTATAATTTCGGTTGCATTTTACTAACAAAAGCGATACAATTGGATGATATATATATATATATCAGGACTACGTTGTCATGGTAACAAGGAACATAGACAGAAACAACTGTACACACCCAAGAGAAAATCAATCATTTTACGTTTATTTCTCCAAGTTGCTTTAATTATTAAAATTACTACCTCTTCATGTTTTGAAAGAGCTGAAGAAAGACGAATGAGCTCTTCTTCAAATACATCGGACACAGTTCATAATGAGGGTGCAGAGAACGTGCCTTTGTCGTTGCAATTCTTGCAGGAAGCAGTCCAGGAGGTCGGTCTGCAGATACAAATTAATCAAAACAACGCTAGGGAAGTTTGCAAGCACATCGACTCTATGAATCTACAGTTTAAAGGTTAGAGTAATTCAGTAAGTATATATATATATATATATATATATATATATATATATATATATATATATATATACACCCTCTCTCTCAGGCTCCAGGTAGCCTGTGGCACTATTACGATAGTTTCATTTTTATAGCGCAACATACATGAAAAACGTCTGACACGTCGATTACCAATGTTTATATTTAACTATTTAATTCAGCTACCTCTGATTACAATAGTCACTCAGTTATTCGTGACTGAGGCATGATCACGGATAACCCGATTTCACGAATAACTCTGTACAGCCCGTCGGTGTGAGGGTAATGCAGTCGCTGCTTTCCGCCACCACTGACTGGCCTCCCACTTCGCGCGCCACCACACTACAGTATATGTAAATATCACCTTCGTTGTAGTTATTGTGGTTCCAACTACATAATAAATGTCTCTCAGCAAAACCACTCCGAAACAACCTAAGAGAAGACTGAGAGGGTGGAGTGTTTTATTAAAACCTCTCCTGGTTCTCCCTTAATGTGTAACCTTGGTTAACCTTGGTTTTGCTTCCGCCCGAATTGTTCATTCTGAGAGAGAGAGAGAGAGAGAGAGAGAGAGAGAGAGAGAGAGAGAGAGAGCTGGGTCTTTCCAAATGACCAGTCAGATGAAGTAATGCATTACAGCGCTTTCTAGCCAATAGCAGTGATTGTATGAAATATTCCTTTTGTCTAGAAGTGTTTGGAGACTTGAAAGACGCCTTTTTAAGACTTGATTTTGCTGTTACAAGTAAAGCATGTAATACCATATAATCTAACATATTAGCAAAGTCAACTCACCTCATTCATGAAGTTTCATCCTAGATGAAAATACTACACATTTATCATATATACTGTAATATTAAGAAAATGGGAAATTTATAGCATTTTCATTTAGGATGAAATATGGTACATCAAATTCCACTATAATTAAAGTCGCTGAGAAACCGGGGCATTGATGACGTGATATTTGTTTGGTGAATGTTGCCAATGAAAATTATGATACTTTAGTTCAGTGAAATGAATTCCATTATATTAGTACTGTCAATAATAATAATAATAATAATAACTAGACACCAGGGGCGTTTTTAACATAGGGGCAAACGGGGCACACCCCCGACGGGACCCCCTTACCCCGGGCCCTATATGCTCTATATATTTGCAACCTGAATAAAGTTTACAAAAATTAGTGGTGTTTATATTTTTTTACTTTGATTAAAATAACTTTATTTAAATATGCAGTGATTAGTAAAAACATTAAAGAAATTTTCGAGAACTTCCATTAAGGAAAACTGGTAAACGGGGCCCGGGTCCCCTGTGGCATAACTTGCCCCGACCAATTCAAAACCTTAAAAACGCCCCTGCTAGACACGACTGGACGAGACCAGAAATACGCTAGTTTCTGCTATCCCGCGGAAGAGCTGAAGTTAAAAAAATTTTTAACTTCAGCTTCAGCGGGACGGAAGTTTTAGAACTTTTTTTAGACATTTTAACTAGTTTATAGCTTTAAAAAGGGCTTGGTTGTGACCGGCCGAAATTAATTAGCCTTTTTAGACACTGTTTTATAATTTTTTTCCCTGCGGGTTTGGGTGATTATATATATATATATATATATATATATATATATATATATATATATATATATATATATATATATATATCAGAAAACGAGACATTGCAAGACATTGCTCTCTGAATTCTGTATCCGACGACATTATTACTCCCAGATCCCTGACTTGTAGATTTGGTGTTATCTATTTGTTTTGCAGAGTTTTGTATCTTTTATTCTGCAGCTCCTTGTTATTACCATATCTTAGAAGTTGGAATTTTTCTTCGTTGAACTTCATATTGTTGTCTTCTATCCACTGGAATAATGTTTCAATGTCGTTTTGTCATCTGCGTTTTGTCATCTGCGAGACATGATACAATACTGTCCTTAATATCTGCATCAATATCTGTAATCATTATTATGAACAGCAAGGGAGTTAATACTGTTCCTTGTGTAGTGAATACTCTTATTTTAGTTTCAAGATAAATGTTAATTTTACAGTCTTGAATTTCGGAATAGTTATAAATTCATTTTAAATTAGTTACCCCATTATAATTCAATTGTGAACCACATTAATACTAATTTTATGTATACTATATTATTTTATTGTATGTAAACATAATTAATTATATATCACAATTGTCAGTTAATTATTTATATTCAAATATTTATTTTAATCTAATACCATGTCCATTTTGCAAATAAATAATAGAAAACCAAAGGTTATATTTTCCACCTTTGGTACTGTCGTAGTTTCGCCTAACGGACTCAATACGGCTAGTGAGATAATCACTGGTTGGCACTTAACTAGCGGCAGTGCTTATGGCTACATCATCCAGGTTAACCTATACCGGATAGATGCGCTACGGTCCCAAGCCGTAGCTTGCCTAGGCCAACGACGACGACGACGTAAACCAACAATTGATGACCCCGGAGCTGGATTACCCCTTCTACCCGAACGACTAGGACTAGACTGTAATGTCGTTCGTGCCCATCACCCCCTTCACCCGAGCGACTAGGACCAGACTGTAACGTCGTTCGTGCCCATCACCCCCTTCACCCGAGCGACTAGGACCAGACTGTAATGTCGCTCGTGCCCTCTGCCCCTCACCCTGCCCGTGCGCTCTGTGCCTGCGCTCGTCTCAACCTCCACTCCTTCGTTGGGAACTTGTCGTCTTGCTTGTACGTTAGCAAGCATAGGAGAAGATGCCTGACGACGCTGGTGCCATCTCCCACTTGAGCGTAAAGCTCCCCGTCTTCTGGCCGGGTGATCCATTTATTTGGTTCCACCAAGTGGAATCACAATTCAACTTGGGAAGGATCACCACTAGCAGGACGAAATACGATCATGTTTTGTCCTCTCTACCAGCGAGCATCATCTCTGAAGTCCGTGACGTCATCGTATCTCCTTCCACGAGTGAGGACCCGTACAACGATCTGAAGTCTGCCATCCTGCGCCGCACCACTGTCTCCGAGCGTGAGAAACTACATCAGTTAATCTCAAAAGAAGAACTTGGAGACCGTAAGCCCACTCAAATGCTGAGGGCTATGCAGTGCGCTCTAGGCGAACGCGCACAAACCTTCGATAAGGACATCTTTAGACAGTTGTTCTTGCAGAAACTTCCTCCATCAGCTCAGCGTGTCTGGCCACTATGGATCCTGCTACTCCAGTTGATAAACTAGCAGAAACTGCCGACAAAGTAGTGGAGATTGACACAGCTCCGGTCAACAACGTGAACACACAATCGGAACTGGAGTTGAAAGTGGAAGAGTTAAGTCAACAACTCAACCACGTTTGTTCTCTGCTACAAATCAACGGCAAAGAAGCCATTCTCGGTCAAGATTTACGAAGAGGCATCGTTCGAGTTCCGGGAAGATCTGCTTCTACCACGCCAAATTTGGAAAGAAGGCTAGGAAGTGCATCTCCCCTTGCAATTTTTCGTCGGAAAACCCCAGCAGCGAGTCCTAATGGCGTCTAGTACTCGCACTGCCAACCTGTTATTCATAAAGGACAGGAACTCTGGTATCAATTTCTTGGTCGATACCGGAGCGTCAGTCAGTGTATTCCCTCAAAAATCTGGTCATAAGCACTCGGAATCTCCGCCTCTATACGCTGCTAACGGTTCACGCATACCCACGTACGGTACTCAGTCGCGTGAACTAAACTTGGGCCTTCACCGATCCTTCAAGTGGATTTTCATCTGTGCTCAAGTGCAGCATCCCATAATCGGCGCTGACTTCCTCCAGCATTTCAAACTCCTGGTGGATCTTGACAAGCGACGCTTATGCGACCAGGCCACACTGCTTTCTGTTCTTGCCAAACAGGTTGCCCTTCCGGACGCCTCGAACTCTGCACTTTCCCTCGTTCCCCCTAATTCCATGTACCAGTGCCTTTTCCAGCGATATCCAGGAATTCTTCAACCGATGCAGATGGGTGATACCATTAAGCACACCATTACCCATCACATTACAACAAAAGGTCCCCCTGTGTTTGCAAAACCCAGACGTCTTGCCCCGGACAAACTGAAAGCTGCCAAATCGGAATTCCAGCTTATGATGGATCTTGGGATAATAAGACCTTCCAAAAGCAGTTGGTCCTCTCCCTACACCTGGTCCAGAAGAAGTCAGGAGACTGGAGACCATGTGGGGATTACCGATTTTTGAATTCGACAACCATCCCGGACCGATATCCGGTACCAAATGTCCAAGACTTTACTTCTCTTCTCCACGGCAAATCTATCTTCAGTAAAATAGATCTCGTTAAGGCTTTCCACCACATTCCCGTAGAGCCTTCGGATATTCCCAAGACTGCAGTTTGTACACCATTTGGGTTATTCGAATTTTTGAAGATGCCGTTCGGGCTACGGAATGCTGCGCAAACCTTTCAGAGGTTTATAGATGAGGTCACCAGAGGCTTAGACTTTGTTTATGCCTACATCGATGATTTGCTTGTGGCCAGCTCAACGGAAGAGGAACATAAGGAACATCTTTCACTCCTCTTTCAACGCTTAGAACAATACGGTGTTACTATTAATGCATCTAAGTGTGTGTTTGCACAGCCAACCTTGGAATTTCTTGGTCACACGATTTCGCAGCACGGAATTACCCCCCTTCAGGACAAGTGTGAAGTGATAAAAAATTACCCAATGCCAAATAATCAGCGTGAGTTACGTCGGTTCCTAGGTTTGGTAAATTATTACCACAAGTTCATTAAAAACTGTGCTAGTGTTCTTGCTCCTCTACACGCTATGATCACACACAAACGCAAGGTAACGAAATTGGTATGGTGTAGCGATAGTTTACAGGCGTTCGACAATGCCAAAAATGCTATCAATAGTGCATTGTCCCTGTCATTTCCTATTAGTGATGCCCCCTAACTCTGACGGTCGATGCATCAGATGTTGCGATCGGTGGAGTGTTGGAACAAACCATTAACGGTCAACAAGCACCCATCGCGTTTTACTCGAAAAAGCTGCAGCCAGCCCAAACGCGTTATAGTGCTTTCGGACGTGAACTTCTTGCTATTTACTTAACGTGAAGCATTTTCAACATTTCCTTGAAGGCCGAGAGTTTTGTGTTTTTACCGACCACAAACCTTTGGTCACTGTCTTCAATAAAAACAGCTGTAACCACTCTCCCAGAGTCATCAGGCAACTCGATTATATCTCGCAATTTACCACAGATATCCGCCACATCAAAGGTGTCTTGAACACTCCAGCGGATGCACTTTCAAGAATAGAGATTACTTCTGTTACCCTCAGCTCTACACTGTGGAATGCTATTGCACAGGATCAGATAAGGATACGGAACTACAAGACCTGCTCAGAGAAGACTCCACTCACTCACTTTCCCTCAAGAAAATGAGTATGCCAGGATTGTCTGTGCCTCTCTATTGCGACGTATCAACAGCTGCTATTCGCCCTTATGTCCCTCCATGTCACAGAAAAGCAGTCTTCACGGATCTTCATAAGCCCTCCCATCCTGGTATCCGTGCTTCGCAACACCTGGTTACCTCTCGCTTTGTTTGGCCCTCGATGCGGAAGGATGTCAACATTGGACCAAAACGTGCCTTGCCTGCCAGCGTGCCAAAGTCCAAAGGCACACCAGGTCCCCCTTTGACGCATTTCCGCCCCCATCCCAGCGATTTGAAGTAATTCATGTAGACATTGTTGGCCCTCTTCCAGTGATTCAAGGCCAACGTTATCTGCTCACCTGTCTCGACCGCTTTTCCAGAGCCTGAAGCCATCCCACTTCCTGATATCCAAGCGGACACTGTTGCAAGAGCCTTTCTTCATGATGGGTATCAAGATTTGGATTGCCGACAAAAGTCATCACTGACCAAGGTCGCCAATTTGAGTCTTCGCTTTGGAAGAAGTTTACCAGCTTGTTGGGGTACAGTACATGCGCATACCTGTGCGTATCATCCGCAAGCTAACGGCCTCGTCGAACGCTTCCATCGCCAGCTGAAGTCATCCCTATGTGTCACGAAGACTCCCATTGGATGGATAAGCTTCCACTCGTGTTGCTTGGTATTCGCTCTGCATTTAAGAGTGATCTGAAGACTACAGCGGCTGAACTAGTCTATGGAACAACACTGCGGCTACCAGGTGGCTACTTCACTGCAGGGGATAAGTCATGTGATCCTACGGAATTCGCTCTCAAACACTTTCCTCTCACATGCAGTCCCTTCAGCCTGTTCCCCCTCGATTGACTAGCCAACAGAACATCTTTGTTTCTCCAGCCCTCCAGTCTTGCACCCACGTTTTCGTTCGTGTACCTGTCCCAAAACGGCCTCTCCAATGTCCATATGACGGACCCTATGAAGTTCTCCGACGTACGCGCAAATCATTTCTCATCCAGCGCGGTTCCAAGATCGACAAGGTTTTACGATCGTCTTAAGCCTGCGTTTTTGGAATCAACCTTAAGTGAGGTACATGTAGCTACCAAAAAGGTCCAGAGGAAATCAGTGTCGTTCGGAACTCTTTGAACTTCCTCTCTGGTGGGGGAGTGTGTAGTGAATACTCTTATTTTAGTTTCAAGATAAATGTTAATTTTACAGTCTTGAATTTCGGAATAGTATTAAAATTCATTTTAAATTAGTTACCCCATTATAATTCAATTGTGAACCACATTAATACTAATTTTATGTATACTATATTATTTATTGTATGTAAACATAATTAATTATATATCCCAATTGTCAGTTAATTATTTATATTCAAATATTTATTTTAATCTAATACCATGTCCATTTTTGCAAATAAATAATAGAAAACCAAAGGTTATATTTTCCACCTTTGGTACTGTCGTAGTTTCGCCTAACGGACTCAATACGGCTAGTGAGATAATCACTGGTTGGCACTTAACTAGCGGCAGTGCTTATGGCTACATCATCCAGGTTAACCTATACCGGATAGATGCGCTACGGTCCCAAGCCGTAGCTTGCCTAGGCCAACGACGACGACGACGTAAACCAACACTTGTATGACAGAGCTCACGACTTCCGATACTTCCGATTTAACTCCGTTTACCACCACTCTTTGTGTTCTTTGCTTCAAGAAATTAAATAGCCATCTTCCTAGCTTTCCATTAATTCCTGTATTCTTAAGTTTGTGTGCTATGATTCCATGGTCAAATTTATCGAAGGCTTTAGCAAAGTCCGTATATATTACATCTATGTTTTGTCCTCGACACAATGTTTCCAATATTTTCTCTTGGTAGTCTAATAGCTGTGACAGGCATGATCTTCCAGCCCTGAAGCCATGTTGATTTGGGTTGCATAAGTCTTTTTCTTGGAGGTAGTAGGTAGTTTTGCCTCTAATTATACGTTCAAAGCACTTTATAAGGTGTGAGGTGAGAGCCACTGGGCGATAATAATTCTTGGGCATTGCTCTGTTACCACTTTTAAATATGGGGGCAATGTTCGCGTTCTTTAAGGGGAGTGGAATTTGTCCTCTGTCGAGTGATTTCCTCCATAGTAAGTATAGTAGTTTGGCAATACTCTCTTTACATTTCTTCAGAAACGTGGTACTCCATGTGTCTGGCCATGGCGCTGAATTGTCTCGCATCTGTGATAAGTGATAAGGCCGTAATTACATCTCCTTCCGTGAACTCGAAGTCCATTAATAGGTTTGTGCCGGAATTTGTTCTTGGTTGATCTGTATCTATGTTGAAAACTTCGTCTGGGTTTTCCACTTCCATCTCGGACTTAGGGGTGCTAAACACAGATTTAAATTGTTCCCTAAGCAGTTCGCTTATTTCTTTCGGGTCATTTGTGTGTATATATATATATATATATATATATATATATATATATATATATATATATATATATATATATACAGGGCCGGATCTAGAAGTTGCGAGGCCCTAGGCCTATATATATATGAAAATATGGACTTAATTATCGGTATTATACCAGCAATATTAGAATCCCGCATAGACAGAACTATGCCAGTACTTAAAAATTAAATCAAACCAAATAATCACGCATGGAAATTGTATAAGAATATAAATAAACCATACAAATAAGTATAAATTATAATATGAATCAAGATTTGTATCGAAAATATAAGACAATGATTTCTAAGATTTATATAATATTATAGGTAATGACTTTCCATAGTATACAAACGTTTTTCATATGTGATGTATAAGAGATGTTGACATTTCATTTTTTATAATAGTGAGCGATCGACTTATCAGCTAAATATTAATGCTTTAATATTTGGTTTCAGATGCTCCTTGAATATTACAGCAATGCTTTTCTACTTTTCTTCGAGCTAAACTCTTCAATTAATTGAGAATAATCTAATGAATTTGTTATATCGTTTTCTATTGATAACATAGCTAATGATTGCAATCTCGCTTGAGACATGGTGGAACGCAAATATGTTTTAATAAGTTTGAGACGCGAGAAACTTCTTTCAGCCGAAGCAACAGTAACTGGGATGGTTAATACTATTCGCAGTGCAACATAAACATTAGGATAAATCTCACTTAGTTGTTTTTGCACTATATAAACAAGGGCATTTCCGAGATCTGTTTTCTTCTCAGGTATAAACCTGCAAAGTACTTTAAGTTCTTCATAGAGTTTCTAAATCATTAATATCACTTGAACAGAACGCGCAACGACGCTTGAGCGAGGCCCCCTTTGGCGCGAGGCCCTAGGCGATCGCCTAGTTCGCCTATAGCTAAATCCGGGCCTGTATATATATATATATATATATATATATATATATATATTATACAGTATGTACAAGGTCTGTTCACAAGGTATCCGGACAGGGTGTTTATTTTTAGAACAAGGTCACACTTGGAGTTGTGACGGTGCTAAACATGTCTCTGCATGTTGAGACAAGTTGACTGATATTCATTGTGAGGGGTCAGTCCACTGTGGTAAGCCGATAAAGTTAAATGTGCTTCGTCTCGCGGCGATTTCTTACGATGTCTAAGAGTACTGAGCAACGTGTTTGTATTAAATTTTGTTGTGCACCATGAATATGCTCCACAGGGACAAGCAATCAACAAGGAATTTTACATTGAAGTTTTTAGACGTCGACATGAAGCAGTTCGGAAGAAACGGCGGCAGAAGTGGGAGTCCGGAGACTGGATGCTTCATCACGATAACACGCCATTTCACTCGTTGCAACTTGTCCAGCAGTTTTTGGCCAAAAACGCTATCCCCCAAGTACAACAGCCTCCATATTCACCGGCCTTGGCTCTATGCGACTTTTTTTGTTTCCGAAGCTCAAACAAACCCAGAAAGGACACCGATTCGATGATGATAAGACTATTAAAAGTCATTCGACGGAGCAGCTTTTGGCCATTCCGAAAAGTGTTTTCGAAAAATGTTTTCACCAGTGGTAGGATCGTTGGGAAAAGTGTGTGGCTTCAGAAGGAGCGTACTATGAGGGAGATTAAGCCCCAAATCCTGTAAGTACCAGAGTCTGTTTATAATCGCATCAGTCCAGATACTTTTTGAAGAAACTTCGTGGGTATACACACACACATACACACACACCACACACACTTACTTGGTGTTACTTAGTGTGGGTTCGAACGACGGTTCAGGATCGACCTGCGGTCGACCCCTCTGTGGCATCCCACCTCATTTGCGGGATTTGGTGAAGGAGGGGATTGCTGTATGATCTCCTGCCCTCGTAGCCAGCCACGCATGGCTGGTCAGGGACTTTGCACAGGTCTCTGTCCAGCTGGTTCTTGAAGTTATTCAGGTCAGTGTGCTGGAGATTTCCTTACTTCTCTCGGTAGGGCATTGAAAAGCTGCTTTGGGCCTCGTATATATATATATATATATATATAATAAACAGGAACACCAGAGAAAATACAAACATCCTTCTGACGAATCATCGATAGATCTGCTATGTTTTGGTTAAGGTACTAGTTTATTTTATTTACATTTCAGTTTTAATGCTTTTACTTTTTTTATAATTTTAACTTTTTAACTTCACATTTATTAACTTTTAGTTTTAATGTTTTACATTTTCTTAGCTACTTTTTATAATTTTTTAAGTTTATTTAAAATTGTTATTAAGCAATTTGTATTTTGTATGTGATTTGGAATTTTATTGTTTTAGCCCTGAAGATGGAATTAGTGCATTCCGAAACGTTGGTACTATTAAACCTTGAAGGATGTTTGTATTTTCTCTGGTGTTCCTGTTTATTATTAAACTGCGTTTTCCGCGCCACCAATCAATAGCCGATATATATATATATATATATATATATATATGCACTAGAATCACAAAATAACACGTGACCTTATTAATAAGCAAACAACCACAAGGAAAAAGGAAACACAAAGTCCGAGCGCTTTCGTGATATATTCTGTTCCTCCTTGATAATGTGAATATATCACGAAAGCGCTCGGACTTTGTGTTTTCCTTTTCCTTGTGGTTGTTTGCTTATTATATATATATATATATATATATATATATATATATATATATATATATATGCGGGAGGCATGCGGGAGGTGCCCCCTTGGGGCATTGGTTTCTGCGAGTATGTAGAAGAATTACGGCATTTGGAAGAGTGAGGTCCATTGTGTAATGGTATCGCGTCTGACCGGCAATCGGAAGATCCCGGGTTCGATTCCCAGGTGGTTACCTCATTTTTTCATTTGTTCCGTTTTCTCTCTCTCGTCTTGCGCGGAATATCTCCTATACAAGCGTCGTTCTTTACGTTATTTATACTGCGTGTTCTTTGCAGTTGAATGTATATATATATATATATAATTTGATACTTGTTTCACTCTGATATGTATTATGTATGATAATTAGATTATTTTTAACTGGCATAAATTTAGGAAATAAAACGTCGCCTTACCTTATTTATTTATACATGAACTCCAATCTTCTTGGTTTTAATGCAAATTCTTCAATTACTTTGTCGTGCAACATTTTATTCTTCTCTAGCGATATTACAATTTCTTTCTCTATGGCAATTCTTGCTAAACTAGAGAGCCTTTCCTCTGACATGGTATTCCGTGGGTACGTCTTTATTCTGTTAAGCGTTGAAAAACTTCTTTCCGTTGACACACTGGTTACAGGGAGTGTCAAAAGGAACCGAATTAATTTGATCGTTTCAGGTAAGGCTGTTGTAAGTCCAAGGTCAAGACAAAGCTTTAAAATTTCTTTTGCATGTTTGCACTGGCAAAAATCTGAGTCCTGATAGATGTATTTTAATTCTGACGTTAAAGCTTTTACGTCAAATAAATTACTGTACTTATATTCAAGTGCTTCTATTAAGTTTTTTGAGAAATTTTCTTTATATACTGCAAACATTAATGAATTCAACAGCTCAAAAAATGAGAACTGAATGAATTCAAATCGTTCCTTCAAGGCTGTTACAGAGGTATTCAAAATGCTAAAGTAAATTTCTTTAAAGTCTGTCACTTTTCCTCTGGGTCTCTTAGTCGGGGGAGGAATGGTCGGACAACTTATTATGTCACATGTCTTTTTAAGAATTTCATTATAACTTTTGTCATTGATTTTTCCTTCCAGAAAACTAATAAAATTATTAATTTTCTTTTTTGCAAATTCCATGTCCACTATCCTGCACTGTAAAACATCAAATAGTTTTTCAGCATGCTGAATAATTCTTCAAAGCAGCAAATATAAAACATAAATAAAAAGTCATCTAGTTTTGCGTAAAGGTTTTTAGCATGTTTAAACTACCTTCATCTCACGAGATTTCATCATTCAAAATGCATTTTAAAGCCTCTTTCAATGCTCCACACTGACGTAATATAGCTGATATTGTTCTTGACCGATAGCACCAGCGTGTTTCATTTAAACTTTGAATGGTAACTTTAAAATTATTGAATGCATTCTTTCTCTTTGTGCTTGAGGAAGTAAATTTATTAAATGCCTTCAAGTGAGAGGAAAAGGTTTGACACCTGTTAAATGATTCGCTACTTTAATAATAACTAAATTCACTGTGTGCGCACAACAGTGAATGAAATGAGCATAGTTGTAACCGCACTGTCTTAGTTTCTCTTGCACTCAGTTTAATTCACCAGCCATCACTGCAGCTCCATCATATGTTTGCCTAACTAATTTATTTTCTACATTGCTACAGTAAATGATTGTAAGCACTTTTTTGCACTAAACCACTAGCTTTTCTGTCTGCACTTACATTGAAAAAAACATAAAAACGCTCTTTGATATCGTAATTATGAATGTATCTAATAATGATTGATAAATGACACTGAACAGAACAGTCTGTAGTTTCGTCAGCTTGAATCGAAATAAACGGAGCCTTCTCGATTTCTTCGTGAATAATGTTACCAATAACTTTATCAATCGAAGTTATAAGTTCATTTTGTTTGGTACTCGACAACCCAGAAAACCCTGAAGATCCTTCCTTTGCAAATAATCTAATGGCAAACACACTGTCTAGCTCTGCAAAATAACTTGAAAGCTCTCAATAATTGCCCTTATTTTTACTGTCACTGCTTTCGTCGTGTCCACGAAATGCTAATTCCTGCTTACTTAAATATAAAACAGCATTCACTAAATGCTTCAGATGCTGTCTATTTTCATCAACTTTCTGATTGTAATTTTCTTTTTCTCTCTCATATGTTCTGCTAATTGTACTTTCAATACTGGGTTTTCCAAAACACTTCCAAACTTTAAAATTGCTAAGGTGAGTTGAAGATTTTGAGTGAACAGCACTGTCACCCAAAATGTTTTTCATACTACTATAGCTTTGATCAGTCCAATATTGTTTTTCTCTTGGTTTAAACAACAAGCACGGCCAACAATAAAGTTTTGATTGTCAATACTTCCACATAACCAATCAATTTGAGAATATCAACTCGTCTGAAAAGATCTATTGCCTACTTTACACGCTAGAACTGGTAAAGGTCAACCTTTTTGAATTATCAGTTTTTTTCTTCGATGCTTCTTCTACTAAATGGCCTCGATTTTAAGTCCCTTATAATATCGCCTTCCATGATTAAATTTACAAATTAGGCTACCCAAAACACAAATACTTTTATATTACATTTCATGACAAAATTCACAAGCTAGGATACACAGAACACGAATAAAGGCCAACTCACACTGAAAGCTAAGCCATGTGAGCTAAGCCATGTGACAGCCATGACGCAGACGTGACAGATTTTATATAAAATGAACACTTTCCATATGTTGTGTATTAAATTTCCTAAAATTTACTGTACTATGTAAACGTAGAATATATAGAAATACCCAACTGCCAGTATGATATGCAAATATTGTTTTTAAATGTTTAGTAATTCAAGATAATAACATATATTTGGCAAAGCAGCAAGTCGTCAAGCAAATATGAATTTGTTTGACTTCGAATATTAAAAACTTGGTTATTCGGTGGATACAAAGTAATAAATCAATTAAAATACTAATTAACTTTACGTATAGTGAATATTCAAATGACTTTATAACATTATAAATAAATCATAAGATTACATCATAACATGTTTCAAAGCTTTGAGAGACGTCAGGCTTAAAATTGTTTGTCTGACAAGACGTGGAATTGTGCATTTTTATGCGAGTTGTTGTTGTTGTTGTTGGTTAGCCGATCAGCCCACCCTGATCGAGCAAACCGGTGGCACGCAGGTAACCGAGTGCCCTCTCCGGAGTGGACCAGAGGTTCAGCGCACTAGTGATGTTGTGTTGTGTTCGTTGTTGTGCTAGAGCGGTACAGTCTGTCATAATGTGTTCAATTGTTTGTGGTGAGTCCTGGCACAGGTGGCAGGTGTCGTTTGTGGAGTTGTCTAGTCTGTGTTTATATGTCCGTAAGTTGGGGTGATGTCCACATCGGAATCGTGCTAAGTTAACTCGATCCGATCTGCTCAGGCTGGTCTCTGACCTGTCAATGGGTGGCGGCTTCGCACCTAGGACCACATTCAGATCGAGTCGTGTCTGTGCTTTGTGGGTTAGGTGTGTGTGTGTATGTGTTTTCTGTACTGTGTGATGTCTGTGGTGCGTGGTATGGAATGGAGTATTTGGTTATAATGTCTCTCTGGTGTTACCTTAATGGTGCGAGGTGTTGGTGCATGATTGTACATGTAGTGGCAAGGGTGTGATGAGTTAGTTGTCGCTGCTGCCATGAATTGTGTTCCCCTCATGTCTAAATGTTCCATAACTTTCAGTATTTTTGTTTCTGTGTGCAGGTGTTCTATTGGTGTTGCTTGAGTACATCCTGTAATGATACGAAGTGCGTTGTTTTGTATTGTCTGTAAGGTATTTCTGTGTGTGTTTGAGATAATGGGTCCCCAGCATGGGCTAGCATAGTCCATAACTGAGCGAATATATTTTTATATGAGTGATGTTGTTTCCTGCTGGTGTCCAAAGTTTGTGCCTGTTAGTACCCTAAGCGTGTTAAGTCTTGACGTACATTTTTTTAATGTCCTGAATGTGATTTGCAAAAGATAATGATGTGTTGTATGTGACCCCAAGTATTTTGGTCCTGTGAGCGTGTGGTATGTTGGTGTTGTTTAGTGTAAGCTGTGGAGTTATCTGGTGTTCTTTTGTGTTGCTTGTTAGCAAGGTGATGGTTGATTTTGTGGGCGCTACTTTGAGTTTATTGTGTGTGAGCCAATCTTGTATACTGTTTATGCATGTTTGTAGGTTATTTGTAGCGGTGTCAATGTTGTTGTGGGTGGATGTTAGAGTGATCTCACCTGCATATGATGATAAGGTAAGCTTGTTATCTATGGGTGTTGGAATGTCATGCATGTATAAGTTGAACAGTGCTGGTGAGAGAACAGATCCTTGAGGGACCCTGTTCGGAAAAAGCTTGTTTTTGGATGACTTGCCATTAAATGTGACATGTGAGTATCTTCCTGAAAGATAGTTGCTCAGCCACCTTTTGGTGTTATTGTGCATGTTTGAGTTGAGTATTTTGTTTATGAGAGGGAAGCGTGGGATAGCATCAAATGCTTTACTAATGTCTATTGTTGCTAATAGTGTACGTTGAGCTGGTCGTCTGGAGTTGATGCCATCCATGATGTGCTGCGTGAGGTGATTGAGTAATGTCGTGATTGAGTGGTGAGGTCTGAATCCATGTTGAGTAGGCGATAGTGGTATGTGTTGGTTGGTGATTTGTAAGATTAGTCTTTCTGTTATTTTGGAAGGTGTGCATAGTAAAGTAATGGGTCTATAGGAAGCTGGTTCTGTTGGATTTTTGTTTGGTTTGAGTAGTGTAATAATTTTACCTTGTTTCCATATGTCAGGAATAATACAGTGTTGGTATGAATATGTGCTGATGTTTGTGAGAGCTAGTATTCTCTGTGGGCCCAAGTGTTTATGGTGTATGTTAGATATGTTGTCTGGTCCAGTAGCCTTCGAATTCTTAATGTTTTTGATGATCTTGGTGGTCTGGTCTGTATTGAAGGGTGTAATGGTCGTGTCGAGTCTGTAGGTTTTCTTGTGTCTAGCTGTTTGTCTGTCTGCGTGTTCTGGTTGTTGGCTCTGTTTAAGTGACTTATATTTGCGTAGTGATTAACTAGAATGTTAGCTTGTTGTGTATATGTTGGGATATTATTTTGGCTGCGACAGATAGCCGCGTGTGAGGTGTGAATGCCGCTGTTAGAGTGGGTAATGCTGTTTATAGTCTTGTATAACCTGGATGTATCTGTGGAGTGGTTTAGTGTTGTTATGAATTCCCTAAATGTTTCTCTTTGTTTTTCTTTGAGTTTGTTGTTTATTTTTGTGTTGAGCTGGTGTATCTGCTGTTTTATGGCTTCTGTGTGTGGTGTTTGTGTGTTATGTTTGAGGTTGTTACTTTGCCTTATGAGGTGGGCTATTTCTCTAGTGTAATTTGGGTTGTATTTCTTAATGTTGCCCTTGGGTATGTATTTGTTTGCATTATTGATGATCTGATTAAATGTCTTGAGTGGTGTATTGATGTTTATGATGGGTGTGCTGTTTAATGTGGTGAATTGTTCCTCAGTCTGTATTTTGAACTGTTCCAAATCAGCTTTCTTGTAATTTCTGTAAGTGTGCCTAAGGCTGATGGGTCAGAGTGTAGAACGTGTTGCAATGATAATGGGCAGGTGGTCTGATGACAGTTGTTTTTCTGTTTCTCAGTGTGTGTGTGTTGCTAGTGAGGGGGAACAGAACGTTATGTCTTGGAAGGAGTTTGAGTATCCTGCTTGATGTGATATGTATGTATGTTTTTCTATATTGTTAAGAATGAAGAGGCTGTTTAGTTGTGGGGTTATGTTGGCGCCTCTAGTGTTGCTTTGGTTGTGCAGGTACCAACTAGTGTCTTTAGTGTTGAAGTCTCCTACTAAGATGATATTAGTGAGAGAGGCCAGGTTGTGTAACTGTGGATTGTAATTGGCTGGCACCTGAGGTGAACTATCTGGTGGGATGTAAATGTTGATTAGTGTGGTGTTGTGTTTTGCGGGTGTTTTAATATTAACTGCCTGTATTTCTATCGTGTTATCTGCTTAGACTGTGTTTGTAATGTTTTGGGTGGCATCAGTGTACAGTAGCTAATGCTTTTACGTATGTAAGTGATGAGTCCACCCCCGTGACCCCAGTACGATCTTGACGGATCACCGTGAAGTCAGGGATGATGGGTGTTTTGTGTGTGCGTTTTAGTTTTGTTTCTTGTATAAATGCTATGTGAATGTTTTGTTTGTGTACGAATTCCATAAGCTGCATGATTTTGTTTGTGAGGCCATCTACATTGTACTGTAATATGTTAATATTATGCTTCTGTATGTGTCTCATGGTCCTATTGTGTCTATGTCTTTATGTATGGTAACATGTGTAAGTTGTAGTGAGGCCTGGATTAGTCTTAATTTCGCCGGAGAGTAAGAGTAGTCCGGGGAGCACGTCCGGCACGCAATTGCTCCCCGTAAATGAAAAAAATAGCACGCTGGTATAGGTCCGGCCCCGGGAGCCGATCGGCACTCTGACGACGTCGCCTCTTCTTCGCATTGACGTGTCCCGCGCTGGAGGATACAGCCACTGTTAGATGCTTCCTCGTCAGCTGCAAACTGTCGACATACGTTGAGGTTTTTAGCTCCTCCCTATCAGTTTCTTATTAGCTTTGGTCAAAATGTGCTGTTTAATACTCTCATTTCTTTTTATACCTTATTTTCTTTATTAATTTGCCCAACAATTTGGGATTGGAAGTATATAATGAAATTATTTCCGGTCCTGTCCTTCAAATGTTTTGATAAAAAGTTCTTTTAGGATTTTCTTTCAATCAAGAATAAAGAGAATGAATTCTTTACTAAATTTTGCTTTATTCTTTCCAAGTTTGTTATACGTATATACTCTCTCAAGGTAAAGATGTTAGACCTTTTATGTGAGTTGTAAGGCTTTGTTATTTGAGAAGATGCATAATAATACAGTAGACTAATAATTAACTTTATGTACAGTCACAGTGTATATGCAAATAGCTATATAACCTTATTTGTAAATTCTAACATGGTCATTATAACATGTTTTATAAAGTAAAGATATCTGACTCAAAATTTTTAGCCACATATCTTTCCTCTCTTCCCGCGTCTCTCTCCCCACCCTCACTGGGGAAATAGGGTTTAGATGAAGATGGATGGATGGATGGAAATTTTTAGCCTGACAACTTGACAAGAGATGGGATTGTTTATTGTTAGTTTTTATGTTAGTTTTTTAAGCCTAGCAGGAGAAATAACAGGTCAGGCTCAGCCTGACCTGCCTGACCCCCTCCGTCGCCACTGATATATATATATATATATATACTGTGTATATATATATATATATATATATATACTGTATATATATATATATATATATATATATTAATATATATATATATATATATATATATATATATATATATATATTGTAGTCATATATTTTTTAAGACACCAATTTTGTCAGGAACTATACATAAATCGTTCCTCACATCAGTGTTTTCTTTTCAGGAATTGGGAGTCTGGAATTAGCTTGGTTACTTTGCAATATTACTAATCTTTATTTGAACAACAATGAACTAAGGAACACGAAAGGATTGGAAAATCTCAAAGCACTTACACTACTCGATCTTTCTTTCAATAAGGTAGGCGGAAGACAATTTTAATTAGGCATTTGTATGTAGGAGGAGATTGTAGACACCAATCGACCAGGGAAGTACTCCTGGGGGGACGTTTGACAGAAGATAGGGAGTGCTGGAACTCCCATTTCTCCTGTCACTGTCCTCCTTAGCTGATCTTTTTCCATGTCTCATCTACCATGTGAGCAGTCCAGCATGCACGCAAACACACACTTCTCTCTCTTTTCCTTACTACATATGGATAAGGAGTTCGTTGAACGGAATCCAACCAAGAGGAGGAGGGTCTGTCTACCAGGGGCCAGGGTTGATAGAATTAGAGACGAAGTAGATAGGATTGATGTTGCCTCCTGTCACTCAATGTTGATGACGATGGTAGGGGGCAACGACTCGTATAGGCCCGATACTAGAGTGCCAGACCTTTTGGAGAGATATAGGGGGTTAATTAGGTCCCTGAAGGCAAGGTCAGATAGGTCTTTAGTTCTAGGTATTACCCCTAGGCACGGTTTGGGTCTTAGGATTACGTCAAAAACAATATTTTTGAATACTAAATTAGAAGAGATTTGTGCTGAGGAAAATGTACCCTTTGTAAAGCTGTGGTCAGAATTTAGTGATTCTAGTCTTTTAATAAAA
The DNA here is from genome assembly GCA_023014485.1 of Bathynomus jamesi. Taxonomy (NCBI): domain Eukaryota; kingdom Metazoa; phylum Arthropoda; class Malacostraca; order Isopoda; family Cirolanidae; genus Bathynomus; species Bathynomus jamesi. The sequence continues at coordinate 885,090 of JAJOZX010000213.1, read as the reverse complement.
GATGGGGGTGCATTTCAATGAAATAAGAAATGCTAGGCTAGGTAGGCTAATCGATGAGAACGTTCGAAAGCTGTATAGGTCGAAGCCTTCTTTAAATGTTGTGGGTCTGGGAAACGCCGGCCCAACGTGAAAAATAGTTTAAAACGCCGATCCGTGGTAGAAAATAATTTAAACGTCTTTTATTGTAACCCGCGTAGTATTAGAAATAAATTGAACGAATTTAAGGCAATAATTTATTCAGGGAACTACGATATAGTTGCTATAACCGAAACGTGGTTAAATACCGTGACTCGGGACTTGTTGGGGGAACTTGATATAGCGGGTTTTAAACGTTTTACTAATGATAGGTTACATAGGATTGGTGGCGGAGTTTTGCTGTACATTCATAATTCTCTTAGGGCTATCGAGGTTAAGATAGATTTTCCGGCAGCAATTAATGCGATATGCGTTGAAATTAGGGCGCGTAGTATTAGCTTCAATTTTGTTGTTGTTCACAGACCTCCTGTTCAACCCCTCGATACCGATACTAGATTTTACTCACTTCTTGGTAACTTTATTAATGATCGGAATAGTATAATTATCGGAGACTTTAACTGCCCTAATGTTAATTACGAGACTTTTACTGGTAATGATGAGGGTTTGAGACTGATTGAGTTCATGGAAGATAATTTTTTACGACAGATCGTTACCGAACCAAAGCGCGGTGATGACGAACGACGATAATATAGTCGAAGGTTTAGAAGTAGGTGAGAGTTCGGGATGCAGCGATCACCAAATTATTAGATTTAAGCTATTGATAGAAAACAGTAAGGATAGTAACGTAATAGAAGTCCCCGATATTTGTAGGGCTAATTTTGGTAGTTTTGCGGACAGGATGAGAGTAGTGGACTGGGATAATTTATTTATGGGTAATGACGCAAATTTTCATTGAGAGGCGTTTAAAAAAAGTTTTATGAATATCGAAAGGGAGTTTATTCCTCGTAGGCCCAAACGCGCTAGAAATCATGGTAAGCCCAAGTGGTGGACCAGGGAAATAGGCGAGTTCATAAACGAGCGTAACAGAGTGTATAGACTTAATAAGCGCAATGGCACAGTAGCTAACTTAAATAGATATATCGAGCTTAGACGTCAGGTTAAAAGATCTGTTAGGAATGCTAAGCGTAATTTAGAGATATTTATAGCTGCGGATAGTAAACATAATCTAAAAGTTTTTTGACTACGTCAATAACACTGGGCTACAGCCAAAATGCTTCCGAAATAAAAGTAGTCAATCTTTACTAATTTTGGGTCACTGAATACGAAAATGATACCTAAAATTGCCAATTGGCTCTATTTATAAAGATATCAGGCAACCCTGCACCCTGCTAACTGGACTGCATCTGTCGCGTAATATGTAGACGCCTGTGACACATCGACGCATTGACTCTACTGTGCATGCACGTAGTTATATTTTTTATTTTAATAAATTAATGTAAATATATACATATATATACACAATAAAATGTAATTTTAAATTTATCTATTACATTATGTATTTGTAAATTATTTATTAAAAAATAGATTGGATCATTTTAACATATTGCTTCCCATAATGTTTTTGATATTAATATAAATGGAATGCTAACCTAACTTAACTTAACCATCAGTTTATTCGCGGAAGTCATACAGTGCACCCTTGTCAAACTCTTTTTAGTGTTTACTTTTGAAACTGAATTTTTTTCAGCCTAATTTGAACAAAGATGCCTCGTAATTGCGTGAACAGTGTAGATAACTTCTGTTATGTTTGTGGAGAATTGACTTTTGCATCACAAAAGCGTGCTATAACCGCCGTGATTAGGAAAGCCTATCACTTTTATTTTGGCTGTAAGATTGGAGATCAGGACAAGAGCTGGGCCCCACACATATGCTGCAATACTTGTGCAACAAACCTTCGACAGTGGTTGAATCGGAAAAGGAAATCTATGCCTTTTGCAGTGCCAATGGTGTGGAGGGAACCAACAGATCATATCAGCAATTGTTACTTCTGCATGGTGCCTCCAGTCAAGAAAGGTATTTACAAGAAGAAAAAGTGGATTTTACAATATCCGAATATACCCTCTGCTATACGCCCGGTACCTCACGGCGAAGGACTACCCGTTCCTGAGCCCCCACATCCATTCTCCCTGGAGTCAGAGGACGAGGAGAATGAAGGAACCTGCGAAACTTGTGAGCCTTCAACTTCACAAGACCCTGAATTTGTTTATAACTTGACATCTTCTAAACCGCACATGATAACTCAGAATGAATTATACGACCTTATCAGAGTTTTAGAACTGCCAAAGAGTAAGGCAGAGCTGTTGGGCTCCAGATTGCAGCAGTGGAATCTCCTCGCTGAAAATGTTAGAGTGTGTAAGTTTCGTGACCGTCAAAAAGATTTTGTCCCATTCTTCATCATGGAAGGTGACCTTGAAACTTGCAACGACATCGATGGTTTGATGGCAGCTCTCAACATTATCCACAATCCTGATGAGTGGAGACTATTCATTGATTCATCGAAGTTGAGTCTAAAAGCTGTTTTGTTGCATGTTGGCAACGTATTGCCATCAATTCCAGTTGGTCATGCAGTCCACACGAAGGAAACATATGATAACATGAAGCTACTTTTGAACTGCATAAACTATGACAAACATCAGTGGCAGGTTTATGGTGACTTGAAAGTTGTTGCTATCGTGCTTGGACTGCAGCCGGGCTACACTAAGTATTGCTGTTTTCTGTGTGAATGGGATAGTCGGGCTAGGACTTCTCATTACATCAAGAAGGATTGGCCACTCCGACACTCATTGGAACCTGGAACAAAAAATGTTCAGTATCCTCCACTTGTAGAATCGAGCAAGATTTTGTTACCACCCTTACACATCAAACTGGGCGTCATGAAAAATTTTGTTAAGGCTATGGATAAAACGGGGCCAGCTTTTAAGTACATCGGTGGTAAATTCCTAAAGCTCAGTGAAGCAAAAATCAAGGCGGGTGTATTTTTTGGTCCACAGATCCGCGAGCTTTTTAGAGATGAGGAGTTCGACCGTATCCTAGGTGGTGAGGAGAAGACAGCGTGGAATGCTTTCCAGTTAGTAGCAACCAATTTTCTCGGAAATACCAAAGCTGACAATTACAGGGAGCTGGTGGAAAACCTGCTGTTGTCCTATCAAAAAATGGGCTGCAATATGTCTTTAAAGATACATTTCCTCCATTCGCACCTGGAATTTTTTCCGGCCAACTGCGGAGCAGTCAGCGATAAACATGGTGAACGTTCCCACCAGGATATCTCAGCGATGGAGAAACGCTACCACCGGAAATGGAGTCCATCATTGTTAGCAGACTACTGCTGGACAATAACAAGAGATGCTCCAGAAGTTGAATACAAGAGACAAGCAAAGAAGCGACGGGTTGAATCAATATAAGTGGCTGCATTATACAGGTATGTTACTAATATATGGTATACATATACGCAAAATGTGTAACTTAAATTTTCTTGGAAACTGTAGCCAATCGACTGTTTTTATGGTCATATTCGTTTTCAGCACCCCAAAATCCATAATAGGAAACACATTTTATCTCCGAAGCACAAACTTTTTCAAAATTTGTAGACCAGTGTAATCGTAAGCCGATAAAAGATAACATAGGCCCTCTAGTGGACGCTAACGGCGCTTTGGCTTCCGACGCTCAGCTCAGGCGATGGCGGGTATTTTTAACAACTTTTTTGCGACAGTTTTTACCGTAGAAGACGTAAATAATGTCCCCGACGTTGACGATATCGTTCCATTTAGTAACGAGACTATTTTGGATGATATAACTGTTTACAAGGGTGAGATTGCGCATTATATCGATTAGCTAAAAGTTAGCAAGGCTCCAGGCCCTGACGCGCTTTATCCTAGACATTTGAAAGATTTTAAAGACGTTATAGTTGGCCCCTTAATAAATTTTTTTAATAAGTCACTGGAACCGGGGATTATTCCTGAAGACTTCAAATTAGCTAACGTAACGCCCATTTCTAAAATAGGTGACCGCACAGTAGCTAGCAATTATCGGCCTATTAGCTTAACGTCATTTGTCGGTAAACTTTTGGAATCCGTAGTTAGGGACCATATCGTCGATCACTTAGAAAGTCGCGATTTGATTAATAGTAGTCAGCATGGGTTTCGACGCCATAGATCTTGTTTAACTAATTTGTTAGAGTTTTAGAACGAAATAGTGCACGAATACGATAGGCATAGAGCGGCTGACGTTATTTATTTAGACTTTAAAAAAGCGTTCGATATAGTTCCGCATAGAAGATTATTTGCGAAAGCTAAAGCGCACGGTATACGCAGTCAGGTGGCTAACTGGTTAGAGGAATGGCTTCGTGCTAGGAAACAGAGGGTCGTTGTTAATGGTAGGGAATTGGGGTGGTTGGATGTAGGTAGCGATGTCCCACAGGGTTCAGTGTTAGGCTCATTACTATTTGTAATCTACATTAACGACATAGATGTAGGCTTCACCAGTAACATGTCAAAATTCGCGGACGATACTAAAATACGCGGTGAAGTTCTTGACATGAACGATAGAAATAGGCTCGAAGACGATGTAAATAGGATTATGGAGTGGACGGATAAGTGGCAGATACAATTTAATGTAGACAAATGTAAAGTTTTGCATATAGGTTCTCGTAACAATAATTATCGTACGAGATGAACAACAGACAGTTAGCGAGCGTTGACGAGGAAATAGATTTAGGCGTACGCGTATGTAAGGATTTAAAAGTTAGGAACCAGTGCCTGGAGTCTTGCGCAAAAGTTAATAGGATGTTAGGCTTCATAGCGCGTAATTTCGAATTTAAATCGAAGAATATTATATTGCCGCTTTACAAGTCCCTAGTCAGGCCTCATTTAGAATATGCCGTTCAGTTTTGGTGCCCGTATTTGTGTGAGGATATTGAGAGGTTGGAAAGGCTTCAGCGTCGCGCCACAAAACTAATTCCGTCATTGCGCAACAAGTCTTACGAAGATAGAATTAAAGCGTTAGACTTGCATTCACTCGAAACTAGGAGTTTAAGGGGGGAGCTTATTGAAGTTTTCAAAATGGTTAATAAAATCGATAACGTAAATTTTGACAAACTGTTCACTTTCGTTAATAGCAATACTCGTAATAACGGATTTAAGTTACGTGGCAGAAGTTTCATTACTAACATCGCTAAAAACTTTTTTACGTTTAAAGTAACATATAAATGGAATAATCTTCCCGCGTCCGTCGTGAACTCTACCAGCGTTAATATGTTTAAAAACCGTTTAGATAGGCATTTTAAAAATATTAACGTTGTTTAAAATAATAAAACAATTAGCAACAGGAGCTCTGGGGTAATTGTCTGTTGACAATTAATGCCAGCTTGTGACATGCCAGCGTGTAATATGCCAGCGTGTGATGTGCCAGCAATAGAAAAACAAAAACAAAAATAAAAAAGTTAGACTAACACGAACTTAGATGTAGCTCTTAACGTAAACTAACCCACTTTTTGTTATACTCTTCCAACTTTTTTTTTCTTTTCTTTGCATGTCTGTAGTTTGCATGATATGACAGTGTTTGAGTTAAGACTGTGTTTGCATGATTTGTTAGCGTTCTTATTTTACTTCTTTTCATCTTTCACCCCTTCCCTATTCTCTTCGACTATTTTTCCGACTTGTCGGCAGTGGCCGGCGGATGATGATGGTGAGTGTTTCTCTCTTTTTCTGAATGAATGTTAACCCACGAATGATAGGTTTTGCTACTTACTTAACCCCTTATTCTCTTCTTTTAACCCCCTACTCTCTCCTTTCTTTCGGGCTAACCTTAGCGTGGATCTTAGGGTCTTTGTTAGCGTTAGCTTCTGTAGATCTGTAGATCTTCAAATATCTTGCTTATCTGTCTAGAGTCTAGACATTGGTGCAGCTAAAATATTTACCTTATCGTCAAATATTTTGCAAAATAATGCAGCCTGTTGAGAATGAAAAACAAAACAAGTCAGCATTAAATAATAATGATGTCACCAAAAATTCAGTATACGGGGCTCCAATAAACCTTAGCCCCCCCTCCCATGGCCTAAACCATTAGAGGTACAGTAAAACTAAACATACCTCACAAAAGAGAATTTAATCCTGCATTTAATGAGAAACAATTAAAACTTGGTGTTCCCGCCATTGGCTTCCAAGACAGCCTGAATTCGCTTTGGGTAGCTTGCCAAAAGTGACGTGAATAGATCTTGATCGTTACGCAAATTTGCTAAAACAGTTTCAATGTGTTGCGTCATTGTATCCTTCGAAAATCGATTTGCTGCAGGTTCTTGAAACAAGAGACATTCAACCTTGTCCTTTATAACTGATCCAATGTGTTCACAGACGTTCAGGTCAGGAGAATTTCCTGGCCATTCTTCATTTCCAAAGAAATCGATCTCATGGTTCCGCAACAACTGTTGAGTGGCTAATGCCTTAAAGCAGGGGGCCTTATCGTGCAGAAGTGTGACCTGATCGACATCCATAACATTGTTTGGGTTTCTTAGAAAAGGAATGACATGCTGGGATAGAATAATATCACGAAAATACTGTCCATCCCAACTCTGAGCATTTGGCTTCAGCACCCATGAGCTTCTTGCAGTGAACAAAACACACACACCAACACAGTCTGGACTTTTTAATTCGCGATAATGTTCATTGTCATCGATTTCATCTGGTGTTGTGGCCCACACTCGATCATTTTGGTAGTTAGGCCGACGTGTTACGTAAACAAAAAATTCATCGGAGACAGCTAAATGTATGAAATCATCCACATCCCAATCTTCAAGATAATGGGCAAACCACATTCTGTCATCGATATTAAGTTGATTTTTTCTTGGCTTTGGAAGTTTATGCCAAGGCTTTAAACCTTGCCTATGACGGTACAGTCGAATGATCTCTCCACTAACGATCTTTCCTCTCAACACTTCGATCTCTCTAGAAAGTTTAGCATAGCTGTTTTTCCGCTCACGCGGACCGCTTTCAATGATGTCCTTCGTTTCCTGAGAGAGTGGCAAATTTGGGCCCCAAATTTGGTTGTATCCATTTCACATTCATCCAAAGTTTTATTCCAATTTCTTTTGACGAAGTCCTCACTTCTTCGCAACTTTCTGGCAACCCACGAACGTGTTATAAAGGTGGCTCCAGCATCACGAGCTTCCCGAAATGTTATTGCTCGAATGCGATCTATCACACGTTGCCTCTCCGAATCACCAATTAATTGAGAAACCATTATATTATCACTTTATCAGCTGAAGTAATTTTAATACCTGCAATAAATAAAGAATTTTATATATTTTTATAATCACTAAAAACTATTTCGATATAAGTAAACATGTAAGCTGCAAATGGGGGGCTAAGGTTTTTTGGAACCCCTTATAAAGCCGAACAATTTTTCAAATATTCATTCTGATTGTCTGATCTAACTTAGAGGCTGAGCATTACCTGTGACATTTTAGCAGTAAACTACAGCAAGAGAATATCTTTGTCTTCTCCTTCGAGCCTTGCTCTCTTCAGAGAACGTAGTCTTAAATAGAGAAAAATAATTTCCCGATACGTTACAAGAAGAATCGGGGAACCTTCACAGAATTTAGTAAGCCTCACAGAATCCTCCGATCCACTACAAGAAGAAATCGGAGAGTAGTATAAGAGAAACTACTGCGATTCCCTATACAGTACCAGCTATTCCAGAGTAACAAATTCGTCGCTGCCACCTAACCAAAACCCCCGTCAACTTCGAACCGCCCAAGGCCATAGACGGGAGGGGTTAACATATGTATATGTCTCCGCCCGGTGTGACGGAGTAGTATGATGGCATTTGGGGAGACAGAATTGGATCAATTTGAAAATTTCCTCCTCAGGTTCCTCACCGTCTTTCATGAGGGGTCCCCTGAGGAGTCCCCCTTGGGTTCCTCTCCTCACCTTCCTTTATGAGGCTTCACGGTCTTTCATGAGAGATATTTGTAGGTTAAAAAAAGAACACAAACAAGCAAGAAAAACAAACAAACAAACATTCCCTGTACTTGAGACCGGGGATATGTTAGGCTAACCTAACCTGAGATTAATTTGAGTAGGAAAAAAAATTCATGGCTCTTTTTACACAGCGTCCCGAAACCCGGCGCGTTTGGTTTTGCGGTCCCCGTTAGTTTTAGCTTAAAACACGTCACTTCTGATCGTGTTCAAGGAAGAGTTATTTATGCGTGCAAGAGGAGGGGGCGTTTCTCACGCATCAGGTTTCTGCTGATATATATATATATATATATATATATATATATATATATATATATATATATATATATACACACACTAGTAATTGTAGCTTAGAAACAACGTATATATTATGTATATAAGAAGAAGAACTGAAAGGGAGTAAAAAGAAAATACTGTAAGCGTAGTGTCTGACAAATATCAAAGAGTTACGCTTTCTTTAACCCTTTAACTCCGATCGTGGCCTTATGGCAACATGAGCTTGACAAACGAATTTGAGTCTTGCAATCTGAATATTAAAGGTTATTTTGGCTTAAATAGGAAAAATCAAAATAAAATTTCATAATAGTCAAAAGATAACTTATTCTACCTAACAGACCAATACGAAGACGTGCAAGGTTTAAAAAAATGCAGCAGACATTAGGCAAGCCAATATCTTTGCAGAAGGCCTTAGAAATAATTTTTTGCCAACTGAGTATGGGTTCATCGCTTCGCCCTTATATGTTAATTAATTCCGATATCACCAAAAAAATTAAATTAAATACATTTAACTCATAAACAATTTTTTTTTCTAATATTTGTATTAAGAAATAGATCCAGAAAATATTAACTAATTTTATTTAAATTATATTTTATTTATCTAATGTAAGAGTATCTTATATATTTCAATGAAGAAGCGGTAAAATTCGTATAATAACGAGGTAATATTGTAATTATCATCTGATTAACTAATATTAGTACAGTATTATTATTATTATCATTATCATAACTAATTATATATATATATTTTTTTTTAAAGACCAGGGTGTACTCGTATACGCCCATTTGAATACTTGTAATTTATATTTCATAAGTTCAGATATCGATATGTCTTCCTTCATTGTCAGTTAAACTGTAACTGTTGTTACAGTTGTTATCATAAGATAAATTTAAAGAAATGCTAGCACTAAACCAACCATTCATCCAAAACTCGCTCAGGCGATTTTGGTTCTCATGTAAAAATGAATATTGATTATTCATTGTTCATTTTTACATTGCTCTCCCTTTTTAAAATGAATAGAAGGATTAATACGTTAGTTCAGACAAACCTTTTATTTTTGCACAATATTTGAAAATAAAGTAAATCTTTTAGCTGTGGTAAGGTTTAAACCAATAAACAAGATATTTGAAGATGAAGCCATATTTTTATCTTAAACCGCGTATTTTCAGATCTGATGTTATCATGATCTGCCAAGTTAACTAAAAGTGGAAATTGAACTATGCATCTTTACACTAAAATATGCATATGAGTAAAAATTAAAGGTTTAAGATTTACCATTAAATGCTTAGGCAAGACATGACTTCATCTTTCATAACGGAGAGAGAATGTATACAAAACATGACATGGCAAAAGTTACTCAGGATTCATTATTAAGCTAAATCTAAAAATGATTAAGAAATTTTTAAAAAGAACAAGTCATCAATTATTTGGCAAAGTAGAAAGCACATCAAAATTTATCACAACGGAAAAATAATAATAAAAAAATAATAACAATATCGTCGCGTATACATTCCTAAATGGCGACATAATGCCGGGTCGTGCATTGAGTACAATCTAAGTACATCATTGAGTACGCTGCACTTTTGGTTCATTACAATTATGATTACAATTACCAATTAATTCACATTCGCTTATTATCGTTAATTATCGTTATTAAAATACATTAATTTCTTGATATTAAATTATTATTGTTAAAGTACATTAATTACATTTAAATTATTATCATTAATTACAGTTTTATTTTAAAGTACGGTACATCAATTACATTATTAAGTACGTTAGTCACTTACAATTCTTACAGTGTTTTTTTATATTTATATATGGTTATTAGTACAACACAGAGTACATGGGCACATACGGTATATATTTATATATACATGACACACATGATTTAACATAACGCATGATAATTTTTTTTTATAAGTTTGGATCAGAGCGAAAGGAGATTTTTATCTTAGAAGCGTTCACTTTTGCTGTGTTATCGAATTGCGAATACTTGCATAAGCATTTTTCGAGTTTATTGCAAGAGGTGAACGCACTTAAAAGAAAGAGTAAAAAGAATACATATGAACGTACTTACATGTAAGGTAATTATGTACGTCCTCAGTGGACATGTACGAATGTCTAAAGAAGTACAAATCGAAATTCTATCCAAAACTCGCTCAGGCGATTTTGGTTCTCATGTAAAAATGAATATTGATTAAGCTGCCCAACACCAATTTTGCTGATTTAATTCTAACACCTGTTTTTAGGTAACTTTGGTGTGCTGATTTCAAAAATCACCTTAGTTTTTGCTTATCACGTCAGGTTTTCGAGCAATCAAATACGGATATTTTGGAGATATCGCATTTTGGCAGGGTTATGCCCAATTTTTTTTCTTTTCAAAAAATAAGTTTTTACATACTCAGAATCAGCATGGAAAAGTAAACAATTGTGCAGGGAGTGAACTTTAATATACAATGGTAATATTGACACATAAAGTGATTAAAAGTGTTTAAATAAGCAAAAAATGAATCCATATTAAAGCAAGCACGGGACCAGTTTTCTTAACATTGTCTTTTTCTTGTTTTCTTACTTTTCAGTGCTGATAAATTTTCTCTTATAGGACTTCCTAGAATGAGAGATGTCAAGACAATCTCTTTGCAGGCTCCAGCAGTAGTCAGCCATCATATGGGTATCCCAGCTTCCTTGGTATCGTTCTTCCATCACTTTGATATCTTGGTGGAACCTTTCACCTTGCTCTTCACTAACATCACCAAGATTTTCTGGAAATTTATCCAGATGACTGTTGAGATAGTGAACTTTAATGCTCATGTTGCAACCCAACTGCTGAAAGTTTACAAGTAACGTCACTAGCGGAACCGGCTGCTCTCACTCCGCCAATGGGAAATCTCTCGCAGATCATGACGTCACGCTCACACCTGAGGAAATCACAGATACCCAAGATTTTAATATGTTGTACATGACCTTTAGATTTAATGCACAGATTTGCGTATTCCACAGATAAAATTTTAACAGCAAAACAGCTGTTAACAGGTCTCAAAAATCATCAATTTTGATAAGCGCCCTTCATGGATCACCCAAAATAGGCATATTGCATTGCACGAAAACCTGATGTGATTGACAAAATCTAAGGTGATTTTTTAAATCAGCACATCAATATTATCCAGAAACAGGTCTTAGAATTAAATCAGCAGCAACAAATTTTTTTTTTGTTGGGCAGTGAATTATTCATTGTTCATTTTTACATTTATATATACAGTATATATATATTCCATTATTATTCCATTATGGATTTTTCCGTTTGGGGCTAGCAGCGAATTTTAATCAAAATCGGTATACTAATGTAGTTTTGGTCACTGATTTCAAAAATAACTTTCTTTTTTTTGAGAAATGAAAAGCAAACATATTAGAGCACTTTAAATAATTAATGTGTATTTAACGAAAGTGTCATGACTTAACCTAACCAATCGTCAAGGGCGTACAGTTGACCTAACCGGGCATTCAATTGACCTAACCGGGCATTCAATTGACCTAACCGGGCATTAATTCTTGATTTTTTCTGCTACTTTTACAGATCTGCCGGGATCCTTCAAAAAACGTATTCTTCGTAAAGTTGTACTTTTTACCGTTTGACCGACGCTTTTTGGCAACGAAAGAACTGGGTATTTTTATCAAAGGAACACACTTTCCCACACTTAGAGCACTTTTTCATAAACAGTAAAAGTTTGTGACTGGCTAAATTTAACACAATCCTCTGTAACTAGTTTAAACTAGTTAAAACACATTAATTGAGGAGTCCCGCGTCTTAAGTACCTAAGCGCCAAACTTAAAATTCGCCAGAAATCGCCTCCAAAGTTCAGCAATATTCTCGCAATAGTATCTGTTATTAATTGAGCTAGAACGTTCATTTTTGGCTAAATTAGAGTTCTAAGTATGCTAATGAAGATGTTGATGAGTGTTTGGAATAGATTTTCTTATTTTATATTTTATATATATTTTTTTTAATTTTTTTATTTTCTTATTATGCCGAACTTTGGGTGAACTTTTGGCTGGCGATAGAGGTGAAAAAAGTAGTTCACTTCATAAGGTTTTCAATCATACTTCTAGTGTCGTAAGGTCATTATAACCCAAACCACGCGATAGAGGAAGGGTGAAAATAGTGATATCCATAAAAAACACGTTTTCGCCTGTGGTGGCGCTTAGGTACTGTAAGACGCGCGACCCCTCAATTATTTAAAGTACTCTAACATGTTTGTTTTTCATTTCTCCAAAAAAAGAGTTATTTTTTAAATCAGTGACCAAAACTACATTAGTATACCGAATTTCATTAAAATTCGCTGCTAGCCCCCAAACGGAAAAGACCCTCCATTATTATTATTATAATTATTATTATTATTATGAGTATTATTATTATTATTTTAGTAATCTTACTCATTCAAAATAAAAATGTAATTCTTCGCCCTTCACATTAAATACAACAACTGTGAATTCAGTCTACATTCTTGACACATATCTGTCGCAGTAATTGTTTTCAGTTTTAAGCAGAGCTGTGCTTAGCGGCGCTAAATTAGCGCCGCTAAGTTTTCATTAGCGATTTTACAAGCGCCGCTATATTTTTCAGGCAAATCAACCGCTAATCGCTATTTTTGCTCGTGTTTTTTGTAAAAAATACTTGTAAGATCTGTCACCAACTCGGCTGTTGTCACGAGTTCAAACCACTACTAAGTCACTGTTTACATGCGACGTTTTTCACGACTCAAAATAAGCGCCTGTCGGATTACGCATGCGCAGTAGAAACACGACGAGCCCATCTCGACAGTCGCCAAAATAGGAGCTGTTTCTATTTCCACATTTCCACGACTCACAGCTGAAACATGATTGGCTGTGCTTATCACGTGATCATCAATATAGTTCGTATTGAGCTTCGGAACATTATCAATTCAGGCGTCATAGTAGATATTGGCTTGCATAATTTCATATCACTCATCATATACGTGGACGAAATGCTATATCAAAGTTATTAGACTATATGACGGGGAAATTTTTTTAGTATTAAAAACAGATTATTACAATTGAGGAGACAAATTGTGGCCTGACACTAAAGTGGAAAATTAAGGCTAAAAACATGTGACTATTACAATATAATAAGGAGAAATTAATGTGGGTCTGGAAGACTGGAACTAGGCCTAGGATGTAATATGTTAAAGTTAAACTAAATATTGAGATTGTAATGCAATAAGGATAACACCAGTACACATTTGAAAACTTGTCGATCGATTTTTACAAACTAGTTGGTGATTCTATATAATTTGAGTGCGCTGATCTCAAAAATATAGTTAGTTTTTCCCCATCATGTATGGTTTTCTTACTACAGGGTGTGTCATAAATCCCCCATTTATCCCCAAATGTGAACCATCTTATCGAGACCAACATTGGATTGCACATGTTAAACCATAAATTTTGTTGTTATAGACTACAGTAACGCTTACATAATAATGTAGGGTAAATATATATAACAACCAGTCCCGTTCCCAGCAAAATACTCTCTCCCCTCCCATCAATGGGTGGTTAACATTTGGGGACAGATGAGGTATTACAACACCCCTTGCAGCACGAAATCTTTAGGTGATAGAGTAAAACCTAATTAAAGCAGAATTAAATAGCTCCTAGCTCTTGGACAAGCATATTGCTTGTTTATGAAAGAATAAAAAAATAACTGAAAGAAACAAAATATATTTACCTTCTTTACTTGCAAACATTTCAGGACTTATTCCAAAGACTTAAGACTACGAAGGTAGATCTGACTAATGACGACTAAACCGGTGCTTCTTTGATGTTTTCTTATGCTGTGCGTTAGGCTGATCTCGTTGCAGACACCAGCAGTAATCCGCCATCATATTTGTATGCCATCTTCTTTGATATCTTCTTTCCATGGTTTTCATGTCCTGGTGAAATCGTTCCCCTTGCTCCTCACTAACATCTCCGAGATTTTCGGGAAAACGGTCAAGATGCGAAAATAAGAAGTGAACTTTCAGGCTCATGTTGCAGCCTAAGGCGCAAAACTTTTTAAGCATACTTTCCACCAGTCTTTCATAATTTTGGCTTTTGTAGTTTCCCAAGAAGTTTTCAACAACATCTTTGAAACCAAGCCATGCTTCTTTTTCTTTATTGGTCATTGTGTTCAGGAAATGATCGTCTGTCAATAACTTTCTAATCTGAGGACCTATAAAAACACCTTCCTTTATTTTCTCGTAGATAATCTTTGGATATTTCGAACAAATGTACTCGAAACACTCACCTTCTCTATTCAATGCTTTGACATACTGCTTCATCAAGCCTAACTTAATGTACAAGGGTGGTAGGAGGATTTTATTTGGTTCAACTAGATGTTCATGTAAAATGTTCTTTGATCCTGGGTAAGATTCTCTCTAGGAGGCCAAGTTTTCCTCTTCCAGTGCTGGTCACGTGCTCGATTATCCCATTCGCAGATGAAACATGGCATCTTAGTGTATCCTGATTGCTGCCCAAGTAACATGCAAAGGACTTTGAGATCCCCACACAATATCCATCTGTGATTTTGATACTGAATTTTTTCCAGAAGCAGTTTCATGTTATCATAGGTCTCTTTTAAATGAGTAGAATGGGCCACTGGGATTGATGCATATTTGTTACCGTTGTGGAGTAACACTCCTTTTAGACTGGTTTTAGAGGAATCTATAAACAACCTCCAGTCACTGGTTTGGTATTCGATGCCTAGCTTGCACACTAATCCTGTGATGTCCTTGCAAAATATCAAGGGACCATCTTCTTCGAAAAAAGGCACGAAGTCTTTCTCACGATTTCTGTACCAAGCGAAGTATGTGTCGGATGCCAATAAATTGTTCTGCAATCTAGACCCCAAAAGTTCTGCAGAGTCCTTAGGCAGATTCAAATCCCTGACTAAGTCATTTAGTTCGGCTTGGGTTAATGGTTTAGGATCTCGGTCAGCTGTTGGCTGTTCATAAACATCATCATTGTCTGGATTTGGAGCTGAATCAGAATCTGAATTGTATTGATCCAGACTCTCGGGTGGGCGGAGAATAGGAACTTCTGGACCATGGGGTACCGGCCTTATTGCAGATGGAAGACTTGGGTATTGAAAGCTCTCTTTATTCTTTGCATTATAACCTTTAACATTGCAAGAACAGAAGTAGCAGTCGTCGGTATGGTTTCTAGGCTCGCGCCATACCATAGGGATCCCAAATGGCAAACTTTTCTTTTTACCTTTGCTCCAATTCCTTAGTGCCGCAACACACGTAAGACAAACCTTGTGTGGAGCCCAACTTTTGTCTTGATCTCCTAATTTAATTCCAAAATAAGCATGATAAGCTCTCTTAATGAAGGTCGTTACATTTGTCCTTTGTTTTACAACAACATACCGACCACAAATATAACAAAATATGTCTGGACTATGGGTACATCCCCTAGAAGCCATTATTAAAATTTTAAAGACGTAATGTTAGAATTATCTATCTGAAAAATATGAAAAAACGAAATTAATTAAAGATAAAAAAGGTAAAAAATTACAAAACGCCCCAAAATTGTTTTGCTAATAACTTTAAAACTGTGGGTGATAGAAAAAAACTGGTAGCATTTTGAATTCAGCGCAGCGAACTGCTTCAGAATCACAACTCAAAATAAAGAAATCGATTTTCATGCAGACCGGTGTAATTAATGTGTGGGACATATTGTGTTTCTGTAAATTATGGATGTCACAGTGGATGTCGACTTAGATAATTATGTATGACTAAGTTGAGAATAAAGATTGTACGATCGTGTAATTTAGATTCATATCTAATAGATAGAGCTGATGTATCCAACATAGACAGGATATGATATATAATTTCTAAGAAAATTTTTGTGTATATATATATATATATATATATATATATATATATATATATATATATATGTGTGTGTGTGTGTGTGTGTACATAATATTCAATGCAAACCGCAATTAGGATGCTCAGATTTGTATTAAGATAATAAAAAAGTGCTAATTTCGAGATTAAGCATTTCCTTGGACTGTTACTTTTCTAAAAGAAAATTATTCTCAGGGCCGGATTAAGAGGTTTCAGGATCCTAAGCTGAAGGCGCCGAAATTTTTTCACTTTCATTCTCATCCTGTTGTAACCTAGCAATTTTATTAGGAAAATAATAATAATTTATTAGCTCAAGGGGAGGGCGATCGCCCCTGTCACCCGCCCCTTCGGTACGCCTCTGGGTGTACCTCTCTCTTCTTCTTTCCAGGGAGTACAGATTTAGTTTACGTAGTCTTTCCCAGCAGTTGAGTTCTTTGCAGCCATCAATCTTGGCTGTGAAATGTCTCTGCGTTTCTTCTAGTTTATTAGTGTCTATCTTTTTATATGAGGGCGTCAAAACTGACGTCCATTAGGTCCATTACCACAACACAATGTTGTGGTGTTACTTCTTCACCCGGAATCACCTTACAATTCACAACTTCTTTCAACTTAGATCTTGAATACAGCATATACTCAATCTGGGATTCACGTCCGCCACTCTTATACGTAATCAGATGTTCCCGTCTCTTTTCGAAGAAGGTATTTGCAATTGCCATGTCATCTGCTATTGCAAAATCAATTATTCTTTCCCCATCCTCGTTCCGTCTACCCACAGCCTGTCCATCATGCACGCTACCTATTCCATCGTTGCCATTCCAAACATAGTCATTGAAGTATCCTCCGCTCACTACACGCTCATGGTAAGGCATAGCACGCATTTCCTGGTCAACCCCGCTCCAAAAGTCCTCCTTTTCCTGCTCACCACATCCCCACTGTGGTACATACACACTCAGTATATTTACCACATCTCCGCAGCATTCAATTTTTACCTTCAGCGTTCCAAATCTCACTCCTGTCTCCCCCTGAGCTCCCTTCGTTAGCTGTACCCGTTCACGATACAGTAGCTCTCGTCCATTTTCCGCAGAGTTAGGGCGATATGTCTGCGCGTCGCCTCCAGGGTACGCCCTAGCTCTATTTGCTCTATCTTCATCGGCTGTCATTCCATAAGGTTTTGGAAAAGGTTTTACGGCCGAATGCCCTTCCTGACGCCAAACCTCCCTATTTATTCGGATTTGGGACCGGCATGAGTACCCTGATTTGGGGCACCCATGGCTAGGTTATATATTTTGGGATAGAACAATTCATCTTTATATGCATCTGTTTATATACGAAGAGTGTGTGTGTGTGTGTGTGTGTGTGTGTGTGTGTGTGATTTTAACTCAATAATTTTTTTTTTTTGGTGGGGCGAGCATGGGCATCTATTCTCTCCTTTCTAAACAAGTTAGTTACGCCTTCTAAGCCAGATTAAGCCAACTAGCCGATTAAGACTTCTAAGCCAACTGAGGTTGCCAAGAGCGTCAGTATCCGATGAGATATGCCTGAGAAAAGATCTTCTCTCCTCCTCTCTCTCTCTCTCTCTCTCTCTCTCTCAGGCTATCTTCCTGGGTCAGGGTCCCCCTTTTAGGGGGAGGTCATTCTCCCGGACTAACCCCCTCTCCCCTTCATGCAGCTTGGGGGCTAAACACCCTCTCCCTTGCTTGCATACCCCCTCCCCTTGGGTGCCAACCCCTCTCCCCCATGGGTGCCAACCCTCCTTTGCAACAATTGATCAACATTGCATTGCAATTTGCACTCTACCATTTTGCGGGCATACTACTCACGTGTATAACTATATGCAGATTTGGGCACGTTACTTTCTATAAGTAACGGCGTTACCTCTACCGTTACATTGATAAAAAGTAACGTCATTACCACCAGTTACTTCTATGAAAAAGTAGCATTACCGTTACCACTACCGCTACCGTTATTTTTAAGAAAAGACTAAAGAGTAAAAAAGCCTTAATAATACCAAATTATACTTTATATGACAAAAAATCAAAACATAAACTCAAATAAAAAAAATGCCTGTCCAAATAAAACTAATCTTGCAGATCTTTTAGGAGTGTGTTGTTTGATTTCACTAGTTTTTCAAAATTGGCATCTGATAGTCCTCCTCGTTTGGAGAAGCTAACAGCTAATTAACAGTTAATAAATGATACTAGTCAAATAATCAGTTTGAAAGTAACGAGTAGCGAGTAACGTTTGAAATCGTTCTAAAAAGTAGTGCCGTTACTATTTTCGTTACAACATCTCAAAAGTAACGGCGTTACCGCTACAGCTACTAAAAAAGTAACATCGTTACGTAACGCCGTTACTCCCAACACTGACTATATGATATGATAAAATTTTGTTGACAAACTCTTCAATCTGGACATCCTATCGCCAGATGCATGTAAAACTTTTCACACATCTTTGTTGCATTATTACCCGCCTGTTGCGTTTAAGGCAGAGTTTCTTGTGTATTAGTGCGAGAACACAATTTTGAGTGCATCCCCAAAATCATATTGTCAGAATTTATGTATGAACATAAGAACAAATAAATTCCATACAGGCTACTACTGATCAAAATAATAATCAAAACATTACAAATGCATAATGTTGTGTAACCTGTAACACAATAATTTTACAAAATTAGCAGCTAATTATACGCAATCAAAATTTCAATAAAATTAAACATGTACAAAATACTTCTCAAGCTTTGAGTTTTTAAACATTATGCTTCATGGCATCATGTATCTTAAAAGGTTTTACCATCAAAGTATTTAAATATACTATTCGACAACACACACACACACACACACACACACACACACACTCACTCATTAGCTTTCTGAATTTGGTTCGAGATCTGCAAACCTCACCAAAGATACACCTTTCTTAATGCACGAATGCCATATCCATACTGAATACACTCTAGTGTCGGACTTATATTATCATTATGAAATAGAGTTAATTTATTCCTAACTACCGTCTAAAGGTACCCCCTCAAAATTATATTTTCTTACATTCTGTCTCAGGGTTACATAAATGTTTTTAGCAGCAGCTAGGTGTTAGTGAAGTTATTTATATGTTAATGAACTTCCTGATGATTAGATATTCTGTACTGTATATTTTGTACCAAAATATAAATTTCCCTATCTCATCTATCTGAACTTAGCCTATAACGGGGTTTGATGAAACCTTTATATCAGATTTTTGTTCGTGATTGGAAGTGAAGTTATAATACTCGTACCTAAAAGTAAAAAATCTGGAAAATATTTGTGAAGGAATGTTCGTAGAAAATTTTGATATTGTAAGTCAAACGCAAGTTCATTCTATGTGGAGGCGAAACTGTCAGTTTTGGCTTTTATTGGTGCTCTCTCTCTCTCTCTCTCTCTCTCTCTCTCTCTCTTTATATATATATATATATATATATATATATATATATATATATATAGGGTGGACGAGAATTCACCGTACACCCGCACGATACGCACCCGAAATCAATTTGAGTTTACACAGCACAGCACAGCACACACTACTATGTACAATGGCAGTCTGGCAACAGTGTCGAATGGCAATCTGGCAACAGTGTCGAAGATAGTGCGTACGTGACAGCCGTACCCATGGAATTTAGTTGTGGTGTTGTCGGTATGGTTGACACAAGCAGTTACTCTGTTGAGGAGCGGTTGGTGGCAAGTGTGTGGGTGCATGAGAGACCGCCCACGGGACAAACAATGACGCAGGTGATGGCTGTGTTTCGGGAACGGTTTAATAAGGCTCCACCACGAAGAGCGACACTGCTGGATTGGGAAAAACGTGCGTTCGCTCTTGGAAGCGTTAAAGACAGGCCGCGGAGTGGGAGAAAGACAACGCGCTTGGAAACATGTGCAGCGATTGCCGTTTCCATTGAACGTTCCCCAATTAAGTCGACGCGGAAACGATCATCAGAGCTTGGTGTGCCACGGTCAACGATGCGAGACCACATGAACAAAGACCTGAAAGTGAGACCGTATCGCCCAACTTTCATGAATGAACTGTCAGATGCCGACATCGATCGGCGTTATGAATCATGCCGTGCTCTGTTGGACACATTCCCAAGTGCCGTATCCCGCTCAAAGGTTCTTTTCAGTGATGAATGTGCCATCTATCGCAGTTCG
This sequence comes from Bathynomus jamesi, assembly GCA_023014485.1. Taxonomy (NCBI): domain Eukaryota; kingdom Metazoa; phylum Arthropoda; class Malacostraca; order Isopoda; family Cirolanidae; genus Bathynomus; species Bathynomus jamesi. Next base: position 864,725 of record JAJOZX010000213.1, on the reverse strand, counting down.
CGCGAAAGAAGTGTGGTGTTCTGGTCAAAAGAGAATCCCCATTTCACGCAGGAGCTGGAACATAATCCACTGCATGTGATGATATGGGCGGGTATGACATCAGGTTATTTGATTGGACCTTACTTTTTCGATGGATCCGTGAACGCGGCATCTTATTCTGCAATGTTGGAGACGTGGTTCATACCTCAGCTCAGAGATAGGGGACTCATGGATGACATGTGGCTGCAGCATGATGGGGCACCCGCACACTTTGCTCTCTCTGTGCGCGACGTTTTGAACGAACATTTTGCAGGCCGCTGGATTGGCCGTGGTTCACCGACATCTCCGGCACCATTACCATGGCCACCACGTAGTCCTGACCTTACCACCCCGGACAATTCGTTGTGGGGTATTATCAAGGAAGTAGTGGCTGCGCGTCGCTACAACACCAACGAAGAGTTGCGCAGAGCTGTGGAAGACGCCTTTCGCACCATTACTCCACAAATGCTCCGACGCATGTCACAGAGGACATGGAGGCGCATCCGCTTGTGTGTCCATATAGGTTTAATTCACATAACTTTTCCCAGTAGTTTAGTTCTTTGCACCCCTTGATCTTGGCTGTGAAGCTTCTCTGAATCCCTTCTAGTTGTCTAATGTCTTCTTTTTTATATAGGCATGTTAGGACCAGGCAGTATTCCAATTTGGGTATGATCAGTGTTTTCAGTAAAGGAATCATTATATTCCTATCCCTTCGTTTAAAGGTTCTCAGTATCTGCCCAGTTACTCTCTTTGCTCTGTTTACTGCTATCTTATTTTGTGTTTCAAATTTCGCATCATCAGTCATTACAACCTCTAAATCTTTTGCGTTAGAATTTCTCTGAATTTCCTGTTCATTTGGGGTACAATATTCCATGGATTTTAGGTCTTCTCTTTTTAAATTTCATATTGTTGTCTTCCGTCCACTTGTAGATTCTGTTCATGTCTGTTTGTAGAGATCCTATCTATATCTTCTGGGTTTCTTATTTTTCTACTGATCTTTGTGTCATCGGCAAAGGATGTTACTGTGCTGTCTCTGGTAATGTCTTCATCTATGTCAGTTAGCATGATTATGAAGAGTAGTGGAGCTAATACTGTTCCTTGTGGTACTGAGCTGAGGACCTCTGATTCTGATGAAGATACTCCTTGTACTGTAACGACTTGCCGCCGCTCACTAAGGAAATTATATATCCATTTCCCTACTTTTCCTGTTATTCCCATATACTTCAGTTTATGTATTACGATTCCATGGTTACGCTTGTCGAACGCTTTGGCAAAGTCTGTGTACTGTATATTACATCATAGTTTTCATTACTTTCAAGTGCATCAATAATGTTGTTGTAGTGTTCCATTAGTTGTGATATTTCAATAATGTGATCCGATATTATAGTTGGCGATATTTCTACATTATCAATTAGGTTGCTGTTGTTTGTGAATACCAAATCTAGGCAGTTTTTTTCTTGTGTTTTGTGTTATTTCTTGTGTTAACATAAAGTCATCAGCCAGATGATGCTCCTGTTCTTCCCGTGTGCCCCCCTTGTCCTGGTGTACACATATATTTTTTCCTATCCTTTTCTATTTCATGAATGGAAAATTAAAATCCCCACAGAGAAAAATATTTGGGGTTGGAGAGTGTAGATCTTTTACCCAGTTTCTTACCTCCTGAAAACTTAGGCGTGGTCAGCGAGGAACAGGGAAAAAGAGTCCACAAGGATATTTCAGAAATGGAATGGAGGTATCAGGGAAGATGGGATGTTCGAATGATGGCAGACTATTGCTGGAGTCTAAAGAGAGATGTACCGAAATTTTGAGGTTGGCGTGTTCAGGGGTCTGTACATTATAATTAGTACCATATTTAATTCAACTAAATAACTTTTGCTGCTACACATTCTACGTAGCTGTTTGAGGTACTTATAGTCATTTCTGCCTTATGCCTTTCGCGTGTGTAAATAGCACATCCTCCTTTACGTCTCACCGTTCTGTCGGCTCGGAGGATGTTATAGTTGTCAAGTTGTATTTCTTTTTTATCAATACAAACTCACAGTTTTCACAGTTCGCCTGGCAGTCCTTTAGATGGGTTTCCGTGAGTCATGCGAAGTCTGCTCCGGCTTCTTGCATGAGTTCTTTCAGGTATAAAACTTTGTTCCGGGAATGATTTGATTTAAGGCCCTGAATGTTGGCTAGGATTAGTTTTATTTTTTCTCTATCATTTTCATATATATTCGATTCGTTTTCCAATAGTGGTGCCGGTTTCGTTGTCTTATGGTCCTCCGAGAATTTGCCTCTCTTTATCTTTGTCAGTACCTGTTGTCCCGATAACGCATGAAATGGCTTTGTGCGTGCCGTCTGTCAGGCTCTCGGATTCCTATATTTGTCAGCTGACTTTGTATTTGCTGGATGGTATTTAGCGGCTGAATTGTGTTTGCTACGTCTAAAAAATTGCTAGCCCTTTTTGATGTTCGTTTTTCCTGTTCACCCGTTGCGTTCCTTTGAGGGTTGTGGTAACGGCATTTTTGTCCGTATTTGCACCTCCCATATCTTGCATAGGTGTTGCAGACAGTAATGTGGTGGAACTTGCACGTTTTTTCAAATATGCAATATCCTCTTGTATAATGTGTTACATAATGTGGGATGTGCATCGATGCATTGCCCATCCCGATATATATATATATATATATATATATATATATATATTAGTGGTGGACCGGATATCCGCATCCGCATCTGCGGATATTCGCATAATTTTTAACATCCGCACCCGCATCCGCACTTCTGACTGCGGATGTTATGCGGATATTACCTCTAATAAACTATGCAATTTACAATTAAATTAGCTTATAAAGTAGCTTATAAGGCCTAGTCATGCACATTTCATGTAAAGTATTAATTATTTATTAATGAACAAACAAAATATATAAACCTCAAAATATAAATACCTGGTAACACAGAAAATTGAATGAAACTTGTTTCATTCAATTTTCTGTGGCTGAAACTCTTGAGAAAGTTATTATTTTTATCATAATGAAAACATTAATATTAATTTTAAGTCTTATGCATTGCCTGCCATAATAGTAATATCACGAAATTTGAAAAATTATGTCATATATTCATAATTCTATATTATATTGATAGATTAACTAAATATCCGCAGCCGCAGCCGCAGCCGCGGATATTGAAATTAAAGATCCGCATCCGCATCCGCAGATGTTGAAAAACTGACATCCGGTCCACCACTAATATATATATATATATATATATATAGGCTATGTGGCGTCGGCCTTCAAGGTCATATATATATATTATATATATATATATATATCGAAACCTACGATAAAATTATTGAATGCCCGGTTAGGTCAACTGTACGTCCTTGACGACTGGTTCGGTTACGTCGTGATATTTTCGTTAAAACTAACGAAAATATCACGACTTAAGTAACCAATCGTCAATTAACCTAACCGTGCATTCAATTAATCTAATCGGCATTCAGTTGACCTAACCGGGCATTCAATTAACCTAACCGGGCATTCAGTTATAGGCTATATGGCGTCGGCCTCCGAGGTCATATATATATATACAGTATATATACACACAGTGTATATACAGGGTGTTTCAGGAGGAAAGGTCAATACTTCGGGAGGTGATACTATCGGTCATTGTGAGAAAAAAAGTTCATATGAACATGTGTCTAATTCTGAATGGTTACGGAGATAGAGCTGTTTGAATCTGATGCGCGCGCAGCTCTTCCTCCCCCTTCCCTCCCCTATAACCTTGAACCATGTAAGCTGTAATGTAAGCATGTAACATAAGCCAATCGACAGCTGACTGTTGTGAGTGACATTGTTTGGTGTTTGAAGCAGTGTTAAGAATGCCACACACCTTCACACATGCCGAATATGCAGATATGGTGTATGTCTACAGTTTTTGCGATGGAAATGCAACAGCTGCCGTTGCAGAACACCGTCGACGGTTTCATTTCTGTATCTGATACCATTCAAAATGCCAATGTTTAAACATTAAATGTTAGAAACAGAAATTGGTTTCTCTTTCTTGATTACCATTAACAATGCTTTTGTATTTGCAGATTCAAACAGCTCTATCTCCGTAACCATTCAGAATTAGACACAAGTTCATATGAACTTTTTTTCTCACAATGACCGATGCTATCACCTCCCGAAGTATTGACCTTTCCTCCTGAAACACCGTGTATGTATATATATATATATATATATATATATATATACAGGGTGTACATAAAGTCAGGATCTATTTTTGTGAAATAATTATTTTTTTCTATTTTTCTTTTCAGAAGCCCTTAGAATGAATATAGAAGAGCGTGTGGCAATAGTAATTTGGCGAATCGAGGGAAAGAAATACAATGACATCAGAGAGAAGTTTAGAAGGAGATTTCATAAGCCGGGGCCAATAGACAAGACAATACGAAAATTGGTGAACAAATTTAAACGAACGGGATCTGTAAATGATGAAGCAAGATCAGGACGACCGTGTATGTCAGATCTTACCGTGAATGCAGTACGCGGAATTATCACTGAGGAGCCACGTACGTCCGTTCGTGCTGCATCACACAGACTCGGCCTCCCGACGTCATCTGTGCACAAAATTCTGAAAGTTAATTTGCAGAAGAAAAGCTATCATTTGCAGGTTTTACATGATTTACATGAGGAAGATTTCCCTCGACGAAGTGCTGTGTGTGCTGATCTCGTAGAACAAATCTGGAGTGATAATTTAATGGACAACATTCTCTTTAGTGATGAAGCCACTTTCCATACGTGTGGAAAAGTAAATCGCCATAACTGTCGAATTTGGGCAGATGAAAGACCGAATGATTTCGTCCAAAATTGGGAAAGAGACTCACCTAAAGTTAATGTCTGGATGGGTTTAACAAAATCTAAGGTTTATGGTCCTTTTTTCTTTGCTGAAGCTACAGTTACGGGGCGTATTTATCTGGACATGTTGCAGCAATTCCTTGAACCTCAGCTGATTGGGGATAGGATTGTTAGTACCGTCGTCTATCAACATGATGGTGCTCCTTGTCACTATGCCAAAATTGTTCAGGATTATCTAAATGGACGTTTTCCAAATCGCTGGATCGGACGCGGAAGCAACAGACCTTGTGTCGCGAGATGACCAGATTTAACCCCTTTAGATTTCTTTGCATGGGGCTTTATCGAGTCGCACGTCTATCAGACGAAGATTACGAGTCTTGAAAACTTAGGTACTCTAAACACATGAATACTACCATAATATCAAACTTAAAAAATCGGTATAACAAATATAAATACTACTATAAAATGAACCTTAAAAAATCTTTGTAACCAATATTGTTTGGCCAAACACAAAAAAACTTCGTACATATACCTACCTCTGGCGAGGCTCTAACTCTGGCGAGGGCGCTTTGCAATAGAACTAAATAAAGCTCTAAAATATCCTTTAGACAATGGCCACAGGATTAATGATAAAGCCGGTCAACTTCACGTCTCGCAACGTTCGTTCTCTTTCTAAGCTAATGAAATTAATTATTATTATTATTATTATTATTATTATTAATATAAATATTATTATTATGATTATTAGTAACTCTCTCTCTCTGTATCTCTCTCTCTCTTTTTATGGACACCCGGTATGAAAGGAGAAAGAAAGAAGTTAAATTCGATAAAAGCAAACAAGAAATCAGTCAGCTTCCGGTATGATAACGAGTCATCCACGCATTATGACTCAGAGAAGTGACGTCAGTTGCTATAAATAGAAACAGGTACAGGTACAAATTCTGCTAGGTAATACTAAGCAGAATTTGTGCCTAGATCTAAAAATAGATTCCTCCTTGACGGATACAGGGTGATGCAGCGGATAAAAGTCGACATTCGAGATACATTCTATATATAGATCATATTCAGTTTATAAATTGTTAGTACCTTAGAATAAACATGATGGTGCTCCTTGTCACTATGCCAAAATTGTTCAGGATTATCTAAATGGACGTTTTCCAAATCGCTGGATCGGACGCGGAAGCAACAGACCTTGTGTCGCGAGATGACCAGATTTAACCCCTTTAGATTTCTTTGCATGGGGCTTTATCGAGTCGCACGTCTATCAGACGAAGATTACGAGTCTTGAAAACTTACGTACACGTATACGAACTGCTGCAGATAACATAACCCCGCAAATGCTCCAGAATGTGTTTAGAAATGCTGCGGAACGATTTGAGCTGTGCAGGGATACTGATGGGCGTCACGTCGAATCCTACTTTTAATTATTTAATAAATGTTACCACTTTATCATTTTATGATTGAATTCCATATAATTTCCAAGTGCTTCACAAAAATAGATCCTGACTTTATGTACACCCTGTATAATGCCCGGTTAGGTCAACTGTACGCTCTTGACGAGTGGTTAGGTTAAGTCGTGATATTTTCGTTAAAAGTAACGAGAATATCGCGACTTAACCTAACCAATCGTCAAGGGCGTACAATTAGCTTAACCGGGGATTCAATTAACCTAACCGGGCATTCAATTAACCTAACCGGGCATTCAGTTGCCCTAACCAGGCATTCAATTAACCTAACCTGGCACATATATATATATATATATATATATATATATATATATATATATATATAGCGTTCAACATCCACCCTGGAAATTCCGGGTCGCTCCGCTAGTTACTGTATAAGACTAGTAAACTACATGGAGTTCAACGCTGTTCACGATCATATTAATTGTTTATCTATTATGAGTCGGAAATGTCGCAAACAATATGTCTCAGGAATCTAATTTGGTTTCGTTATGTAGATGATATTTTCTCATTTTGGCCTGACCACTGGAACAACTTTGACACTTTCTTTCAGTCATTAAATAATCTTGTTCCCTCCATTAAATTTAAATATGAATGGGAGAACGACAAACAATTACCTTTTCTAGATGTTTTGGTTATTAACGAAAGCGGAAAGACCAATTTCACGGTCTATAGAAAACCTACTCATTGTAATTCGTACATTCATTATTTTTCATATCATGATGAAGGGGTTAAAAGCTCAGTTATTTCTTCCTTTTTTCTAAGAGCACTCAAGATTTGTAGCGCACATTTGCTGGACCCGGAAAATTCAAAGATTTGGAACATTTTTAAGGATTTAAAATATCCTGAGTGGTTTATCAGAAAGGCGTATTTTAAAGCCAGAAAATCTTTTTATGACCCTCGGGAACCTTCAATTAACCAAAAACAATATGTGAGTTTGCCTTACATTGCCGGCTTAGAAAGAGTAAAACTGTTGACGAAAAGATTTTAAGTTTGCTTTGGCGTTCAAATATTCGTCTACCGTGAAAAGTAAATTGGTTAGGAATAACGTTGCAAAAGAGGACCAAGCCTGTGTCTACAGCATTCCCTGTAAAAGTTGTGATTTAGTATACGTGGGAGAAACTGGAAGAAATATTGAAACCCGTATTAAAGAACACAAATATGCCTTCAGAAGTTGTAATACTAATAATGCCATTTTTTATCACGTCAGCCAAAATAATCATGGTATAGATTGGGAATAAAGTAAAGTACTTTATAAATGTAATAATTATGTCAAATGAAAAATAATAGAATCTGTATGTATAGAAAAAGTAGATAATTTTAATTTGTGCGAAGGTACTTATAAGTTAGACACTTTAATGAGATTCTTGGTCAAAAAATCCCTTACAGAGTCGGGTGAACGGGTTCTAACCTAATTGTGAATTTCTTAAAGGTCTCTGGATTGTTTCTTTACTCGCTTTTAGTTCATTCGATTTTTTTTTTTTTTTGGCAAAATGTAAATGGAATAATAAACGTAAATGTAAATGTAATAATGGAAGTAATAAATGTGGAAATAAATATAAATGCAACAGATGTAATAATAAAGGTAATATAAATTTAATAATTAGGGTAAAGGTAATAATAATAAATGTTAAAAAAAATGTAAATGCAATAATAAATGCAGTAATTATGTCAAAATATTAGAATCTGTATGTATAGAACAAGTAGATAGTTTTAATTTGTGCGAATGTACTTATAAGCGGGACCCTGTAATAAAATGCCCTTCCGGTGTCGGGAGAACGATATCTAACCTAGATGCAAATTTCTCAATGGTCTCTGGATTGTTTCCTTCTCGCCTTTTTCATTCGTTTTTCGGTTTATAAGTTCTGTATAATAAACAACAATGTAATAACCAATGTAATAATAAATTTATAATTTCTGTAATAAATAATAATGCAATATTAAATGTAATAAATTTAATAATAAATATAATAATTATGTAAAAAAAATAATAGAATCTGTATGTTTACAACAGGAAGATAGTTTTAAATTTGTGCGAATGTACTTATAAGCGGGTCCTTTTAATGAAAATGCATTTCCGGTGTCGGGAGAACGGGATCTAACCGAGGTGCGAATTTCTTAACGGTCGGTCCCTGGACTGTTTTTCCCTCTTGTTTTGGTTCATTCGTTTTTCTGTATCCACCCGAAGAGGATGCCAGTGGGCATCGAAACTGTTGTGGAAATAAATTCTGTCTATTAGAGTGGGTTTTTATTTTCATACTTTCAAGCATATATATAAAGGTAAAGGCCGACCTCTTTGAATTATCAGTTTTTTTCCTTCGATGCTTCTTCTACCAAATGGTCTCGATTTTAAATCCCTTATAATATCGCCTTCCATGATTAAATTTACAAATTAGTCTACCCAAAACATAAATACTGTTATATTACATTTCATGACAAAATTCACAAGCTAGGATACACAGAACACGAATAAAGGCCAACTCACACTGAGAGCTAAGCCATGTGACAGCCATGACGCACATGTGACAGATTTTATATAAAATGAACACTTTCCATATGTTGTGTATTAAATTTCCTAAAATTTACTGTACTATGCAAGAGTAGAATATATAGACATACCCAACTGCCAGTATGATGTGCAAATATTGCTTTTAAATGTTTAGTAATTCAAGATAAAACATATATTTGGCAAAGTAGCAAGTCGTCAGGCAAATATGAATTTGCCTGACTTCGAACATTAAAAACTTGGTTATTCGGTGGATACAAAGTAATAAATCAATTAAAATACTAATTAACTTTACGTATAGTGAATATCCAAATGACTTTATAACATTATTAATAAATTATAAGATTTACATCATAACATGTTTCAAAGAGAGACGTCAGGCTTAAAATTGTTTGTCTGACAAGAAGTGGAATTGTGTATTTTTATGCGAGTTGTAAGGCTTTGTTATTTGAGAAGATGCATAATAATAGTGTAATAATTAACTTTATGTACAGTCACAGTATATATGCAAATAGCTATATAACCTTATTTATAAATCCTAACATGGTCATTATAACATGGTTTATAAAGTAAAGATATCTGACTCAAAATTTTTAGCCACATATCTTCCCTCTCTTCCCGCGTCTCTCTCCCCACCCTCACTGGGGAAATAGAGTTTAGATGAAAATAGATGGATGGATGGAAATTTTTAGCCTGACCACTTGACAAGAGATGGGATTGTGAATTGTTAGTTTTTTATGTTAGTTTTTTAAGCCTAGCAGGAGAAATAACAGGTCAGGCTCAGCCTGATCTGCCTGACCCCCCTCCGTCGCCACTGATATATATATATATATATATATATACAGGGGTTAGACAAAATAATATGAACACCTTGATAAATGGCGGTTTTTATTCTTAATATGGAGTTGGTCCACCTTTAGCGGCAATAACAGCTGCAATGCGTCGGGGAATTGATTCATACAGCTTTCGGACAGTGGCTAGAGGAATCCTGAGCCATTCTTCGAGCAAACCCTGCTCCAGTTCCTCCAAAGACGCCGGCGGTGGGAATCGGCTTCTGACCTGCTGCTCCAACTGACACCACAGATGCTCGATAATGTTAAGATCCGGGGATTGTGGGGGCCAATCCAAGCGTTCTACTTCACTAACATGCTCTTCAAACCAGTTTTTAACGACCCCAGCGGTGTGGATTGGTGCATTATCATCCTGGAAGACCGCGCCGCCATTGGGAAACAGCGTTTGGACCATGGGATGGACCTGGTCAGCCAATATTGACAGATAGACCTGGGCGTTAACCCTACCATGCAGTACTACAGCTGGGCCAAGAGTATTCCACGATATTGCTGCCCAAACCATCACAGATCCGCCTCCATGCTTAACGGTTGGGGTCAGGCAGTCGGGGTCATAAGCATCTTTAGGCTGTCTCCAGACGTAAACTCGACCGGAACATGGAAATAGCGTAAAGGAGGATTCGTCAGAGTAGACTACATTCTTCCACCGGTCCATTGACCAATTCTTATGGTCATTACACCATTTTCTGCGCCGCTCAATGTTGATGTGCGAAAGGAAGGGTTTGGCAATTGAAGCCCTCCCATGGTATCCAGCTCCATGGAGCTCGCGACGTACAGTTCTGGTCGATACCGGGCTTGCAAGATGCTGGTTAAGCTCTGCAGTCACTTTTGGAGCTGTGGTCTTATGGTTCTTTGTCACAATGCGTTTTAGCACCCGGCGGTCTCGATCACACAGCTTCTTCTTGCGTCCACTATTGCATTTGTCGGTGCTTGTCTTTCCATGGTTTTGGTATGCAGACATGACCATAGAGACAGTTCCTCTGGATACATTGAACATCTGAGCGGTTTTTGTCACCGATGCACCAGCCATCCGCGCTCCGACAATTTGCCCTCTTTGGAAGTCTGACAGACAGTGGTGTATTGCTGTGGGAACTGCGTTCCCTTACTTTTTTTTGGTAGACGGAACCGCGTTCCCTCACTATTTCAAATAAATCCGAACTTACAAATCTCTAACGTCATGAAATTTTAATTCCCACCCCTAGAAGAAATATGAGAAAGAATCATTAACTGCTTCATTTCTTTTAGCTTCGACTGAGGCAATGCTAGCCTATAAAGATCTGGTGAAACAGTCACCACGGCGTACCAGTTGTTAACTTTTTTTTAGTTAATCATTCCAGTTGTTAGCTATTTTTATTGATCGTACTGGATGTCGTATATCTAATGACACTGGAAATACTGCATCTTCAATCTTGGAATATATCCTAATATCCAGTGCATACGACCTCAAAATATCCCTGAAATTGGTCAGATTTCAAAAGATTTCCCGGGGGGCTTACAGTGCCCCCGGACCCCCAGCTGTATGGGCTCGCCGCGCTCGCCATTGTCCCCCCCGCATCTGAGTAACACTTTCAAAATGCGTTCCCTCACTTCTTTATTTAGCACTACACCACTGCTGACAGGTCTTTCATAACTGCTAATTCATAATTCACTCAGATCTGTAAAAACAACATGAGGGTTATAACATGACGTATACACTCTCTGTTACGCATTTAAATAAGTTTGCCAGTCATTTGACCGTTTACTTTGTGTCTGAGCAGTCCGTAAAGATAACCGGTGAAATCGGCGGGTGTTCATATTATTTTGTCTAACCCCTGTATATATATGATACACACAGACCATGCATGGAACAAGGAACTCTTCTAGGAAAATTAAATCCACTATAGTACGAATAAGTAATGGTAAATAATGACAAATACTATAGTTTTTTCTTTTTCATGATGCTAGCCCGACGTAGGCAACGGGTCACTCCCAAAGAGGTCCCAAAAATATAGCTTCCCTCACCAGCTATCTGCAAAGCAGATAGGATCCAGCTTTGGGACAGGATCTAGGGTTTAAAGCAGCCTAGCCCAGCTACATTTAGAACCTCAATATAAGCAAAAGACTCTCTGCCTTCACGTCAGATTGAATACATCAAAGAAAAAGGGGTGCTTTAAACCCTAGATCCTGTCCCAAAGCTGGATCCTATCTGCTTTGCAGATAGCTGGTGAGGGAAACTATATTTTTGGGACCTCTTTGCGAGTGACCCGTTGCCCACGTCGGGCTAGCATCAAGAAAAAGAAAAAACTATAGTATTTGTCATTTACCATTACTTGTTCGGACTATAGTGGATTTAATTTTCCTAGAAGAGTTCCTTGTTCCATGCACGGTCTGTGTGTATCGTAGAAAAACCTTAAGGAACCATTCTGAGTTCATTCCCATATATATATATATATATATATATATATATATATATATATATATATATATACACACACTATATTCGCATCGACATGTATTATATATATTAGTGTGTATATATACAGGGTGGGCCGTAAGTTTCCATACATAGGAAAAATAAACATTTTTTTATGGACAACCATTTTTATTTATATAATATGCTCTACATGGTTGCCATTGTTTTGAAAACACATTTCAATACGTGTTCCCCACTGTTGATGAACACGCATTAGCACAGTTGACGTTATGCTTGTAATGGCGTTGGTGATACGTTCCTATAGATGATTTATGTCTCGTATCTTTTCCTGATACACCATGGCCTTCAAGTGCCCCCAAAGATAGAAATCAAGGGGGGTGAGATCTGGGGATCTGGGAGGCCACTCCACAGGACCACGCCGACCAATCCAAGCATCCGGAAACTGCTGATCCAAATACCGACGCACGTGAAGACCATAATGAGGTGGAGCTCCATCTTGCTGGAAGTAAACTGGGAAGTTACCTTCCTCGTTTAGCAGGGATGGGAAAATCTCTTCTTGCAACATGTTAAGATACCTTTCGGCATTAAGATTTCCACTGACAAAAATTGGTCCAATAATTCTGTCACCCCATATCCCGGCCCACACCATCACTTTACCGGCACCTTGCATCTTCGTCGGACTCAGCCAGTTAGGGTTAGCATTACTCCAATAACGTATGTTTTGCCGATTAACCTCTCCATTGACGTAAAAATTTGCTTCATCAGTAAACAAGATCTTACAAACGCATATTCTTAGGGTATCTGAAACATAAAAACAAACGTTTAAATTTTCCTATGTATGGAAACTTACGGCCCACCCTGTACTGTATATATATATATATATATATATATATATATATATATATATATATATATATATATATATTGTAATAATGTGAGTATGTGTGTGTATGTGTATAATATGTGTTTCTGGGCATGCATTACTACTGTAAAATGTTTGAATTGAATAACGTATGCCATGTGATTCGTCTGTTCTCTTATCCAACTGGTAACATTTTCTTATCTATACGTTACGAGTGATTGTGGAATATCTAGACGTGAGAGGAAAAAACTAAATATACAGCTAAAAAGAACATGCCTTTATTGCCTAGAATCATCCTTTTTCATTGAAACAACTCTTAAAAAATTTGAATTCGCAAGGCGGTGTAAGCATTGTTACGTCTAGAAAATAAAATAAAAATAAAGTAAATTTTGAAAACTAAAATCTTTATTTTTTGTTTCTGCCTTGATAATGGGTATACCGTAGGTTTGTAACTGAAACTTGTCTGTTTTTTTTCAAATAATTATATTCATATTGAAGTGTAGTTACATTAAATCGTAAAGTTCTTGAATGTCATCCATAAGCTGTTTTCTTTATTTTAGATTAGTAACATCGACCATCTTCAAGGATTGACCAGACTGGACGTTTTGTGTCTCCACAAAAATCGAATTTCAAGTTTAAATGAGAAGGTTTTCTTTAACTTGAGGAAGTTAGAAGTTCTCACTTTGGGTAATAACTTCATTTCCAATGAGAAAGATGTAAGTAATTTTATTACTTTTAAAAACATATAAAGTTTTCCCTTTAAAACTTTTATCGGACACGATTTTTTTAATTCCGTTCAAGCGTACTGAATTTCTCATAAAAGGTCAGATGTATTTTTATTACCGTCAGAAAGGTAGGTATACTATTGAATTCATCACAAACCAGTACCTTAAACCAGTGGTTCCCAACCGGTTTTGGCTTATGGCCCCCTTAGGAACCTTATTTTTTCCTGTGGCACCCATAAGCATTATTTTCAGTAGGTAATATGCAGATTAACTCTATTTTACAAAAACAAATATATATAAAGGATATTAAAACAACTATTTGTATTCAGGTACAATATTATTTGTCACATAGGACTATAAACATAACAAAAACTAAACAGTGGCTAACAAAAATTTGCAGTTATTTACTTATATTATGTATTAATTATAAAAAAATATAATCAAAAGAAATACTGTACTTATAGCAATCTATTATAAATTAAAAAAACTAGTAAAATTACTACAACTTCGCAATATTAGGGTAAACAAATAAGAGCTACTTACACACTACAGCGACGATCCACGTGGTAAACAGACTGTAAGGATTTCAACCTGAAGTATTTTTATCAAGTCAACAACGCTGCCAGGCGCATAACGATCAAGCGCACAATGGAGTGCGCCGCACAATAAGCTTGTAAGATGCAAAATATTTGTTTACGGATAAATTCAAATTCTATTATAAAATATCTAAAAAAAAGGAAAATATATGTATTAATAATTTTTTAAAATGTAATTCAACTACATAAATTAAAATTATCTATTGGCCTAACTATAATTTAGGCTTCAATAGGTTGAGTCCTGTGGCCCCCTTCATGGAGTCTGTGGCCCCTCTAAATCTTAACATTTTCCTGTGGCCCCCTTCAAATGTGCCATGGCCCCCGGTTGGGAAACACTGCCTTAAACCAATCCGCCAAAAGAAACTGAAATAAATAAACTCATCATTTTACTAAAGCTACTCTTTGGTTAGGCTGAAATTGTTTTCTTATAATAATTTCTGCTCTTCTTTGGTTATTATTTCTAAAAGATATTAATATTCGGACATTTGGAAAAACTGAGAAGTTTGACGTTGAAGAACAATCCTTGCAGTCAAAATGAGTATTCCTCTTACGTCATTGCGCATGTTCCAAATCTCGTTTATTTGGACTATCAGAGAATAACGGAGGACGATAGAACGAGAGCCTTTGAAATGTACAGGTTAGACAAGACGAGTTTTTAATGATATATAGCTGAACTGAACGGTATCTGGATCGTTTAAGGAAATCGTTGAAATGATTTTAATTACTGGTTGAAACTGTTACCAATTCATTAGTCCGTAAGTACTAGTTACAGCAGATATTCTGATACCAAAATAAATTGTGTATTTTTGCGATATGCACAACCACAATCAGGGTTCGTTCAATTTCAGTTTCCGAGGTCAATTATAAATACAATTAGAATTACACCTCTTGTCTCATCAATTACAAATTCAATTGCAATTACTCTGAAGCCTAACTTGGCAATTACAATTACATTTAAAATTTAACATGGTAATTAAGTACCAAAAACATAGATGCTAAAAAATGTACATAGTATAGCCATGTCTAGAAGTTAAAACTAGAATATTAAATTTACATACTTTGTATAAAACTCTGTCATCTGCTACTGAGTGTTGACTCAACATTTGACAGTGACACCATCTTCTACGAGTATTGGTACCTAACTGACTGGCTGACTCATTTTCTGACCTAGCAGAAAATGAGAAAAAGGAGCCATTTAATAATGGCCCGTACGCAGGATTTTACAAGGGAGGGGTGCAAGACTTGTAAAAATAAAAGGTGTGAATCATATGAAAAAATTTCTTTCACAATGAGATATCCACAGTTGTGCCAAAAGCATAAAAATACACAAAATAAATATTGTTGACTTTACTAAACATACTCTTGGTATAATGTTTAACCTATAATCACACTAATCACTTGATTAGATCTACAAAAAAAGCACAACTCTATTTCTCAATGTAATACTCACCATTGTGATAAAAAAGAATAAAAGTACACAAATCTAATATTCTTCACTTTATTAAACTTCTTTTTCTTATTATAATGTCCAATATATCATACGAACTGCGTCATCCGATTAAAGAAAAGGTGCATTACATAGTATTTTACAGAAGCAAGTTGCCCAGCTCTATTCTACGTGGACGCAATCTGGCAAATTTGGTGACTATATCTTCTGTATTCAAAGGCTGACTATAATGAGTAGGCTTCGGATTTGTATGCACTAAAAATCTGCTAAATATGCATGCAAATATGCACTGAAAATGTTGAAAATATGCACTTATTTATGCACTATAAATTTGAACGTTCCTAGTCTAAATTAGGATTTTCAAATAATGAAGCACCAGATTTACAGTTTATTGAATATATGAAACAAAATTGTATTTACCAAACAAACAAACATGCATAATAAAATTAAAATAACAAATCCATTGCTCAATTTACAACAAAAATAGGACACATTTTAGAACTGCAATTAGGTTCTTGACTACAAATAAATTGAATTACACTTTATAACTACAATATGCATTATATTTTATTATTATTATTATTATTATTATTATTTATTAATCATTGTAAACTTTTACCAAATAGTCCTAAATATGCACTTTAACACAAAAATCGTGGAAATATGCATTTATCTTAAAAAACCGTAAATTATACACTTATGCATGCAAATATGCAATATGCAAAAATCCGAAGCCTAATAATGAGTATGGATTAAACCAAGGTTGGAAGGTCTTTCACGAGTCATGCTGACCCTACTGTATAGTGAGTCATTGTAAGTGCGTCCGACATGACAATAAAAGTGTAAATAATGACAACAATGTGTGGTAGAGGAGGGGGTGCGTGCACATTTCTTGCACCCCCTGCGTACGGGCCTGCATTAAAAAAATGGTGCACTATTGGGTTAATGAGAAGTGAGTGGATGGAACGGGAACGACATGTCACAGAAAAGTTGTCTCTGTTGCCACATCCTCAACTTGCTAAAATGAAGACCTGGCAAATTGGCAATTACAATTACAAATTACAATTACTCCTCGTGACGTTTTCGATAATTACAATTACAATTTCAAATACAAAACATTGGTAATTAATTACATTCAGCTTCAATTACGATTACAATTATTCCAACCCTGACCACAATTATTCACTTTAAATTTATTTCAAAACTAAAATTAATGGAGTAAGCCATGTATTTCTTAATGTCATTATTATTTGTAGCGAGTCATTGGAGTCAGTAAAAGAAGAAAATGAACGAATGAGAGAGGAGTTAAAATCTTCACTGCAAAAGAAAGAAGAAGAAGGACGACACAAAATGGCTGGCGTTCACGCCTTGAATGACGATTCCCTTTTCAATAAACTGTTCGAAGGAGACGCTGAAATGCAAGCACTGACTATGCAACACGGCGTGCAGGCGCTGATTGATAGGTACAAACTACAATAAAATTACAATGAAATGTTTAGTGGTAGTTAATTGTATATTTAAACCATAAGTTTTAAGTACCATTTGTATAGAGAAATAGAAAAGGGCAATGTCAGTAGTATAGTGGTCAGTATACTACTGATGTTGTCTGTCAATGTCAATGACGGTGGTGGTGGTGATGATGGATAGTGGATTACACCTGGGAGTGTCAGGGGTGTTGGGTATTGCATACAATTCTACAAGGATAAATTATATCACTGGTCGACAAAATCGAACTTTTTATTTGTCACATGAACAAAAATGGGTGGATTTTATAGGTTTTTTACCGCTGAGCTCAAAAATGGCCTCAACATTTTTCTATCACCCACCAATATTGAGTGAATCGAAAATGAAATTTGGACTAATTTATAGGCGTAACAGCAATATCAAAGTAGAAAATGCATATTGAATTCACCTAAAATGTGGCTACTGATGATTTACGCTTGTATTTCGCCTCTGGGCCATCCCTTGACAATGTCCAGCAGTAGTCATCCAACATGCTGGGGCTCCACTTGCCCTGGTATCGCTTCTCCATCGTGGATATTTGTTGATGAAAGCGTTCCCCATGCTCATCACTAACATCGCCTAAGTTTGTTGGGAAGAAGTCGAGATGTGAGTCAAGAAAATTAATTTTCAACGACATGTTGCACCCCACGTCTTTGTAGGCCTTGATAAGTTCTTCAACAAGTGACTTAATTTTCGGCCTTGAAGTTTCCGAGGAAATTTGTGTTCACTACTTTAAATGCTCTCCAAGCTGCTCCTTCAACTTCACTTAGAGTTTCATCAAACGCCCTGTCTCTCATGATTTCTCTAATTTGCGGGACCACAAATATCCCTTCTTTGATTTTGACCTCGCTGATCCTCGGAAATTTCTGTTTCAAGTAGAAACCCCCCCTGCCATTTTGATCCATAGCCTTAACAAAATTTTCCATTAAACCAAGTTTAATATGTAGTGGTGGCAAATAACTTTTTTGGATTAAGAAGAGGTGAACTGGTGAGATTTTTATGCCCTGGAATCAACGCTTGTCGAAGTGGCCATTGTTTCTTTGAGTAATGGCTTTCCCGTGCTCTGCTGTCCCATTCACAGAGGAAACAACAGAATTTCGTATAACACAGTTGTAAACCAAGAAGTGCAATCACTTTCAAGTCTCCACAGATATGCCAAGAGCATTTATCATATTGGATATGTTTCACAAGCAGGTGCATATTGTCGTATGATTCCTTTATATGTACGGCATGTGCTAATGGAACTGAAGGGTATTTATTTCCATTATGGAGTAATACAGTTTTTAAACTCAGCTTCGAGGAATCAATAAATAGGCGCCATTCGTTTGGATCATGTTGCTGGCCAAGGATTTTCATGAGAGGGTAGAAAGTTTCTTTGATGCTTACAGTAAAAAGATATCTTAGTGCCTTTTTCTTAAAGATTCCAACCTTTCAACCTGGAAGCCGAAAGTTCGGATTGATCTTTTGACAATTTCAGATCACAGACAAGTTCGCTCAGGTCTGCTTGAGATATTAAGTGAGGCTCTGTCGATGAACAAGATGGTTCAAACATTGGATCAATATCGTCCGTCAGTAAACCATGTTGAACTTCGTCATTACCATTGTACATCAATTTCATTTTCATCATCTAAACTCCACGTTTCCGTTGGCCTTGGTACTGGCAAATGTTTATTATGTAAAACAGGCCTTATGGCTGATGGTAAATTTGGGTATTGTACCATATGTTTAGATTTCGCAGTAATGCCTAGTATATTCGTTAAGCATAAATAACAATCCGTTAAATGGTCTTTCGGCTCTGTCCATATCATCGGAACAGCAAACGGCATTTGACGAGACCCATTTAGCCATCCTGTCAGAAGTCTTAAACACGTAATACAGCATATATGAGGTGCCCACGTCTTGTTCTGATCCCCTACCTTGCAACCAAAATAAAGTTCGTATGCTTTTTTGACGAGAGGGGTGAAATTTCGCCTTTGAAATTTAAGTGTTAACTCTCTGCACACATAACAGAAACAGTTTGGATGGTTGACACACTTGCGTGGCATTCTGTCATGAAACAATACGAACGCACTGACACAAAAAAATGATTAAGGAAAATCACGAATAAAATACACGATGTTCACTGAGTGAAATGAAATGAGTAACTGACAAATGAAAGTCAACAGTGACGTGTAGCAACTTATAAACAGAGGAAGAGGAAGGGGCAGACCCCGCACCCTTCCTATCCTCACTCAAATCCTAAGTAATGTAAATTCGTGTGTCACTCTAAAACTGCGGGTGATAGAAAAATTCTGTTTTCATTTTCGTAATCAACGTAAAAAATTACACATAGTTCAAGTAAAAATGTCTCTGTGACAAAAACTTTGTTGACCAGTGAATTATTATAGAATTATTACAGAAGTATTACAGAAGTTACAGGCTACCAAAGATTTGAGGATCCACTGGTAGCCAAAGAAGGAATTAAAGTAGGAAAGATTAGGAGGAGGAGATTGTAGACACCAATCGATGAAGGACGAACTGGGGGGCGGGGGGACGTTTGGCAGGAGACTGGGAGTGCTGGAACTTCCGTTTCTCCTATCACTGTCCCCTTTAGCTGATATTTTTGTGTCTCATCTACCAGTGAGCAGTTCAGTTTGCTCTCAAACACACGCTTCTCTCTTTATTCTTCACTACACATACATGCATTTTACACACTACACAATCTTCTCAAAATTTATATATATAAAAAAATGGCATTATGAGCCTCGGAGACCTTGATTTTGGCTCTCTCCTTCTTACATAATGGTGGAGGGGGAAGTATTTTGCGGGTGCTCGCCCTTGGACAGTAATAGAAAATTCAAAGTAAAACTCATACCTTGCTCACATTTATGCAGTTGTAAACGTTTACTGAGAAAGAATAATTGTCACACCCTGCATACACAGCATCTCGTGTACCCAAACACACATGAAAATTTGAAGTGGTAAGAAGTAGAAAAGGATAAAAAAGGACAGCGCGAAACACTAAATTACACAATCTAATCTACAGCATGCGTTGTTTTTAAGGATATTATTTCTTTATTTACTTATTTATTTATTTAGGAGTCGAAGCATCGTTTCTTGGGAGCATCGTTTCATTGAAGCTTCACTTACTCGTCTCTCCGCATTTACTCTCTCCCTCTCTCTCTTCCTGCTACTCGAAGTGTAACTATGAATCAGAACTCGATTTGCAAAAAATATTGATGTAATCTATTCTTAAACACATAAATGTACGACTGAAGTGGAAGACTATTCCAAAAATTAAAGATATCATAAGACAAAAGGGTACTTTCCTGTTATCCCGGACCCCAGACTTTTTTAACACTTGCCATAATTGACAGTTGGTTAGGTTTAGTCGTGATATTTTTGTTAAAACTAACGAAAATATTACAACTTAACTTAACCAATCATCAACATACATATATATCGGGTGGCCCCCAAAAAACGCCTTGAGATTTGAACATAAATAACTTCAAAAATATGCAGTTTACACTTCCAAAATTTACATAACTTTTACCGCAATCGATTGATAAGCCACCATAAAAATTTCAGACCTCTACATAAAATACTTTTTCTACAGCTGAGGGAACAATGAGGTATATCATAAACTGAAAATTTTTTATTATTCACATCTTATCAACGAATATGATCAATATGTCCACCGTCCTGCTTACAAACTAATCTTAACCTTTTCTTCCACGACATGATACATTTTCTGATTTCTGTTAATGTTATTTTGTCCCAACATTCGAGTATTTTTTTCCTTAATTGCATTTCTGTAAACTTTTCTGTTTGGCCTTCATAAATCTTCTCTGCTAGAGTGTTCCATATGCAATAATAATCCATGGGATTGCAATCAGGTGATTGCGGGAGCCAGTCGTTTTTTCCAATGAAGTTGACTACATTCTGTTGAAGATAATCCTGTGTGAACTTCCTCGTATGAGCTGTAGCACCATCTTGTTGGAGTATGAAATCGTTTCCATAATACAGACGCCGACAATCAGGCAAAAGATTCTCCTCTAAGAGATTTACATAGGTTTCTGAATTAATTATTTTATTTTCTGAAATGAAATGAATTTTCGTCTTTCCATTCCACGATACACCTGCTAATACCATGATTTTTTGGAAAACCGACTTGTCTGGTGGTAAAGTCTCGATGAAGGAATGTCTTTCTAACGCCGACCATAAACAACATCGTTCCGGGAGTTTCGAGCAATCTCGATGGTGAAATCTTTTTCATCTGTAAAAACTATTTTTTTTAACATCATTGGACGAAAATCTATCAAGCAATTTCCTACAACGAATTTTTCTTTTAGCTCTTACATTGCTGTCACGTCTTGAAACACGGATCCTTTTAAATGCTTTAAGTCCTACCGTTCTCCGCATTCTTTGTATGGAACTTTGACTGATACCTAAATTTCTTGCAATTTTCCTCTGAGAGCAGTGTGACCCAGGTCGATCCTCTTGAGATAGGCTCATCATTTCGATCATTGCTATATTGTCTTGAGTGTAAACTGTTTTAGGTCGACCACTTCCACGCTTCCGTGCCATCGAACCGGTTGTTTTAAGTTTTTGAATTATTCTATTTACAGACGTAACATTGCAAGTTATTCCTGGAAATTCCTTCAAAATTCTTGCCCCCAGTCCATCTTTTTTCCAAGAAACATTTTTCAATCACCGCTTTTTCACCGTTAGTTAGAACCATAATTTGAAGGGTAAGTTTAAAAAACAGTATTTAAGATGGGCGTAGCCTATATCATCTGACGTTTTTCAGAGACTAACAGATTATCCATAGGCTAAGGAAACTACTACAAGTCTTAGAATAGTTGCCAGGTATAACTATACACATTAGTAGTATGGGCGAAAAACGGACGAGTGCAAGAATGTTGCAATGCAATATTGATGAATGTTACAAGATGTTGCAAATGGTTTATGCAACAAGGGAGGGGGAATGTTGCAAGGTGTTATGCAGCAAGGGGAACGTTGCAAGGTGTTATGCAACAAGGGAGGGGGAATGTTGCAAGGTGTTATGCAGCAAGGGGAACGTTGCAAGGTGTTATGCAACAAAGGGGGAGGGGGAATGTTGCAAGAGCAACAAGGGGTTATGCAACTTGGAGGCGGAGTTATCCCCCAAGAGAAAGAGAGGAGGAGAGGTGTTCGCCTGGCAGGAGCCAAGCGCATATTAAGACTTCAGCCGAGCGGCCGTTGTCTTAATATGTTCCTAATCAGCCAGCTGGCTTATTCCGCCAGTTGGCTTATCTGGCTGAGTTGCCAGATTGCGCTATTTATTTAATTAAAGCATATATTTTGACTTAATCCGCCAGTTAGCGTATCTGACTGAGTTACCAGTTTGCGCCACTTATTTAATTGAAGCATATATTCTGACTTAATCCGCCAGTTGGCTTAGAAGGCTGAGTTGCCAGTTTGCACTATTTATTTAATTAAAGCATATATTCTGGCTTAATCCGCCAGTCGGCGTATCTGGCTGAGTTACCAGTTTGAGCTCTTTATTTAATTAAAGCATATTTTCTGACTTAACCCGCCAGTTGGCGTATCTGGCTGAGTTGCCAGATTGCGCTCTTTATTTAATTAAAGCATATATTCTGGCTTAATCCGCCAGTTGACTTAGAAGGCGTAAATGGCTTGTTCAGGTGCACAGGTTGAGTTGCCAGATAGCGTTATTTATTTAATTAATGCATATATTCTGGTTTAGAAATCCGCTTCAGAAGCCAGCCCATTGATATAATTAAATACCGTGTACAACCAAAAGAATGAAATAAAACACCATTACATCCATCATTCTGTTATTTAGGTGAATTAATGGAAATATATAGAAAATAAACATACAATGGAACATATATAATCAAAAATAATAATAGCATACGGACGATGAATATATAATAAATATACAATGGAATATATATATGATCAAAAAATAATAATAGCATAAGAAACACGAACGGGAAATATATAATAAAAAATATACAAAACGTTGTATTATCAACCTATTAGTTCAGGAAAAACAATATATATACACAGTTATATTAAATAATTAAATATATTGAAAATAATAATATACGAAACGTATAATCAAATGCATATTAGTACAGGAAATATATATATATATATATATATATATATATATATATATATATATATATATATATATACAATTAAATAAATAAATATACATCCTTTATGTTCTACGGGATATATTAAATAATTAAAAATAATAATATACGAAACGTATAATCAATTACATATTAGTACAGGAAATATATATACACACAAATTAAATAAATAAATATACATCCTTTATGTTCTACGGCGCCAAACGCTAAACTCACACGTAATCGAGTCTACATTCACATCGTTATTACTTTGTACTACACGGTAAAACCGTCCAAGCAACACTTCACCGTTTAACTTGTATGGATGCCTATACGCGACATAAATGGCTTTCATATCGTTCAATACTATTTTTGTGCCCACTTTACATTCGGTTGGCAAGTTATCTTTAAACACGGCTAGAATACAATCAAAAGCACGCACAAAGAGGTCATCATTAACCACAACATCATTATTAAATACAAGTTTATAAACACGCCTTTCCAATCGAGGGTTTTTTTCTTACCGTCCCGAGCTTTTCAATCGTGAACTCTTCTTCACTCTGCATAGTGGCAATTGAAATAATCTTCCAAGTCGTAACGACAGCTATTCATTATATAGAGGTACAGCTCTTCAGGGTGAACAGTATAGACAAGCTCTGCCCTGTACCGCTCAAGTGCTTTGTACCAAAGTTCAGGATATTTCGAAGAATCTAAACCTTTTAAATATGCATCCAGCTCTAGACCATTTTCGCCTTGTTGATTCCTACATTCGATAAATCCGTCGAGCAGAGCGGTGTATGCGTATTCAAGAACCGTGTCAAATTAAATCATATCCGTAACACGAGCGTCTAATGCAGGCTTGAGCTTACGGAATCCAACGATTTCAAACATTCTGTCCAGGATGAAACGGTTTCGCGTAGGGACAAGAACGTTATTATCAGATGCATTCTTCCACATCAGTCGTATATCAATGCATGGCTGTTCGTTATTTATACACAACGTGCAAACAACGGCATATGAGGGGGCGTCACTAATCTGCTCTCTTCTTGTACCTACACCTGCAGGCATTTTATAACGGTCCTCTCCCCACTTCTCAACTATCACGAAGACTCTATTCATCTCCTCAACACTTAAATAAATAACATTACGTTTACCAGAGTTTGCTTGCCTGCAAATCGCTTCAAGTACATAGTTAATGGCACCGGTTTGACGCCTGAGCACGCGCAATGACTTCGTCACAGAGACATCGTACGAGGCGTTGAGAATGCTTCTCAAACGAAGTTTCATCGTATTCGCACGTCCACTCGGTTCAAGCTCTGAGATGACTATGAGCCACAGGTGGACGGATCGGCTCGACGGGCTGAGTGAGTCACGCTGATGAAACGTGTACGGGTTTGTTCGAACTCGTGTGTTTCGTGAGGTACACGGGTGGGCGGCTCGCTGGGGGGGAGCGAGTCAGACCATAAACTGCTGAAGCGTGTACAGGCTTGTTCGAACGCTTGTGCTCTTGGGAAAACAGAATTTTCCGCTACATGAAACAATACCGGCTTTAATGTTTTATCACTCACCAGACGTTCATTTCCACAAACTAAACATCTTCACAATCCGGTGCACTATTTGAGAGAAACATATGCCCATATTTATCCTTTTTGTTTAACAAGCGATACTCGTCTCTAAAGTCTGTTAAAAACTCACACAGCCCATTAGCCACAACCTCACTACAAACCTCAGCCTTCTCAGCCAACTGACTGATTAAGCCAGAATATATGCTTTAATTAAATAAGTAGCGCAATCTGGCAACTCAGCCAGATAAGCGAACTGGCGGATTAAGCCAGCTGGCTGATAAGGAACATATCAAGACAACGGCCGCTCGGCTGAAGTCTTAATATGCGCTTGGCTCCTGCCAGGCGAACACCTCTCCTCCTCTCTCTCTCCTTCTCCTCTCTTTCTCTTGGGGGATAACTCCGCCTCCAAGTTGCATAACCCCTTGTTGCTCTTGCAACAACCCATTTGTTGCAGAGCATCTTGGAACATTCCCCTCCCCCTGTTGCATAACCCCTACCCAATTTGTTGCAGAACCCATTTGCAACATTCTCGCACTAGCCCATTTTGCGCCCATACCATTTACATTTAGGATTTAGGATATTGGTTTTTTTCACCATACCTCATTGTTCCCTCAGCTGTGGAAAAAATATTCTGTGTAGAGGTCTGAAATTTTTATGATGGCTTATCAATAGATTGAGGCAAAAGTTATGTAAATTTTGGAAGCATGAACTGTATATTTTTGAAGTTATTGATGTTCAAATCTCAAGGCGTTTTTTTTTGGGCCACCTGATATATATAAAATTTGGTTCTACATAATTTAGGACTGCCACATTATTAGTTAGAATTTACGACCGTAAAAGCGAGGATATCCTGGGGTCCGGGATAACAGGAAAGTACCGAAAAAGTTTTATACTATCGCGCTATTAAACCTTCTACATATATACCCTTAAGTTTAAATCAATTATTTATGGTTACGTTCTCATTATCTAATTTAAAAAGGTGCTCCAAATTTATATTATCAAATCTATTTAATATTTAAAAACTTCAATAATTTGTCCTCTTCTCCTTTTTTCTAGTGAATACGAATCAAATTCTGCTAATCTTCATTCGTAGCTTTTATTACGAAAGTTAGGTGTAAACTTGGTTGCTCCTTTCTGAATTCTTTCAAGTGTGTCTACTGTATATCTTTCCCCATATACGAAAAAGGAGTTTCAGTCGGAAGCTCCTCCGGAAGTTATAGCCTTTCTGGCTGCTTCCCGGGGTTAGGTGAAAGACTTGAACTCCACTATACGGAGACCAAAACTGTACGACGCTCTCTAAATGTAGTTGAATTAAGGACTTATATAAAGGTAACATGATGTCTTTAGATTTGTACTCGAAATTTCGCAATATAAAACCTTTTAACACTTTATTAGCTTTCTTACTGGCTTCGACCCATTCCTTTGAAAACTTTAAGTCTTTCGTAACTATAACACCTAAATCATTCTCTTCCGTTACTGAAATAAGGTCTTTACCTCCCATACAATAACTAAATTCGCTATTTTGAGAGCAGATGTGCATTATTTTCCATTTATCGACATTAAATTTCATCTGCCACTTATCCCACCAACAATCAACCACTTTATTAACCCTTTACTGCAAAGAGGTTTTTTTCCCGAGAATGAATAAAATCGGCTGGCGTTAGCCGGAACAAAATCAGTAACGTTAACACTGTGCGCTAAAGGGTTAAGAGATGTTTGCTTAAGGTCACTTTCCAACGCCTTTCTATCGAGCCTGCTGTACGCTTTACCACCAAGTTTTGTGTCGTCCGCGAATTTCGGAATTTCTTGTTCCTTCTTCCACGCATTTCGCACCTACGCTACGGTTTGAATTACAGTTTTAAAACTATCGTGCATATTACTAGGGGCACTCATTATATTTTTCCCCACCTTTTTTTCTTAGCTAAATAATAGGCCATGGGGCTGAAATGTTTTTTGGGCCGTAAGATTGAACTTTCTGTGCTTCACATAACCGGATTTTTCCAGTTTGAACCTCCCCTCCTTGTATAAAACCGCTTTTAAACGCCCTTCTATAAAACCGATGGTTAACGCAGTTTCGAAAATGGCGTCTGACAGTGATGTGCGTCGTAAACAGATATCTGTCATCGAATTCTTAACCGCAGAGAAGGAAACAAGTGCAAATATTCCCAAACGTCTACAAAACGTTTACGGAGATGCTGTTGTTGATCGAAGCACAGTTGGACGGTGGTCTAAACGTGTGAAATCATCGGAGAAAGGGAGAGCCAGCCTCGATGATGAGCCACGCAGCGGTCGCCGGCATTGGCTGTGACATTTCACATTGTGCAACGTGCTAACAGTATCATTCGATCAAACCGGCGCGTCACATACAAGGAGCTATCACTGGAGCTAGGTATTAGTGAAGGAAGTGTGAATACGATAATTCAGCAACTGGGATACTCAAAAGGGTATTCACGGTTTGCTCCTCGCGAACTGACTCAAGATCACAAAGCCCAAAGAAAAGAAATTGCTTCTGAGTCGTTGGTTCGATACGAGACAGAAGGGGAAGACTTCCTTTCACGAAATGTGACTGGAGATGAGATTTGGGTTCATCACTTTGAACCTGAAGCAAAACGCCAATGCATGAAGTGACATTACGCAGACTCCCCACGCAAGAAAAAGTTCAAAATGGCTCCCTCTGCAGGAAAGGTTATGGCCACCATCTTATGGGACATGAAAGGGGTGATTCTGATGGGCATTATGAAGAAAGGACAAACAATCAACTCAGAGGCATATATTGCTACCCTACAGAGACTCCAGAGACGTATAAAGCGAGTTCGACCGGAGAGAAAACTGGAAGTCGTCCTTCTTTTGCACGATAACGCAAGACCACACAACAGTTTGCAAACTAGAGAGGCCATCACAAAAATGCGCTTGACTGTGTTACCTGACCCTCCATACTGCCCGGATCTGGCACCAGACCCGTAACTAGCTAATTTTGCGCCCGAGGCAATACCATAAAATTGCGCCCCGCCTATAAAATTGCGCCCCCCTATTCCTATAACACTACACGATCCTCTAAGTGGTAAAGTGTTTTTGGCACAAAACATCACAGCATCAAGAACTATTTTCAGAATATGTCTCCATTTTTGTTTATCAGTTTCAATAGCTTTCTGTCGTGCATCATCGATACATTGTCCGCACAATAGTCTTTTTTGTAGGGATTTCCATTTACAGAAATTTTCACGATGATTAGTTGACTTTTCATGTTCTACGGTACGGTTTAAATTTTTCCAGTCATTAAATCCTGTTTTCTGATTTGCAATATTCGGTTTGGAAAAGCGCTGATCGAATAATATGGATGGAAAACAGAATATAAAGTACTGAAAAGTACTAAAAATTTATAGAAATGCGCCCTTTCCCTAATGGCATGGCGTGCTTGGGATAGTAGATACATATTTTATATGGTTTTTCTGCGCCCCTCAGCTTTGCGTACCCGAGGCAAGTACCTCACTCGCTTCGCCCTTGTTACGGCACTGTCTGGCACCTTCAGACTTCCATTTGTTTGGGTCAATGAAGGATGCTATTCATGGAAGAAAGTTTCAGAGTGACGATGAGGTTGTTGAGGAGGTTAAGAGGTGGCTCCAGCGGAACCCAGCGGACTTTTACCATCAAGGAATAAAAACCCTTGTTTCGAGGTGGATGAAGCCGTAGAAAGGGATGGAGACTATGTAGAAAACTAAAAACTTGTAAAAAAGGTATGTAACTAGTTGTGTACAAAATTTCGGGAACTTACAAGGAAACTTGGAAAGAAAAAAAAAAGGTGGGGCAAAATATATTGAGTGGCCCTCGTAATTATGTTACTCGTGTCGAAAATAACATCTCGATTTATTTGACGACGTTGGCTTCCCTACCCGAAGAAATCGGATTATCTAAAATCAAGAACTTTTAAGCAATTATTTTTCGCGTTAACCTTAATATTTATTCCAAATTGTATTAATTTATGGTCAGAGGTATTTAGTTCCTCTCCGACTGCAACATCTTAAATAATATTAGTATATTTATATTATTTTATTTATGTGTGCTTGTTTTATCATTTACAATACAATATTCTGTTATTTGTGCAGATAATAAGTTTTATGTTAAAGGTGCGCCTTTCATTCTTTAACACCGAAATACTATTTCACTGGATAAATAAACACGCACGTGCGTTCTGGGTTATCGTATGAACTGGCAACAATATTCAGTGTACTGTACAGTGTACACTCCGTAGCAATTCATTTTCTATATAATATTAATAATAATTATGTAATCCATTTTAAATTTCCTGCTTCAATAAAACATGTATACACGGTAATGGCGTCACAATTAACCGCTAAAATTAAAATAGACCACTGTGACGTCATCATAATCTACACTTGCAGAATTGTAATCCAGTATCCAACACCACCGCCGTCCACGACTGATATTCCCAATTATATTACCCGTCTGAATGATCCTTCGTGATTGAAAATTATAAAAAGGAACAACCAGCCATATAAAGTATACGCTTTCAGACCAGGGAACTATTGCAAAATTCTGATCGAAATCGGAAAACCCATCTACAAATAGTTATATTTTTACGAGCATTCTCATTTTGTAATGTGCCGTTTAACGGATAACACAAAATATACTCACATTCAATTAACCAAATTTTTCTGGTGGAACTCCAAGGTTCCGCGCAACACAACTTGAAAACCACTGGCATATCATCTAGAATTCTAGACTCTAGATCTCCATCCTTATAGTCAAAATTTTCAGGCAGAGATTGCGCTTAAAATGATTGTGTAGATTTACTTCTTAAAGGGGAAAAGTGATTAAATTATAGTTTTAGTACGTAATGTTAACATTAAAACTGCTTGAATGGTTGGATTTTAACTAATTTGTTTTCTCTCTTGAAATGCTAGATTTCGAGAACAGTTCAAAAGCATTTGCTCGCGATTGTTTGAAGAAGGTCTGCTGCATGCCAAACAAAGAAACGAAGAACTACTTCTTCTGGAAAACGCTCTACAAGAAGCAAAGGAAGTCGCCAATGAAACTGCTCGGCGGTAATATAATATCGTTTTCTTACCACAGTACAAAATGAGATGGCCATTACAATTTTAGTCTATATTTTTTTCCTCTCTCTCTCTCTCTCTCACACACACACACACACACACACACACACCTAAAAAAAAATCACTAGATCAGTAATGGTCATACAATCTTAAGATATGAAGCTGTATTATAACCGGTAATGACGGAAGAAGTTACTCTCGAAACGTCTCGATTTTAAAACAGAAACTGTACATGTAGTGAAATTACGGTACTTGTGTTGATCCTTTTATTTCTCATATAAACTTACGTGTAACGTCTGAAATACACCATCCCCTGATAGGCTACGGGGTCTGTCGGCATAGGCCAAGTTCCCAGATTGGGGGCTCCTAGGGAAAATTGAGCCGAGTTACTTGCTGTCTGCTGGCTAGGCCTGTCACAGCAATGTGCTTCCTTTACTACAACCAAAGATAGTACTCCTTTATCTACTAAACAAAGGAAGGATGAACAGCTGGGTGGGCTGCGCACCGCATGTCCCTGCTGGGAATCGAACCCGGGCCGATAGGTTCGTAGGCAGCAATGTTAAATATTACACCACCGAAGAGCTTTATATACGTCGTGGCCAATGTCCTAACACCACTTCCTGTCGATGAGTGAAGTTAATTGACATTAAGTCTGGAGAGTAGTTGGATGGGAGACCCTTCTCTGCTTCCATATTATGTAGCGACCTGTGGTTCGGATAGATCCCACGTAAAGCTCTATGTTCCATCTACCATATGATGTTGCGAAAGAGGTTAAACAACCCCATCATTATTTTATATAATGATGGGGGTTGTTTATATATATATATATATGAGGTGAGATCCAGCTTGACGTTCGTGTAAAGAGAGACCAACACACAGTACTGCTACAAGGTTTCGAGGTGAGGTGTGTTGTACCGGCTCCGCGGTTTCTTCACCCCCGCTTAGTTGCTGTCTCTGTACAGGGGTTTTGTCCGCCCCTGCATAAAGTACGCTTCTCATGTGTGGGATGGCTCAACTCATTCAGTTCTACTTGAGCGGGTGGAATCAAAGGCTTTACGTCTCATTAATTCCCCGCCTCTTACTAACTGTTTTCAATACCTCTGTCTTCGCCGCAATATTACTTCACTCTCTCTTTACTATCGTTATTATAAAGGACACAACTATTCTGAACACTCTAATTGCATGCCTACTCTTTTAATGAGAGCATGCAGCACCAGACTTTCTACACTTTCTCATTTCTTTTCTGCACAACTCTCTAACGCCAGGGTCTAGGCATATCGAAAACCCCGGACCTTGATTTTGTTTCTCTTCTTTTTCTATGGGGGGAATGGGGCGTTTTTGCGGGTATTCGCCCTTTGCCCCTCCTTCCTGCATAAAAAAATACACACACACACACACACATATATATATTTTTATTTTTATTTTTTTACAACCTTACACGAGTTGCATGCAGTGAATAAGCCCGTTTGATTTCTCTTTTAATTAATTATTTTCAATATATTTCTTTGTTTTATGAGTTTTATTAAAAAAAATGATTGATAACTTTTTCAATAATAATTTGAGGGAATCCTTTATTAATTACGATTTGTGTTATTCTTTTAATATTTCTTTATTAAATATATCCCAGTTTGAAGTTGTGTTATCTGCTCAGTAGTATGACCGCAAAAAGGGAGAGTGCAACTGCATGCAATGTTGATCATATGTTGCAAGGTGCCAAACCCTATTCCCCCCAATGTACCAAACCCCATTCCCCCAAGGTGCCAATCCCCTCCCCCCCATGGTGCCAAAAAAAAAGAAAAAAGAGGGGCAAAGTAGAATCCACCAGCTGCCACAAGCTGGGGGAATCCCACCGAACCCTAACCTAAGAGAGGAGGAGAGGAGGTTGATCTCACCCCAAAAGGGTTTCCCTAACTTAGGAAGGTAAGAGAGAGGGAAGAGAGAGCATGTTTTCGTCTGGAGGTCCGGATGCATAATAAGAGTTCATCCGAGCATCAGCTGGCTTAGAACTCGAAATCCGCCAGTTCGTTTAATCAGCCAGTTGGCATACAAGGCACAACCGAGTGGCACAACAAGCCAGTTGGCATAGAAGGCGTATGTATACATATATATATATATATACATATATATATATTAACTTTTGAACAATTTGAGCAAATTAAACCCCCCCCCCACACACACACCAACTATATATATATATATATATATACACACACACACGTTCATAGATCTTGTATTATTAAAATGTATATACACATTATTATTAATTATAATGTTATAATGTTATAATGTTTCAGACCAACAAAGACCCTAGGATCCACTCATGGCTGGTCTACCTAACTGTGTTCGTAATCGTGTATTGTGTATGTCCTCCGTGGTGGCGGAGGGGACCTACAATTTTACGTGGGTTCCGAACCACAAGAACAAGAAATTTATGTAAAAACTGCCGGTAAATTGGCAACGACCAATTTTTACGAAACTAAATAATTATCAATTTAAAACTAATTAATTATCGATTTAAAACTAAAGATAGAATCTCTGGATCCAGAGGATCAAGTCATAATAGACTACTATCCACAAATGTTACACTCTATATCTATTTATAATGGACATGCAAATATATCAGATCCAAAGAATCCAGTCAATTTCATTACGGTATCCATCAAGTCACGGTCCGTATCGATTGCGGACCAAGTCAAAATTTACAACCATATACATTACAATATATACACTTACGAGGAAAAGTGTAGGTGTGGCTGTAAAGACTGTACAGTAAAGTAGAAATGTGGGTGCACCCATTATGGGTCTCCCATTTAAAGGTGTTTGGGGCAAGTGAAGATCATGAGTTTTTCAATACCTCACAGTACTATGGGGGGCACCGCTCGGCAGAGGAATCTCTTTAAATGGGGTGTGTAAGGACAGAGAGTATCCCCTAACCCAAGACGCTGCCTCCCTATATCCCACAACACTTGTGTTGAGCTGTGGGATCTATCCCCACAAAGCCTTAATTTTACTACCTTAAACTATACCCTTTCTATCAACATGCGCGTCTAATCGATTTTAAACATTTATAGACGTGCTACTAATTACTTCTACCGGCAAACTATTCCAGGTATTTACTATTCTATGCGTAAAAAAGTTTTTCGCAACTGCTGTCTCGAACCTTCTACTTGTCAACTTACACCCGTTATTCCTAGTCCTATTATATTGAGATATTTCGAAAAAGCTATCTCTATCTACGTTATCAAACTTATTCATAATTTTGAAAACCTGGATTAGATCACCCCTTAACCTCCTAGTCTCGAGAGTAGTCAATTTTAACTCCTTAAGCCTATCCTCGTACGACTTTGACCTAAGAGACGGAATCATCTTAGTTGCTCGTCTTTGAACTCTTTCGATTTTGTCTATATCTTTGCGCATATGCGGATTCCAAAATTGGACCGCGTACTCCAAATGGGGTCTAACTAATGATTTATAAAGAGGAACTATAATATCGCGCGATTTGTACTCAAAATTTCGAGCTATAAAACCTAACACTTTGTTCGCCTTATTGACCGCTGCTGTACTTTGTTTCGCTACTTTTAAATCACCAGTGACTATAACTCCTAAATCTTTTTCCTGCTCTACGCTTGTTAGATCTTTCCCTGACATACTATACGCAAAATTACCGTTACGCGAACCTATATGCAAAATTTTGCACTTATCCACGTTAAATCTCATTTGCCATGTGACTGACCAATCAACGATTTTATTCAGATCTTCCTGAATTTTACCTCTATCTTCGTCATTAATCGCCCTACCACCCAGCTTCGTGTCATCCGCAAACTTTGAAACTGTACTGACTAGGCCGACATCTAAATCGTTAATATATATAAGAAAAAGCAAGGGGCCCAATATAGAACCCTGAGGAACGCCACTCGCTACATTAGCCCAACACGACTCCGCTCCATCAACGACCACCCTCTGTTTCCTGCCTCGCAACCACTCTTCTAGCCAATTTATTGCTACACCCCTGATTCCATGAGCCTTAGTTTTTTCAATGAGTCTTTTGTTCGGCACGGTGTCGAACGCTTTTTGAATCTAAATACACTACATCAACCGCCCGATGTCTATCGTAAACGTCAACCACGCTTTGGAAAAATTCTAAAAGATTAGTTAAGCAAGATTTGTTTCGCCTAAAACCGTGCTGCGTATTTCTAACCAGATTATGCACTTCTAAGTGTTCGACTATACGATCCCTAATTATTGATTCCAGTAGCTTACCTACAACAGACGTTAAACTGATTGGCCTATAATTTCCCGCCGCACCTTTATCGCCTTTCTTAAAGATAGGTGTTACGTTTGCTAACTTGAAATTATCTGGTACGCACCCCTGAGAAATAGACGCATTAAAAATCTTTGTTAGCGGCACAACAATGCTATCTTTTAATTCTTTTAGTTGTATGGGATATATGGAATCCGGACCCGGTGATTTACGCGTTTTCATTTTATCAATATAGCGCATTACTTCCCCTTCACTACGACAATATTATCCAAAATATTACCATTATCAAAAGGTATTATGTCTATGACCGTAGGGATATTCGTTACATCTTCTATAGTAAAAACTGACGTAAAAAATTCGTTTAGCAAGGTAGCCATTTCCTTGTTTTCAGAGACTAGATCTCCATTTACATTTTTCAATGGACCTAAGACACTTTTTACTGGATTTCTATTATTGACGTATTGAAGGATCGCTTGGTTTTTTTTACCGTCACGAGCTATGGAGATTTCAAATTCGCGCTTGGACTTTTTTATTACACTTTTCGCTTCACGCCTCAGAGATATGTAGTTGTTTCGTAACAACAAATTGTCTTTATCGCACTTATGTTGCCTATAAGCCCTATCTCTACTCTTTATAATGTCTCGTACTCTAGAAGTAAACCACAAGGGCTTGTTGTTTACTTTCGCACGCTTAATTTTGTACGGTACACATTCCTCATTTATGGTCCTAAATACCGTTACGAACGAGTCCCACATTAGTTTTGCGTTGGAGTTCCCCATTACGTTTTCCCAATTGACGTGTGAAAATTAATTTCGAAATTTACTAAAGTCTGCGTGCTGGAAGTTAGGAATTTTGGACGAGTTAGTTGGTTTCGAGTGACTTACTGAGAGGACAAACTCTACCATATTGTGATCGCTATTGCTCAACGGTTCTATTACTTGAAGATCAGTAATTAGCCTATCATCCGTAGTTATTACTAAATCTAAAATACTGTCCAACCTCGTAGGTTCCCCAACCTTTTGAATAAGAAAGCTATCCTCGAGAAAATTAACTAAACGATTACCTTCCGCGTCTCCCTGCATTGTATCGTAATTCACGTTGGCGCAATTAAAGTCACCCATAACTAGAGCCTGCTCACTACCGATTATTCTCTTTAGTTCACGATATAACGCTTCGTCCGTATCAGCTGTTTGATTTGGGGGCCTATATATAACCGCAACAAGAAGTTTCAAATCGTTCAATTTAAGTTCTGCTATAGTCGAATCTATCGGTTCTGGAATTGAGTGCTTTACTTCTATAACGTTCGCAATATTATCTTTGATATACAACATAACACCGCCTCCTCGCCTACCTATTCTGTTTTTTAACAAAAAGTCTATAACCTTTAATTTGATATTCCCCTACAAAGTCACGTGTTTCAGTGCTAAGCCACGATTCATTTATCGCAATTTTATAGCCTTTACAAGCAATTAAGGAAAAAAATTCGTTTATTTTATTTCGTAGGCTACGAGCATTTAAGGATAGAACCTTCAAATTGTTTGTAATTGCGACACCTTCGCGAGCGCGGGGGAAATTTGTGGAATTTACGCTGGGACCGTTCGAGTTACGGCAGCCTGAAAGAAGAGACAGTATTATGAAATAGTCTTCCTAAACGCGCAGCTCCAACTTCATTAAGATGAAGTCCATCTTCGAGGAACAAGTCCCTCCCGTAGAAACTGTTCCAAAAATTTGCAAAATGCACTCCTTCCTGTTGGCAAAGAGACTTTAGGTTATTGTTAATATAGGTCGCCTTGCTGTAGAAATCGCTTCGTTGGATAATTCGAGGAAGTATACCTGTTAAAACAATCTTATTAGTTTTCTCCTTAATCGCTCTAATAAGTCCCTGTACCTAGCCAGCAGTTCTTCGATCTAGAATTTAAAAACGTTATTAGTACCGACATGAATAACATACGTTGTGTCCTCGGTGGTACCGTCTGTAAAATGGTCAACACTATTAGTTATATCCTCCACCCTTGCACCAGGGTAGCAGTAACGGCGCCTACGACGAGGTTTCTCCCACAGAATTCCTCGAGCTGCCCTCGAACAATGAATCGCGAACGAGTCGTATTTCCGGTTCATCGCATCTTCGAAACCTAAAACAGAAAACTTATTGCTTGTTATTACTGGTAGACAGGTCTTTGCTTTTCTCAATGGGGCTCCAGTTCGCACTCGAACGAAGGGTTGGGAACTAGGGGAAGTGAGGAGCTATTTTATTATTAGTAGAAACTGGGCAGGAGGGGTCGTAATTGGAGTCTCAAGGGATTCTAATTTGCCGTCAGGAGCATCACGCTTTCTTCAAGTCTCACCCTGGCCTCCCTCTCACGTTCTAACTCGTTCCTCAGCACTTCCATGCTGAGCACCACCTGCAAACTAACTGATCATTATTATTAGCCATTGTAAACGCGTAAGCGGCAAATTTCCCTTCACAGCGACTGCAAGTACTTGACGGGGGTGCCATGCTTTTAATTAGTTGAACAACAAAATATTTAAAATAAAATGGAATCAGTTATTTAATACACTATATATATATTTATATATATATATATATCCAAAGCAGTCCATTTAATAATATATTTTACTCGACGAAGTAAAGCGAAGTTAAAATGAGAACATTTCCCTCCGTTATCAACGATTTTATTCAATCTTAGAATAGGTGATTATATAGAAGATTAATTAAAATTCAAATATTAAATGCTCATACGACTATATATATATATTCCCTTAAGGCACATATCTATAAATTATTCGCTATTCAGATTTTTTAAAATATATATTTCTAAATTTTTTCGGGATAAACTATTTGAAACTTCTGTTTTACCTGTCACCCTACCACGCAGGTGGGCGTTTCGGTCCATTAACTAGTGTTGGACTAACTCGCAGTTGCATCAAATTCGGACGCTAAAGACTTTCAAACTACTTTTTCTGAATTTACCTTCACAGGTGTTTTGGCATTAATCTTACGTGCCCAGCCGATAATCCTTCGCAAAACCTATAGACCGTGAAGGGGTGATCTGAAACTACAAATTTCATTTTCCAAACTATTTCTCCACAGCTATTTTAAAAAATAATACTACCACTACTACTACTAATAATAATAATAATAATTTTTCTCTCTCTCTCTCTCCCTTGCCCTTTCTTGACCTACCCTGTCATGCACATCATCAACTATCGTAGAAATTTCTAAGGATCGTATACCAAATTGGATACAGTCATTCTCTGTTTGAGTGGATGACGTAATTGGAATGTTTATATATATGTTAATGATCCTCGTTCTCCAAAGAAACATCCACCTCAAATTTTACTATTTTATTATATGTACAAGAATTTGTTTTTATTAAGGAAAAAAAATTATATATATATATATATATATATTATATATATATATATTCGAAATGGTTTATTAATGAGGATGTTTGTGCAGTTTCAAATGGGAATGTCAATTGAGATCTGTAAGTTCTCCATTAAATTTCATGTTTCTTTAAACTTCCTTAATAGCATCACATCATTATATCATCTCATTATTATATTATTCACCAAACTGAAACATTGAAGTGAATAACCTTTATTAACCCTTAAGGCACTTAGCTATAATTTAATCGCTGTTCAGGTAAAATTTCGACAAAGATTTTCTTTTTAAGGACCTACTCGATGAAGTAAATCGAAGTCAAAATGAAAACATTTCCCTTCTTGTCGTCTGTTGTTGGATCGAAAAGCCTTATTTATTTTTATTCCGCTCAAAAATGTTATTTCGTATAACACTTATTGCACGCTTCTATTTTTTACCATGCAATATATATATATATATATATATATTATTATATATATATATATATATACTTTGAATAATAAAACACAACAGGTGTTCACTGTCAAAGCTGGGCGCTTGCGGTATTTTTTGCGGTACTGCGGTACTGCGGTACTACCGCACTACCAAACCGGTACCGCATAACGCAGTACCGCAAAGGATCGCTGAAAGTAAAGCAGTACCGCTACCGCATTCAAATTTCCCGCGGTACTTTCCGCGGTACCGAAAACACGACTTTTCAAAAAATTAACACTTTTTTTTAAGTAAACCTTATTACAGGAGTACAGTAAGACGAATGCTGCGTGTGTTGCATCAGCCTAACTCTAGACACGTTAAGTTTTCGTTCAGAACATGTTACGTTGCCATCCTATCACAACGCCTCAGTGCAGTGCTTGCTTTTGAGCCGGTTGCACGTGTGTTACATTTCTGTGACAAAGATCGATTTTTAGCCATTATGCCAGAAAGTTCAGGTGCGAAATCGCCGATATGCAATTTCTGAAAATATGTGCTATTACTTGTGTTGTTCTTGTGTGCAGTACCGCAGTACCGCAGTACCGCGGAACGCACCAGGGGGACCTGAAAAAGTACCGCAGTACCGCGTAACGCACTGGGCATGCTGAGGTACCGCAGTACCGCGTAACGCACCCCCAAATTTTGGTACCGCGCCCACCACTGTTCACTGTGACCTTTTGGCACCAAACAGTAATTTCTCCATCACAAATTAAAACTTTTCTCTCTCTTCCAATCTGTATTGAAGGGTAACAGATAAATTTTTACTCGGCCATCGCTAATACCTTTCGGGGAAACTAATCCGAAACACCTGACACCTATTCCGGCCCTATGTCGTCTGAACACCTGGGCATCTGCGCGTACACAAACATGACCGCGTACATTAATATTTTTATAATATAATTTAAATGTTAAGCCAGATTTTTTCATTTTCATATAAAAACGAGTCTTACGTATATAAAGTGATGAATTATGAAAAATGTACAAATACTGCTATAGGGGCGTGGGAATGTATTGGTCTAATTCAATAATAACAAAAATATTAATAATAAAACAAATTTTAAAAGAGATAAAAATTTATTTAATTGCTAAACCTTTACTCTCTCTCCAGTTGAAATTCAAACAAATTTTTAATTACAAATAAGGGCTTGGTCCTCCATTCATTTAACTCTCTGAAAAAATCTGTGGAATGAATAAGCCAAATTTGATAAAGACACGCCCCCTCCAGAAATCGCGGCGCGCCCAATTACGACCCAACGGGCGGGGCATTAGAACGAGTCTACGGTTTCTGGTTGGAGGAAAACCTCATACATATGTTACAGCCACACTCAGATACAGTGACATCCAATCAGGATGCCCATGGAATTAGAAGTTGGGTTTCTGGCCTGTGAGCACAAATGGGGCATCACACAACATATAAATGGGACCCCACGAGCAGATCGTGCCATAACAGTTGCTATTTCTACCTGTGAATAATACGCTATACCATCAAGCATGGACACTTCCAGTCAGCCAGAACTCTACTGTTCCCCACAGTTGTTTGAAGTCGGTGACCCCTCTGCCGGGACAACACTCAAACCTTTCGCAGCCGCCAACCGGAACGAATTAATTTCAACACAAGCCGTAGCTGATATATCTGGATCCGAACAGAATCAACCAGTTGAAGGAAGCACATTTGAAATGTAAGTAGGAAAATTTATGTACCTATAATTGCAAACAAGCTTCTCAAACGAGCTTTTCAAATTCTATGTCGTTTTTCTCTAAAAGGGTATACAAATTTCTACTTTTATGCATATATCTCGAATAATGAATTAAAGTATCTGCTCTTAGAATTACTAAATTTATTTATTAGTATGTATATATAGAGGGTGTTTGAAAACTTTCTGTACAAATTGTAATGGGGGATAGGCAACACCAAGACAAACCCTTTTCGTCTATAAGTGTATGTCCGCTGACGTCACCATTCGGCGCGAGAGGGCGCCGCTGCAATTGGCTAAAAGGTGAAGTGGGCTAGACTCGCGCTTGCCGCGGGCATTCTTAAATTGGACGTAGTACGCGTAACATGGAGCGCTTCACGACTGCTGAGATGGCTGACATGCATATGGTGTATGGGGCTGCCAATGGAAACGGAAGAGCTGCTGTGAGGTTGTACCGACAGCGCTTCCCAAACAGACGTGTGCCAAACCACCAAACGTTTGCGCATTTGCATCGGCGACTGCGAGAAACTGGAACATTCCATGCAAACAT
Source organism: Bathynomus jamesi (assembly GCA_023014485.1). Classification (NCBI taxonomy): domain Eukaryota; kingdom Metazoa; phylum Arthropoda; class Malacostraca; order Isopoda; family Cirolanidae; genus Bathynomus; species Bathynomus jamesi. The sequence goes on along the minus strand of JAJOZX010000213.1, from coordinate 824,374 downwards.
GCATGACACTGGTCGGGAGAGAAACGTGCGCACTCCTGACATGGAAGAAGAAATCCTACGGCGATTTGAGGACAATCCAAGCGCAAGCACGCGAGGTGTTGCACGTATCCTCGGTGTGAACCACGACCTGGTCTGGAGAGTGTTGCACGAGCAGCAACTTGCCATGGACGATACCCGCCCAAACATTGACGGCGAACCGTTCTTGATGAGCATGCACCCGTGTAGCATGTGGATTTGAGTGCGCCCACACGTGAGAATTGTGCATGTTAAAAACACCCTCACGTGTGAAACAGGCCTCATCTGAGAACAGCACATAAGCCGGAAAATTAGGCTGCACCGCTGTCTGCTGCAGAAACCAGCGTGCGAATTCCACACGAAGAGGGTAATCCCGAGGTTGTAATGCCTGGACTCTCTGACGATGAAACGGATGTAACTGCTGCTCGTGCAACACTCTCCAGACCAGGTCGTGGTTCACACCGAGGATACGTGCAACACCTCGCGTCCTTGCGCTTGGATTGTCCTCAAATCGCCGTAGGATTTCTTCTTCCATGTCAGGAGTGCGCACGTTTCTCTCCCGACCAGTGTCATGCATGTTTGCATGGAATGTTCCAGTTTCTCGCAGTCGCCGATGCAAATGCGCAAACGTTTGGTGGTTTGGCACACGTCTGTTTGGGAAGCGCTGTCGGTACAACCTCACAGCAGCTCTTCCGTTTCCATTGGCAGCCCCATACACCATATGCATGTCAGCCATCTCAGCAGTCGTGAAGCGCTCCATGTTACGCGTACTACGTCCGATTTAAGAATGCCCGCGGCAAGCGCGAGTCTAGCCCACTTCACCTTTTAGCCAATTGCAGCGGCGCCTTCTCGCGCCGAATGGTGACGTCAGCGGACATACACTTATAGACGAAAAGGGTTTGTCTTGGTGTTGCCTATCCCCCATTACAATTTGTACAGAAAGTTTTCAAACACCCTGTATATGCTCCTCTGTGTGTATCTTTGGGGAAGAGCAATTACATTTTAATTATTATTATCAGAAAAATGTATGAGCTAGCCAAAAATAATTTTAAAAGCCGGGCTCGAGATCCGGTACCGACAGACAGTGCTTAGTAACCCCATCTAGTCATCCTTCCACACACTATAAATTACTAAAGCTTTAAAAAAAGGGAGTTCCAACGGTCACGGGTTCGATACCCGGCAGGCAGTGCGTAGTATGCCCAGCTAGGATAAAAGTATTTCCGGCACTGCAAGTAATGTATTTGTACTCTATTAAGTATTTAGAGAGTGAATTTTCAAATTATTTTGTTTATCAAATAATTACTATTAATTTAAAAAGTTATAGAAAGTTCTACAGGTAGGCTTTTAGAATTACTAATTGTTTCGCTCTTTGCATGTTATTATTTATGAATATATATATATATATATATATATATATATATATATATGTGTGTGTGTGTGTGTGTGTGTGTACATATATATATACACATATATATATGGTCCTCTGTATAATTTTGATGAAAACAAATGGACTTTAATTATTATATATATAGCCTGTGTCATCCGGGAATTCAATTAGCCCAACCGTGATACGGTTCAATTCTGTCGTTTTTCTCTTAAAGCGTATACAAATTTCTACTTTTACCCATTTATCTCGAATAATGAATTAAAGTATCTGCTTTTAGAATTACTAAAGTTGCTATTTATGGGTATAATTCAGGGATGGGAAACTGATAAATTTTTAAGTCCAGTTTTCGATTTCAGTTTAAGTTTCCAAAAATATCGATTTCAGTTTCGATTTAAGTTTTTAATTTTTTTTCGATTTGAGTTTATTTTTCGATTCAAGTTTTATATTTTTCGGTTCGATTCAATTTAAATTTCGATTCCAGTTTTTTTTTCAGATTTCTTTAAGAATTTCTTTGTACTATTTATATTATTTTTTGTGGGGTACCCTATTGGCAATTTCAGATTTAATTTTATATTTGTATTTGCAAGAAGATTAGAGGAACATTCTAAAAGATAAACATTTGAGAAATACCAAGGAGATTAGAGTAACATTCCAAAGGATTAACATTTGAGTTGAAGTTCGGTCATTCCCACGGATTATCTCACTCACTTATGTAGATATAGATAGCATAGCTATTATCGAAATGAAAAATTTAATGGTCAGAAAAAACTGAAGGCGTCTTTACCAAATGATTAAACTTAGGCCAACGAAAGGAGCAGTCATTATTGAAAAGTATTTTGATATGGGATAAAATTTTCCTTCCAAATTCTTTTTCTTTAATTTTTAAAAACATTGTCTCTAGTACTTTCAGCTGCATTATTTTCTTCATCGAATGAAACGATAAATGGATATTTTAAATCCATACAAATGTTAAGTCGCAAAAAAAGGAAAATAACACCAGTACACATTTCAAAACTTGTCGATCGATTTTTACAAACTAGTTGGTGATTCTATATAATTTGAGTGCGCTGATCTCAAAAATATAGTTAGTTTTTCTCTATCACGTATGGTTTTCTTACTACAGGGTGTGTCATAAATCCCCCATTTATCCCCAAATGTGAACCATCTTATCGAGACCAACATTGGATTGCACATGCTAAACCATAAATTTTGTTGTTATAGACTACAGTAACGCTTACATAATAATGTAGGGTAAATATATATAACAACCAGTCCCGTTCCCAGCAAAATACTCTCTCCCCTCCCATCAATGGGTGGTTAACATTTGGGGACAGATGAGGTATTACAACGCCCCTTGCAGCACGAAATCTTTAGGTGATTGAGTAAAACCTAATTAAAGCAGAATTAAATAGCTCCTAGCTCTTGGACAAGCATATTGCTTGTTTATGAAAGAATAAAAAAATAACTGAAAGAAACAAAATATATTTACCTTCTTTACTTGCAAACATTTCAGGACTTATTCCAAAGACTTAAGACTACGAAGGTAGATCTGACTAATGACGACTAAACCGGTGCTTCTTGATGTTTTCTTATGCTGTGCGTTAGGCTGATCTCGTTGCAGACACCAGCAGTAATCCGCCATCATATTTGTATGCCATCTTCTTTGATATCTTCTTTCCATGGTTTTCATGTCCTGGTGAAATCGTTCCCCTTGCTCCTCACTAACATCTCCGAGATTTTCGGGAAAACGGTCAAGATGCGAAAATAAGAAGTGAACTTTCAGGCTCATGTTGCAGCCTAAGGCGCAAAACTTTTTAAGCATACTTTCCACCAGTCTTTCATAATTTTGGCTTTTGTAGTTTCCCAAGAAGTTTTCAACAACATCTTTGAAACCAAGCCATGCTTCTTTTTCTTTATTGGTCATTGTGTTCAGGAAATGATCGTCTGTCAATAACTTTCTAATCTGAGGACCTATAAAAACACCTTCCTTTATTTTCTCGTAGCTAATCTTTGGATATTTTGAACAAATGTACTTGAAACACTCACCTTCTCTATTCATTGCTTTGACATACTGCTTCATCAAGCCTAACTTAATGTGCAAGGGTGGTAGGAGGATTTTATTTGGTTCAACTAGATGTTCATGTAAAATGTTCTTTGATCCTGGGTAAGATTCTCTCTAGGAGGCCAAGTTTTCCTCTTTCAGTGCTGGTCACGTGCTCGACTATCCCATTCGCAGATGAAACATGGCATCTTAGTGTATCCTGATTGCTGCCCAAGTAACATGCAAAGGACTTTGTGATCCCCACACAATATCCATCTGTGATTTTGATACTGAATTTTTTCCAGAAGCAGTTTCATGTTATCATAGGTCTCTTTTAAATGAGTAGAATGGGCCACTGGGATTGATGCATATTTGTTACCGTTGTGCAGTAACACTCCTTTTAGACTGGTTTTAGAGGAATCCATAAACAACCTCCAGTCACTGGTTTGGTATTCGATGCCTAGCTTGAACACTAATCCTGTGATGTCTTTGCAAAATACCAAGGGACCATCTTCTTCGAAAAAAGGCACGAAGTCTTTCTCACGATTTCTGTACCAAGCGAAGTATGTGTCGGATGCCAATAAATTGTTCTCCTGCAATCTAGACCCCAAAAGTTCTGCAGAGTCCTTAGGCAGATTCAAATCCCTGACTAAGTCATTTAGTTCGGTTTGGGTTAATGGTTTAGGATCTCGGTCAGCTGTTGGCTGTTCATAAACATCATCATTGTCTGGATTTGGAGCTGAATCAGAATCTGAATTATATTGATCCAGACTCTCGGGTTGGAGGGAAATAGGAACTTCTGGACCATGGGGTACCGGCCTTATTGCAGATGGAAGACTTGGGTATTGAAGGCTGTCTTTATTCTTTGCATTATAACCTTTAACATTGCAAGAACAGAAGTAGCAGTCGTCGGTATGGCTTCTAGGCTCGCGCCATACCATAGGGATCCCAAATGGCAAACTTTTCTTTTTACCTTTGCTCCAATTCCTTAGTGCCGCAACACACGTAAGACAAACCTTGTGTGGAGCCCAACTTTTGTCTTGATCTCCTAATTTAATTCCAAAATAAGCATGATAAGCTCTCTTAATGAAGGTCGTTACATTTGTCCTTTGTTTTACAACATACCGACCACAAATATAACAAAATATGTCTGCCCTATGGGTACATCCTCTAGAAGCCATTATTAAAATTTTAAAGACGTAATGTTAGAATTATCTATCTGAAAAATATGAAAAAACAAAATTAATTAAAGATAAAAAAGGTAAAAAATTACAAAACGCCCCAAAATTGTTTTGATAATAACTTTAAAACTGTGGGTGATAGAAAAAAATTGGTAGCATTTTTTAATTCAGCTCAGCGAACTGTTTCAGAATCACAACTCAAAATAAAGAAATCGACTTCCATGCAGACCGGTGTAATTTACGTTTTTTATATTTTTTTGCAATCCAAATGCTCCTCAAACCTGAAACGTAAAACTGTTATTTTTAATCAATTCAAATTCAGATTTCAGTTTTTGAGTGTTTTTCAATTTCAATTCGAATTTTGATTTTAGTTGTCAGAATTTTTTTCAGTTCGAATTTTTTTCGATTTCAGTTCATAAAATATATCGGTTTTATCAGTTTATCGATTCCAGTTCGATTCAGTTTCCCATCCCTGATATATATATATATATATATATATATATATATATATGATGAATAAAACCACGAAGGAAAGGAAACACAAAATGGTGCTCAAGCGCTTTCGTCTAATGACATCCTCAGGAACACTGAAGTACATAAAAAGGTTACAGCCTATATATAGGTTACAGAAAAAAAAAATAAAATAAAATAATACACACACACACACACACATATATATATTATATATATATATATATATATATATATATATATACAGGGTGTCCCGTAAGTCTGGACCCATAGGGAAAAATAATAAAATTACAAAATAGTCCAAAAATTTATTACATAATCTGTTCAAAGTGTCCGCCGTTGTGTCGCACACATAGTTGAAGACGCAATCTCCACTGCGACAGCACTTTCTGAATCACAGTCGCAGAAATTTCTTGACACGCCTCCACAATGCGTGCTTTAAGGTGGAAAATGTTCTGAAGTTTGACCTCGTACACTTTGGCTTTCAAGTGGCCCCACAAATAAAACTCCAGCGGAGTAAGATCATAATAAAAAAATAATAAAAATAATAATAAAAATAATAAAAAAATATATTATAAATAAATTTTTGGACTATTTTGTAATTTTATTATTTTTCCCTATGGGTCCAGACTTACGGGACACCCTGTATATGCAATAAACGGAGAAGTAAAAATAAAAATTAAAAATTAAAGGATTATCAAAGAGGCAAACAGATTTGTAAGAAAAAAATATCGATTTTTAGCACAAGATCAAATGAATTATAAAAATACAAATTTATACTGGAAATCTGCCCGGGTTTTAACACTGCCTTTTTTGGTTAAGTTTCGATGTCTATAAAAATAAAATGAAAATTAAAAGTTAATAAAGAAGCATACAAGTTTACCAAAGATTTAGTGTTCTACCCTTCTTATCTAAATCTGTTTTGAAGGAATTCAAAACAACAGGATCGAGTTCAAAAAGACCTTTGCTTATGTTGAAGTTATTTGAAAGTTGGATAATGGCAGACTCAAGAATATTTCTATTAACAATGTTGCTAGAGTGGAATAAAACTGAAGCATTATTCCAATCAATACAGTGGGATAACTCTGACAAATGGACAAAGAGGGCACTGGACAACTGTCCTGTTCTAACGGAATATTGATGCTGTTTTATACGTGTGTGCAAATCCTTTCCCGTCTGACCTATGTAAAAAGAATCACATTGTTTACACCCAATTTTATAGATAATGCCTGAATTATTGGTAGGGCTATTTTTTACTATGATATTTTTCACAGTATTGCTATATGAAAATACTACATTAATATCCAAAAGTTTAAGTACATTAGCAATGCCTAAAAAGCCCGGGAAAAATGGAAGTACTAAAATATTTTTTTGACAAAGTACGAGTGTTATTATTGACACGATAGAAAGTTCGTTTTGCCTTGTTGAGACAAGATTCCATAAACGCAGATGGATAACACAGATCACTTCCAATACCGTTGATTTTTTCCAATTCGGCATCGATGTATTCCGGACTGGCGATCCTAAAGGCGCGGAGAAACATTGATGAAAAAATGGCCTTCTTAGTGGGGGTGTCATGTCCCGAGTAAAAGTGTACGTAGGACAAATTGTTTGTTGTTTTCCGATAGATACTAAACTTAAAACCTAGGCTTTCCCTATGTACACGCACATCCAAAAATGGGATTGAATTGTCTTGTTCCACTTCTAAAGTAAACTTAATGGAGGGGTCTTGATCATTTAACTGAAGGAGGAAGTTATCCAGGTCACGATTCATGAGCCAGATACACAAAATATCGTCGACGTACCGCAACCAAGGGATGCCAACCTCCAGGATTCTCGGAATGTAAGTAATTTCGAAAAACTCCATATAAATATTGGAGAGGAGGGGCGATAAGGGGTTGCCCATGGCCATCCCAAAAACTTGTTGATAATACTCGTTATTGAAAGTGAATTTACAGTCTTTGATGCAAAGCTTGATAAGTTCCAAAACAATGTGTGAAGGTAGTGGCAGGTCATACTTATGTAATTCTTGGGAGAGAAAGTCAAGCATATCATCAATCGGCACTTTTGTAAACAATGAGCAAACGTCAAAACTGATCAATCTATCGTTAGTTTCAATACGTGCATTATTCAATTTTTCAGTAAGATCCATGGAATTTTTTACATGTGAATCAGAGATAGTTCCGAGAATGGGGGACAAGACTTTGACAAGCCATTTGGAGAGTTTATAAGTAATAGAGCCCACCGAGCTAATAATGGGGCGCATAGGGTTGCCAGGTTTGTGGGTTTTAATAAGACCGTAAAGGTAGGGCAGAGAAGGTGAAGTGGACATGAAAAGCGGAATTAAGTCCTTATGATCTTTGAGAATGCGTTTCAAGCCACTATGAAATGATTTGATGACGTCATTTAAACATCGCCAAACATAATTTTGTAACCGTTATTCCCCAACCGTGGATCCAACCTTTGTTTGATGAAATTTACAACGAGTTGCGTCGGAGAACTACTTCACTGCGTAACATTTTGGATCGAAAAATTAAAAGTCTCATTCGAAATAGTCAGTGGAATAAAAAAGCAAGCTCAAAGTGTGTTTTGAACCTTTCTTCGAAAAACATTAGTGACGATGCAAAAAGTGCCCTTGGATATGGTATGTCCTTTTTTATTGTTAAAAAACCTTCGGCTTTACAAATTTGTTACAGTCTCGCGTGTTTTGAAAAACAGTGTAATCTCCCTCAGTATTTGTTTAACATAGTTAAAGGCCTCGTTTATAGTGCGGCGAATAGTAATTACGAAGATAACTTTCCTAAACGTTTTCGCAATAGCCTCTCACAATTAAAAAAAGATGGGGAGCTCCATATTACTAAAGCAGACAAGGCTAACACCATAGTTATTATGGACAAAGTGGACTACATCGAAAAGATGAACGAGCTTCTCCAGGAACCCGCCACATACAGCAAACTTAGGAAGAACCCGCAGGATGACGTCATCAAATCATTTAATAGTGGCTTGAAACGCATTCTCAAAGATCATAAGGACTTAATTCCGCTTTTCATGTCCACTTCACCTTCTCTGCCCTACCTTTACGGTCTTATTAAAACCCACAAACCTGGCAACCCTATGCGCCCCATTATTAGCTCGGTGGGCTCTATTACTTATAAACTCTCCAAATGGCTTGTCAAAGTCTTGTCCCCCATTCTCGGAACTATCTCTGATTCACATGTAAAAAATTCCATGGATCTTACTGAAAAATTGAATAATGCACGTATTGAAACTAACGATAGATTGATCAGTTTTGACGTTTGCTCATTGTTTACAAAAGTGCCGATTGACGATATGCTTGACTTTCTCTCCCAAGAATTACATAAGTATGACCTGCCACTACCTTCACACATTGTTTTGGAACTTATTAAGCTTTGCATCAAAGACTGTAAATTCACTTTCAATAACGAGTATTATCAACAAGTTTTTGGGATGGCCATGGGCAACCCCTTATCGCCCCTCCTCTCCAATATTTATATGGAGTTTTTCGAAATTACTTACATTCCGAGAATCCTGGGGGTTGGCATCCCTTGGTTGCGGTACGTCGACGATATTTTGTGTATCTGGCTCATGAATCGTGACCTGGATAACTTCCTCCTTCAGTTAAATGATCAAGTCCCCTCCATTAAGTTTACTTTAGAAGTGGAACAAGACAATTCAATCCCATTTTTGGATGTGCGTGTACGTAGGGAAAGCCCAGGTTTTAAGTTTAGTATCTATCGGAAAACAACGAACAATTTGTCCTACGTACACTTTTACTCGGGACATGACACCCCCACTAAGAAGGCCATTTTTTCATCAATGTTTCTCCGCGCCCTTAGGATCGCCAGTCCGGAATACATCGATGCCGAATTGGAAAAAATCAACGGTATTGGAAGTGATCTGTGTTATCCATCTGCGTTTATGGAATCTTGTCTCAACAAGGCAAAACGAACTTTCTATCGTGTCAATAATAACACTCGTACTTTGTCAAAAAATATTTTAGTACTTCCATTTTTCCCGGGCTTTTTAGGCATTGCTAATGTACTTAAACTTTTGGATATTAATGTAGTATTTTCATATAACAATATTGTGAAAAATATCGTAGTAAAAAATAGCCCTACCAATAATTCAGGCATTATCTATAAAATTGGTTGTAAACAATGTGATTCCTTTTACATAGGTCAGACGGGAAAGGATTTGCACACACGTATAAAACAGCATCAATATTCCGTTAGAACAGGACAGTTGTCCAGTGCCCTCTTTGTCCATTTGTCAGAGTTATCCACTGTATTGATTGGAATAATGCTTCAGTTTTATTCCACTCTAGCAACATTGTTAATAGAAATATTCTTGAGTCTGCCATTATCCAACTTTCAAATAACTTCAACATAAGCAAAGGTCTTTTTGAACTCGATCCTGTTGTTTTGAATTCCTTCAAAACAGATTTAGATAAGAAGGGTAGAACACTAAATCTTTGGTAAACTTGTATGCTACTTTATTAACTTTTAATTTTCATTTTATTTTTATAGACATCGAAACTTAACCAAAAAAGGCAGAGTGTTAAAACCCGGGCAGATTTCCAGTATAAATTTGTATTTTTATAATTCATTTGATCTTGTGCTAAAAATCGATATTTTTTCCTTACAAATCTGTTTGCCTCTCTGATAATCCTTTAATTTTAAATTTTTATTTTTACTTCTCCTTTTATTGCATATATATATATATATATATATATATATATATATATATATATATGTGTGTGTATATATAATTTAGGGTGATTCAAAAAAATCAAAGTTTTTGTTTTTATTTGTTCAACCTGTATTTTTGTTCCCTATGACAAAAAAGTAGTGTATGCCAAATTTGGTGAATTTTAAATAAAATTTACTATGTGCTACCAGGCGTCAAAGTTTCGCTTTTTTTCAATTTGTTTGTTTTTACAACTTATGATTTTGTTTAATTGTTTATATTTCAGAATTTTTAATTAATGGTTTATATACTAGCTTGCTTTTAATTGTTGTTTGGAACTCGCAATTTTGATACCAATTAATCGATTATGGAAGCTAGGCCTAACTCACCAATAATCAAAGCTGGGCACTTGCGTTTTTTTTTGCGGTACTGCGGTACTGCGGTACTACCGCACTACCAAACCGGTACCGCATAACGCAGTAACGCAAAGGATCGCTGAAAGTACAGGCTGTACTTTCAGCGATCCTTTGCGGTACTGCGTTATGCGGTACCGGTTTGGTAGTGCGGTAGTACCGCAGTACCGCAGTACCGCAAAAAAACCCGCAAGTGCCCAGCTTTGCTCACCATCACCTAGTTGCTCAGTTGGGAGAAGTTCTACGAGAAAAGAAACTGAAGTATGGCTAATTGGGCAGCCCTCTGCAGTACTAAAACATCCGTATTACCATCAGAGAAGGAAATGATGGCCCTCTTCATGCACTACAGAAATATTAAAAAGCGAGGCATTAGAGAATCATGCTACTCTACTGCGGATGATGTGCTAGCAGTTTGGAAAAAAACAGGAATACCAGCAAAACAGAGTAAAATGTAGTAGATAAAATTCAAGGAATACTGAAGGAATGGCAGCTGCTTAAGAAAAACAAAGCAAACAAATTGAAAAGATCACAAAATTTAAATAATAAAGAAGAAAAATGGAAAGACAAACTGAACTGGAAAACTTATTTGACATTGCTCATGAGAATGCTATGCAGCTTATAAAAATAGAAGATGATAAGAAATTCTTGAAAATGCAACGTGAGAAAGGACGTCATGGAAAAATGGGTACCATTGATGAGGCTGTTGCTAAAAAAGAGCAAAGAGCAGCAGAAAAGCAACATTATGAAAAGAGGAAAGCAGAAGAAGAGATCAAAAGAAAGAAGAATGAGAGGCTGTCATACTCACCAGTACATAATCAGAATCAGAGGAGAGTAAAAGTGGTGAATCTGGTTTCTGTGCCGCACAACCTTCAACATGGAAAAGTAAGGTAGGCAAACGTAGAAAATTGTTTGATGATAAATTATTAGGAAGTCTTGATGTTGCAAAATTGAGTGACAGAAATGCGTCTCTAGTTTTAATGCCAACAATCAGACATCGCTTGAATGGGGCATCTGCGAACAAATAAAATGCGTGTGTTTCGATACAACGGCAGCCAATACTGGTCCTAGAAATGGTGCAGCTATTCTTCTAGAACAAAAATTCGACAACGATTTATTGTGGCTGGCATGTCGACACCACATATTTGAAATTATGCTGGAAGCTGTTGTTTCAAAGTCTTTATCACCATCTTCTGGCCCAGATATAGTCCTTTTTAAGAAGTTCAGAGAAAAATGGTCAAGCATTAATAAGGAGGACTACGAAACAGTATTATCAGATCCAGATATCTATGAAAATATTCATGACATCAAAGATGACATAATTATTTTGCAGCAAATCAACTAGACACATTCCAACCAATGGACGATTACCTAGAACTATTGCAGTTAACAATTATTTTTTTGGGAGGTGAACCAAAAGGTGGAATCAAATTTAAACATCCAGCGGGACTTCATCGGGCTAGGTGGATGGCCAAAATTACATATTCATTAAAATTTTTTGTTCAAATCTCAGTTAAAAATTTCAGTAAAAGACAAAAAAGGACTAAAAGACATCTGTCTATTTGCTACTCGGTTATATGTAAAGGCATGGTTTACAGCTCCTGTGCCATCTTGCGCTCCTCGTCTTGATCTGGAATTATTATAGAATCTTGTAGTCTACAAACAAATAAATGACACAATTGCATTTGTTGCTATTAAAAAACTGTTAGGTCACCTCTGGTACCTATCAGAAGAACTGGTAGCGTTGGCCTTTTATGATGATGAAGTGCCTACCGAAACAAAAAACAAAATGGTAAAAGCCTTGCAAAATACAAAAGAAACTCTTCCTGCAAAACGGGCTTTTCTCGATCCTGCACTTATTCTAACGAAGAAATTAGAAGATTTTGTCACATCAAATACTCAAAGATTCTTTGCAATAACAGAATTTAGTTCAAAATTTGTACTCAAAGATGCTAAAGAATGGCATAATGATGAAGAGTTTAACTCCGCTAAGAAATCTATCAAACAGTGGAAAGTCGTGAATGATATAGCGGAAAGAGGAGTAAAATTAATGGATGAATATAATAAAATACTAACACATGACGAAGATCAAAAACAGTTCTTGCTACAAGTAGTGAAAAACTACAGGGCTGTTTACCCTGATAGAAAAAAAGAAACATTGATGAAGTAAGGACAGCTAATGTCTCAAATATCATGCTAGTTTAATTATGCATGCTTGTTGTTATGGTAGGACCTACGGGGGAGCTTTCCACATTAAAAAAAAGCAATGCGCCTTGTACTGTACCTCCTGGGTGGTGTGGAAAAATTTGACAGTTTGAGTCGTTCTGTCAATTTTTAATTGCTGGTAGCAACCCTTAAAAATTAAAAATTTGCTAAAATATTTTAGGATAGTTATTTTTATGCTGAAATGAACCATTTAAAGGGTTGAACACATTAAAATATAAAAAAAATTTTTTTACCCCCGTATTTGAATCACCCTAAATTATATATATATATATATATATATATATATATGTGTATATTATTTTATGTTAGTATATATATATATATATATATATATGTGTATATTATTTTATTATTATTATTATTTTTTTCTTTCTGTAACCTATATATAGGCTGTAACCTTTTTATGTACTTCAGTGTTCCTGAGGATGTCATTAGACGAAAGCGCTTGAGCACCATTTTGTGTTTCCTTTCCTTCGTGGTTTTATTCATCATAAATATTTTTCACGTGTTACTTTCGTGAAATAATTTTCATATATATATACAGTAAATATATATGCGTCCGTACTTTTCTTTTTAAACTCAATAATTTCTTTTAACTTTCGATAAAACTTTAACAAAATAAAATAATGTTAGCTGACAACATTTCTTTAGCAAAGTAGCTGAATAGACCTCATTTCAGCACGTAAACAAAAACAGAATGTAAAGATACCATAAATACTAAAAATTTCTTCATTATACAACCAAAAATTCCTTTCAAATAAAATTGTTATTAAAATGTCAAACTGAAAATACTGTTCAATATGTTTTCCTCCAACTTCTATTACTTTCCGAAGTCTTGGTCTAAATTGATCTACTGCTGAATCAATCTGGTCTTGTGGGAATTCGGCCCTTGTTCAATGAGAACATCTCTCAGGTGGTTAACATTTCTGATTTTCTTACCGCGATAAACTCGTTCTGACAAGTTTTCCCAGATCCCATAATCAACAGGATTCAAATCAGGACTGTTCGGAGGCCAATTCTCCGGTTCAATAAATTCGGGAACGTGTTCATTTAAATAAGCAACAGTGTCTTTTGTCGTATGTGCCCTTGCTCCATCCTGTTGAAAAACAAAGTGACCTCCATTTGCCAGAGCACGCATCTCTGAAATCATGCTTGCTAAAAGAACATTTCGATAATATTCGCCATTAACTTTCATATCCCCTATTAAGCCTACAATGCTTAATAATTATTTTATCTTCATCAGAGAGTGGCATCAGAATAAATAATTTTTTTTATCTGAACAAAAAAAGAAAAATTATTTCATTGTGCACTTAAATTTATGGAATCAAATTAATATTAAACAACCAAATTTAATCATTCAGTTATAAAAATTGGCTGGATTATATGAAATTCAATGGTAATTATTGTCTGTAAATTTTGTATAAATCATCCAAGCACATTTTGACTTATTAGGTTACAATCAAGCACATGTCTTTTTTGGCGGACCCGAGATATATATATATATATATATATATATATATATATATATATATATATATATATATATATATATATATATATATACATACACACACACACACACATATATATATATATATATATATATATATGCTCCTCTGTGTGTATTTTTGGTGGAACGCAATTGTATTTTAATTATTATTATCAGAAAAATGTATGAGCTAGCCAAAAATAATTTAAAAAGCCAGGCTCGAGACCCGGTGTCGACAGACGGTGCTTAGTAACCCCAGCTAGTTATCCTTCCACACAATGAAAATGAAAATGAAAATGAAAAGGTTTATTGGCAGACTATAGTTCATATGACAAATATTATTAATACAATGACAGTTCATATACTAAGGATAGAAATATATACAATTGATTAGAAATAATACTGCACTGTACGTTTTCGTACCAAGAAGTCCATAGCTTAGAGGATAAATGACAGGACTCATGGATAGCTTGGATGATCGGGTTGGTTGATTTTTTAATTCTTTGCATTAGACTGTGTTGAGCACATCTTGTTACCTCCGGGAAGCTCGGGACATTGCGGGTAGCAAACATTTGCGAAGCTGAGCATCTCGGGGGTAATTTATGTAAGAGTCTAAAAGACCTGTTGTACAGCAAATTTAGGGTTCTGCCAGAACCTTTTTTATAATTCACCCAGAGTTGCTGACCGTATACAGGGTGTCTCAAAAGTCACTATCTATTTTGAAAAATAATGGGAATTACGAAAAACTGGTTTAAGCATGAAAAATATATTTATTTCAAAGTAAGTGCCACAAAGAATTAGTGCTATTTACTTATCTGTCTCCACATGGCGACCATCAGTGTCTCTACAGAGCTCAAAGCGATAAGTTGTTTCCCGGAACACACTTTCCAGCATTTGAGGTGTTATTTTCTGAACTGCATCGGTAATACGATTTCAAAGTTCGGCTACATCACTAATTCTTCTACCAGTGTACACCTTAGACTTAATGAAACCCCAGGCGAAACAATCTAATGGTGTTAAATCGGGTGAACGTGCTGCCCATGGTTGTGTTCCTCCACGACCAATCCAGCGACCGGGGAAGCGTCTGTCAAGATAATCACGTACAATTATTGCATAATGGCACGGTGCTCCATCCTGCTGAAAAACTACTGTGTCAAGAATGCCATCTGTAAGAAGTTGAGGTTCGAGGAATTGTTGAAGTATGTCAAGATAATAAACCAATTAACTTTTTTTAAACACACAAATTTGCACCAGAAGTACATATCTTTATGCCAGCATAGCATTTTTAAAAAAAACATCTAATGTCACCGAAATAGATAGTGACTTTTGAGACACCCTGTATATTACTGCAGAAAGTACGAAAGAGTGTGTCTTTAGCTTCACTTGTACGGAAACGAAAGTTCCTTATGGTCATATTCGCTTTAGCACACAGGTTTCGAGATTGTTTTCTTATATCCGAGTCATCACTCAAGGAGCTGGTAATAGTTTGACCCAAATACTTAAACTCTTGTACTTCCTCAATTACTTCACCATTCATTTTAAACCTTATATCAGCTGGCTGATTACAGCTTTTAGGATGAAATTGCATAACCTTAGTTTTTGTAACATTAAAAAGAATATCATGTTTCTGCGAATACACTTCGCAGACATTTAGTAGCCGATCCAGACCTTTAACAGAGGGACTTATTAACACCATATCATCGGCATAAACTAAGTTATTTATCCTTGTGTTATCTATACAACATCCTACTGTTGCCTCATTAAGTGAAGCAATTAATCCGTCAATATACACATTAAACAGCATAGGGGAGAGCAAGGAGCCTTGTCTCACCCCGCAAGAGGAGCCAACACACTCGGATAGTACATTGCCCCACCTAACAGTGAAAGATTGGTGGGAATACCAAAATTTCAATAAATTTAATATGTACTTGGGAACCTTCCGGTCTTCTAGTTTTGCAAATAAAATATTGTGGTTCACCCTATCATATGCCTTACTTATATCAAGGAAACACCTATAATTAGTTGAATTACTGTCAATGTATTTAGATATTGTTTCTTTAAGTACATAGATACACAGGTCAGTTGAGTGGGACCTTTTAAAGCCAAACTGATTAGGAGACGTCCATAGGAAATCATTTAATCGGAGTAACAAGAGTTTTTCTAGTAGTTTCGAGAAGCAGGAAGCGACAACAATAGGCCTGTAATTATTGCTGGACAGAATGTCTCCGTACTTATTTTTGACCAGGGACAAGATATATACCCTCATGAACTCTGCAGGGATATAGCTATGAGCAAGCATGGCTGATAGGAGCAATGATATATGCAGACATACTACGTCATTTGCATATTTTAACTGCTCATTCGATAAGTCATCTACCCCTGACGCAGAACCAGTCTTTAACTCTTTAATTAACCTCTTTACTTCAGAAATTGATATCAAAATATTTTCCCTTGTTCCTCCCACAATCGTTTCGCTGCAATCTTTCTTAAGATTATCCCTACTCACACTATTAAGAATGTTAGAGTAGTGGTTTTTCAACAGCTTTGCAATTTCATCCTCCCCCGACACCCCATCGATTGTCGGAGGGAGGACATTTTTAACACCCGTTTCATTCTTAACAAATTTCCAAAATTTGTTATTATCGTTATTTATGCGAGCTTCACAGGCTTTTCATGCTCGAATAGACTCTTCTTCCTGTTTACATTGCCTTATGGCCGCCTTATACTGACCCCGACTTCTACACATATTTATGTATACTGGTCCTAATCTGGGTCTACCATGAAAGCACCACAAATCATAGGCGTCTTTCGATTCCCTCTTCAGGGTGGGCAATAAAGTCATTCCAGCCAGGAATAACCCTAGTATGATAGTTGTAGGATTTAATCAAGGGGCTTCCTGCTTCTCTTAACAGGGATATTATCTTACTATAATACCTATCTATGAGTTTACAGTGAGAATCATTTGAGCAAGGATTATTACAGGCAAGGTGCAAAATTTCTAAATTATTAAAGAGGTGACATGTTCTGTCTTTGTATTCTATTCTGTGCTGCATATTAACATTGGACCAATCGACGCGATTATTCTTATCTATTGAGTTCTTGTTAAGTCGTGTTGCGCATAAATTGGTAACGTTAATTAATATTTCTAATGGTCTATGATCAGAAAGAAGGAAATCATGCAAAATATGAACTCTAACAATTCGATCCTTTAGATTATTACTAGTGAGACAATGATCAATCCACCTGGTGGTACCACTCATATCGCTAACGTATGTAAAATTACCACTGGCTACCCCTAATACATCTACATCACTTATACTTAAATTGGCCGACGCGCACATGTTACCCAATTCTCCAAAGAATTCCGAGTTCACACGTGCGTTAAAGTCCCCCATTATTATACAGCGAGAATATTTGGGGTTATCTGATAATGACTTAATTTTGTACAGCAAATCAATGTATTCATCTAGATTACTGCCGTTCTTGTATGGTAAATAGCAGTTTACAATTAATATGCAATCATTGTTCACTTGTAATTCAATGCCTAACAACCTTACGTTATCGCTTGTTAAAAATCTTATACAGTATGTTTTGAAAATTTTTTCTTTAATAAGAAAGCAACACCACCAAAAGGCCTACCGTACATTAATTCACCTGACAAGTCTACTGCTGATGACGCATGGTACATAAAGTCATCATGGATGGTAGAGAGGAATTTTAGCTCTTGCTTAGGTAGCCAGTGCTCCTGCAGGAGTATCAAATCTGCACTGTCGCAGATTTTATGAACATCTACAGTTGAATTCCTCACTGACCTTACATTATATGAGACTATTTTCAACAAGTTATCCGCCATGACTGATAGAAAATTTATTATTAGTAAGATTATTATTATTATACACAGTATAACTTTCAGGCATTACCGTTAGGGCGCCTATTATTATTATTATTATTATTATTTTGCCTGTTATCAAATCTCCTGGAAAAGTGAATAAACTCCTTAACAATAATACCGTCTGGCCATTGACTCATATTATACGGGTTGAAATGCACATTTACACCTTTAATTATTACCTTAAAAGAGTTATAATACGGAGATTTCGTGTTTAGTTTATTAACTATCACTATACTGTGTTCACCAATGATTTCTTCTATCATGTGTCGAATATCGCTTGCCTCGTTCGAGAGCTGAATTCGCGACACAAATAGGGTGAGATTCTCCATCGGTGGCCTCGCCGCGGAGACCGGTTGAGAAGACCATATGAATTACTAAAGCTTTAAAGGGAGGGAGTTCCAACGGTCACGGGTTCGATACCCGGCAGGCGGTGCGTAGTATGCCCAGCTAGGATAAAAGTATTTCCGGCACTGTAATTAATGTACTTTTATTCTATTAAGTATTTAGAGAGTGAATTTTGAAATTATGTTGTTTATCAAATAATTAGGTATTAATTGAAAAATTTATAGAAAGTTCTACAGGTAGGCTTTTAGAATTACTAATTGCTTCGCTCTTTGTATGTTATTATTTATACCCTATTCGGCATTTATTGTAGCTCCTTGTAACTCTCTCTTCCTATATATATATATATATATATATATATATATATATATATATATATATATATATATATATATGCAATAAAAATCACAGAACAACACGTGATCTTTTTAATAAGCAAAGAACCACAGGGAAAAGGAAACACGAAATCCAAGCGCTTTCGTGATATATCCTCATCTTCAGGGACAAGAAAGAAATAGACAGAATTTACAAGTAAATGAGTTAAATACACAAGCGAAAAAATTCCCCAATAGGCAACTCAATTTAAAAAACAACAATAAAACAATCTAAAGATTTTTTCCCCAATAGATAATTTAATTATTGAATACATAAAAAAAAACTATATAAAGGAAATTAGACAATTAGCATGTACACAAAAAAATGACAACAGTTATTAGAAATAGTATTTAATTAAAACAGGCAATTAAATGGCAAGAATCTCAGGAAACAAAAGACATGGTGCAATTGTCTCATCTAAAAACAATAAAAATTTTTCCCAATAGATAACCTGTTGAAAAGTCTACTAAACTATCGAGTATATAAAGAATAAATAAAAGAAATAAACAATTAAAATGTGCACATAAAAATGTTAACAATTATTAAAATAATATTTATTTAATTAAAGCAAACAATTAAGTGGCAAGAATGCGGTCAAAATAATACACCACCTTTCTAACAATGGACGAGTCTAATTTATAAAGCCCAGGGCTAATATTAAGAATAAAGTCAGCATTATTCTTGATCACACTCGATTCAATTATATTTCTACTAACAATAGATTTACTAAAACTTAATTTGGAGGCATTTTTCCAGTCAATGGGATGATTAGTATCTCTTACGTGAATGAAAATGGCGTTAGATTCCTGGCCGGTTTTTATACTGTATTTATGCGTCTTGCCAGTTTGACCAATGTAAAATTTATTACCTATTGTGTATGGAATTTTATATACACAACTCTGTTCACTTAAAGGGGAGTTTTTAATCAATGAATTCTTAATTACATCTAAATTTCTCTGGACGCGATATTTACGTTAAAAGTCCTCAGCAGTTTCGGCAGATGAAGGAAATTTTCTTTAAATGGTAATAATGCTAAGACGTTTTTTGTGGTATAAAGAGTCTTGTCTTTTACCTCGTAGAAGGTTTTGTTTGCCATTTTTAAAGTTTTTTCTATGCAGTTCTTTGGATATTTTAAATCAAACGCAATTTTATATATTTTACTAATTTCATCATCAATAAACTCTGGGCTACAAATTCGTAAGCATCTTAGGAACAAAATAGAAAAAACACGGTTCGTTTTACGTTAATGTGGTGAGCCGAATAATAATGTATATAGGAACAGTTATTAGTGGGTTTCCTGTAAATATTGTACTTAAACTTTTTTCCGGACCTATATATTAAAACATCTAAAAATGGGATCGATGAGTCTTTTTCTATTTCAACTGTAAAATTGATAGAGGGAGTTAAATTATTAAGTTTGGGTATGAATTCATTGAGATTTTAAGTTTCTGTCCAAAGACAAAGAATATCATCTACATATCTAAACCACGGTACGTAATTTGGCAGAAACTTTCTTAATAATTTACTTTCAAAAAACTCCATATATAAGTTACTTAAAATGGGAGAGAGGGGTTTCCCATAGCCATACCAAATTCCTGCCTAAAATATTCATTATTCGGAAGAATTGGTTAAGCATAATTTGCCATTACCTGTGACTACCATTATAGAATCAATTAAACTGTGTATAGTAGACTCGAAATTTTTTGTTTAATAATGAATATTTGAGGCAGAAATTTGGTATGGCCATGGGAAACCCCCTCTCTCCCATTTTAAGTGACTTATATATGGATTTTTTTGAGGATCTTTACCG
The DNA here is from genome assembly GCA_023014485.1 of Bathynomus jamesi. Taxonomy (NCBI): domain Eukaryota; kingdom Metazoa; phylum Arthropoda; class Malacostraca; order Isopoda; family Cirolanidae; genus Bathynomus; species Bathynomus jamesi. Next base: position 804,028 of record JAJOZX010000213.1, on the reverse strand, counting down.
TTTCATGTACTGTTTCCGATTTTGTTGAAAATAAGGTATTTAATGTAGATGTTTACGTTGATTTAAAAAATGTAAGTCCTTTTTTTGAGAAATGAGCGGGTCAAAAGTTATGTTTGTTATTGTAATTTTGTACTAGGTCAAAAACTATAACAATACAACTGAAAACTAATACAAGAGTTCTACAGATCGACAGAAGCTAAGGCTGACAAAGACCCTAAGATCCACTCCAAGTTTAGCCCGAGAGAAAGAAGAAAATAAGGGATTAAAAGAAGAGAATAAGGGGTTAAGTAAGTAGCAAAACCTATCACTCGTGGGTTAAAATTCATTCAGAAAGAGAGAAAGAAAGACACCATCACCATCCGCCAGCCACTGCTGAAAAGTCGGAAAAATAGTCGAAGAGAATACTTCCAGCTGTTACAGACCAGTCCCCCACTCCATAGGGAGGTAGAGGATGCAGCCCACTCTGCCGGAAAGAGGTGAAAGATGAAAAGAAGTAAAATAAGAACGCATTACAAACCATGCAACACATTCTTAACTGAAACACTATCATACCATGCAAACTACAGACATGCAATGAAGAGAGTTACAGACATGAAAAAAAGTATAAGAATAACAAAACGTGGGTTAGTTCACGCTACGAGCTACATCTAAGTTCGTGTTAGTCTAATTTTTTTTTTTTTGCTGACATCCCACGCTGGCATGTCACAAGCTGGCATTATCGTCAATAGACTCATCCTCGATCACCACCCCTAGAGCTCCTGTTGCTAATTGTTTTATTATATTAAACAACGTTAATAATTTTAACGAGGGAGAGGAAAAGGGGGAGGTTCAGAGAGAAAAGGGGGAGGTTCAGAGAGAAAAGGGGGAGGTTCAGAGGGAAAAGGGGGATTGTTTTATTATTATATTAAACAACGTTAATATTTTTAAAATGCCTATCTAAACAGTTCCTAAACATATTATCGCTGGTAGAGTTCACGACGGGCGCGGGAAGATTATTCCATTTATCAATTACTTTAAACTAGTGATGGGACGATTAATCGGAATCGGAATCGAGAATCGGAAGAATCGAGCATTTTTCAGGAATCGGAATCGGAATCGGAATCGAGAGAATTGTACCATGATTTCCGATTCTTAAAACGATTCTTTAACTTTTAATTGAACCAGTTTTGCAATGTAAACTTTAAAATTTAAATGAAAGAGGATAACAAATTTTATTTTTATTGTATTGTAGCTATACATTAAAACATGTATATCCATGATGTGTAATCAAGAAGATTAAAATGAATTGTTACAACTTACAGTTGATTTTTATTTTTAAACCAATCTATTATAATTTATAATTTATATTACCATACTCATAATGTAAATAGTTAATCTTACCAGAGTAAAATATGACAATTTCCAGGAAAACAAGTATAGAATTATATTTAAAAATATTGATAATCGGAATCGGAATCGAGAATCGTATCGGAATCGAGACTTTTTAGTGGTATCGGAATCGGAATCGGAATCGTTAAAAATTTTGGTATCGTCCCATCACTACTTTAAACGTAAAGAAGTTTTTAGCGATATTAGTAATGAAACGTCTGCCACGCAACTTAAATCTGTTATTACGAGTATTGCTATTATCGAAAGTGAAGAGTTTGTCAAAATTTACGTTCTCGATTTTATTAACGATTTTGAAAACTTCAATAAGCTCCCCCCTTAATCTCCTAGTTTCAAGTGAATGCAAGTCTAACTCTTTAATCCTATCTTCATAAGGCTTGTTGCGCAATGACGGAATTAGTTTCATGGCACGACGCTGAACCCTTTCTAACCTATCAATATCCTTACGCAAATATGGGCAACAAAACTGAACGGCACATTCTAAATGAAGCCTGACTAGGGACTTCTAAAGGGGCAATATAATATTCTTCGATTTAAATTCGAAATTACGCGCTATGAAGCCTAACATCCTATTAACTTTAGCGCAAGACTCCAGACACTGGTTCCTAACTTTTAAATCCTTACATACTCGTACGCCTAAATCTACTTCGTCAACGCTCGCTAACTCTCTATCATCCATCGTGTACGTGTAATTATTGTTACGAGAACCTATATGCAAAACTTTACATTTGTCTACGTTAAATTGCATCTACCACTTATCCGTCCACTCCATAATCCTATTTACATCGTCTTGGAGCCTATTTCTATCGTCCTCGTTAACAACCTTACCGCCTATTTTAGTATCGTCTGCGAATTTTGACACGTTACTAGTCAAACCTACATCTACAGTATGTCGTTAATGTAAATTACGAATAGCAATGGGCCTAACAATGAACCCTGTGGGACACCGCTACCTACATCCAACCACCCCGATTCACTACCATTAACAACGACCCTCTGTCTCCTAGCACGAAGCCATTTCTCTAACCAGTTAGCTACCTGACCGCGTATACCGTGCGCTTTAACCTTCGCAATTAATCTTCTGTGCGGAACTGTATCGAACGCTTTTTTTAAATCTAAATAAATAACGTCAGCCGCTCTATGCCTATCGTATTCGCGCACTATTTCGTTATAAAATTTTAACAAATTAGTTAAACAAGATATATGGCGTCGAAACCCATGCTGACTACTATTAATCAAATCGCGACTTTCTAAGTGTTCGATGATACGATCCCTAACTACGGATTCCAAAAGTTTATCGAAAATTGACGTTAAGCTAATGGGCCTATAATTGCTAGCTACTGTGCGGTCGCCTTTTTCAAAAATGGGCGTGACGTTAGCTAATTTGAAGTCCTCAGGAATAATCCCCGTTTCCAGTGACTGATTAAAAATCTTCGTTAAGGGGCCTACGACAACGTCTTTCAAATCTTTCAGATGTTTAGGATAAAACGCGTCAGGGCCTGGAGCCTTGCTGACTTTTAACTTATTGATATAATGTGCAATCTCACCCTCGTAAACAGTTATTTCATCCAAAATAGTCTCGCTGCTAAATGGAACGATATCGTCCACATCAGGGACATTATTGACGTCTTCTACGGTAAAAACTGTCGCAAAAAAGTTATTGTATTCTTTAGTAATATTGGCTTATCTCACTAAGTATTTGTGTGAATAGATTTCGACCGTTATTTTTCTGTCCGGTTAAGTTAATTGAATGCCCTGTTAGGTCAACTAAATACCCGGTTAGGTCAACTGAATGCCCAGTTAGGTTAACTGAATTCCCGGTTAGGTTAACTGAATTCCCGGTTAGGTCACCTGTACGCCCTTGATGATTGGTTAGGTTAAGTCGTGATATTTTCGTTAGTTTTAACGAAAATATCACAAATTAACCTAACCAATCGTCAAGGGCATACAGTTAACCTAAACTGGTATTCAATTAACCCAACCGGGCATTCAGTTGACCTAACTGGGCGTTCAGTTGACCTAACTGGGCGTTCAGTTAACCTAACTGGGCGTTCAGTTAACTTAACCTAATCTAAAATTTGAACTGCTCATTTTTCCAAACAAAGACTTACATTTTTTAAATCAGCGTAAAAATCTACATTAAATATCTTATTTTCAACAGAATCGGAAACAGTACATGAAACGGAAAATATTCTTTTTTGAAAGTAAATTATTAAGGAAGATTCTGCCAAATTACGTTCTGTGGTTGATATGCAGATTATTCTTTGTCTTTGGCCAGAAACTTTAAATCTCAATGAATTCATACCCAAGCTTAATAATTTAACTCCCTCTATCAATTTTACAGTTGAAATAGAAAAAGACTCATCGATCCCATTTTTAGATGTTTTAATATAGGGGTCCGGAAAAAAGTTTAAGTACAATATTTACAGAAAACCCACTAATAATTGTTCCTATATACATTATTATTCGGCTCACCACATTAACGTAAAACGAACTGTTTTTTCTATTTTGTTCCTAAGATGCTTACGAATTTGTAGCCCAGAGTTCATTGATGAATGATGATGAAATTAGTAAACTATATAAAATTGCGTTTGATTTAAAATATCCAAAGAACTGCATAGAAAAATCTTTAAAAATGGCAAAGAAAACCTTCTACGAGGTAAAAGACAAGACTCCTTATACCACAAAAAACGTCTTAGCATTACCATTTAAAGAAAATTTCCTTCATCTGCCGAAACTGCTGAGGACTTTTAACGTAAATATCGCGTCCAGAGAAATTTAGATGTAATTAAGAATTCATTGATTAAAAACTCCCCTTTAAGTGAACAGGGTTGTGTATATAAAATTCCATGCACAATAGGTAATAAATTTTACATTGGTCAAACTGGCAAGACGCATAAATACAGTATAAAAACCGGCCAGGAATCTAACGCCATTTTCATTCACGTAAGAGATACTAATCATCCCATTGACTGGAAAAATGCCTCCAAATTAAGTTTTAGTAAATCTATTGTTAGTAGAAATATAATTGAATCGAGTGTGATCAAGAATAATGCTGACTTTATTCTTAATATTAGCCCTGGGCTTTATAAATTAGACTCGTCCATTGTTAGAAAGGTGGTGTATTATTTTGACCGCATTCTTGCCACTTAATTGTTTGCTTTAATTAAATAAAAATTATTTTAATAATTAACATTTTTATGTGTACATTTTAATTGTATTATTTCTTTTATTTATTCTTTATGTACTCGATAGTTTAATAGATTTTTGAACAGGTTATCTATTGGGAAAATTTTTTTTAATTGTTTTTAGATGAGACGATTGCACCATGTCTTTTGTTTACTTAGATTCTTGCCACTTAATTCCTGTTTTAATTAAATACTATTTCTAATAACTGTTATCTTTTTTTGTGTACATGCTAATTGTCTAATTTCCTTTATATAGTTTTTTTTTATGTATTCAATAATTAAGTTATCTATTGGGGAAAAAATCTTTAGATTGTTTTATTGTTGTTTTTTAAATTGAGTTGCCTATTGGGGAATTTTTTCGCTTGTGTATTTAACTCATTTACTTGGTAAATTATGTCTACCTCTTTCTTGTCCCTGAAGATGAGAATATATTACGAAAGCGCTTGGATTTCGTGTTTCCTTTTCCTTTTCCCTGTGGAGCGGGAATCATATTAAATGTGATTAATACGGTTCAATCCTATAATAATGAAGATTCTTTTGCAGGTGTTAATTATTTTTATAAATATCCATAATAAACACATTCTGGAGTGTATAGCTATCTGCCCACAGGTTCGACACTCTGTGACGGCTGGCGATGCTTAGTAAGTCCAGCTAGTCATCCTTCCACACAAAATGGCTATTATTAGAAAAATGTATGAACTAGCCAAAATAATTTAGAAATTTATATCTACATCCGTATCCTTTCTCCTTAAAGGACCGATGCGGAACTCGTTCGTTATAGAATCTTTTCGTAATAGTTCCCAAGAAACACAAGTCGTGGACAGTGATCTGAATAGGGATGGGGAAGTGTTACGGCACAGTGATTGTCAGATCGTCAGAGAAGTGATGTAAGCTTTTTTTCTTTTTCTTTTGTGTTCCAGGTAGAAGACGCAGTGTATTTTTCATCAATTTATTAACTGCTAGAACCATGAGGAATGTTTTATAAAATAGTACAACTTACTCTATGCAATTTTGCGTAATAAGTCCTCCAATATTTCTCACATATAGGAGTGACATTGGCATCAATTTTTTATACATTATATCCAACTTAAATTAGTTACAGAATTAGCATCCATTACATTTTAAACAATCTACAGAGGATAAGACTCACCTTTAATCTGTTAGTTGGGTATTTTACTGTGGCATGTAGTAAATTTTTTTCAATTTCTATTTGTTTAGGTGAACTTAATTTCACACGGCGTACGCAAAGGTATGTTTCCATAATATGAATCACAACGGGCTTTGCGCCCTCTTCTTGATCAGCTCCCAGATTTAAACAGATCTTAGGATTCGTGCGAGTGAGCTTTATTTTCATATCGACCCCATTCACAAGCAGCTTCTCCTGGAATGTGAAGATTGCATGCATTGTGAAGTACACGGATGGATGAAGCGTGCCATGACGAGCCAGAAATACTACCACCTCTCTCGACAAGTAGTAAACAGCCTATGATTCATGAGAGCAATGTCCTTAGCTTTTATCAGTTAAAAAAAATGGTCAACAATAGGTTTCAGTCGCTTAGAACACTTCTTTTTTGATGTTCTTTAACTTTTAATGCCACGTGCTGGTAACCCCTTCTTCTTCCGGACAACCCTCTTCTTCTTCCCACCACCGCACATTTGTCTCTTTGCATCTTTGATGATTTCGTCCCGTGTACGCTTTAAGTGCTTTTTTAGAGCTTCTTTAGGTCTAGCCCCCGCCATTATGTCTTCTACCGTGTTAAGGCCTGATTGTAAAGCTTTCCTTCCGAGATATCTGGCACCCCTCTTCAACAAAGGGACAGCCGTGCGCAGTATGGTTGAAAAAATGGATCCAAGTCCACTACCACGCTGGGCTGGTATCTCACCCCTCGATAGACTGTGAAAGGCCGGGTCATTATACCACAGTGGGAGGAAAGTGGAGCTTCACTGTTAAACTCCCATCACCGAATGGGAAACTTTTCCCCTCAATCGTTCTTATATATATTGAGATATTGGTTAATAGATTAGTGGCGACATTGACATAATGAGGTTTGTCATATATAATGCTCAAGCTGTCTTCTATGATTGGGAATGTGAGCGATGCGCAGTAGGCGTGCCTGGGTGTCTCCAACAAACTGGTGCTCCGCGATATTGCTGTAAATATAGCACATGTCTGGGTTAGAGTGGCCATCGTTCAGTTTCTCCAATTTTAGCTGATACATTAGACTGGACAAATCCTGTTGTGCCTCGTGAAAGGTATCCCTTTGGAGGGTTGCTCCATATCGGCCCTCGGGCATAATTGTGAACAGCTCTTTGTCTTTAATATTTCTACTACTCGTTGATTTTAACATCAACGTGTGAGCAGGAGTGTCTATGCTTACGACTTCAAAAAGTAAATCGGTGGTTAGGCGTGACTTTTCAAGACTTATTTAAACCCCACACAATATCCGAAGCTGTGCCATAATGACCGAGTCCTAGTGTTACTTTTGTACTATAGTAGTGTGTCCCACCGAACAAGACTGATCGCATAGTATCATCTAATGTTATGCCTAATTTATCACACTCGTCGAATCTTCTAAGAACCAGAAAAATGTCCTGTTCCTTTTCTACAGTTAAAAATTTGGTGGCTAGCTGAAATTCACAAAATCCTACCTCATACGACTCACGGCCCAATCCTATGGGGCCGTGGAGCTCTGTTACAAAGTTGGCCAGTGTGTTGCCAGGATGTACAGCCAGAGAAGAAGAGGACGGGAGTGTGACATATATGTGGTTAGGCGCCATGTTGCATACTATTTAAGCTTCATTATTGCACCAGCTTTTATATAGGTGTTTAAGCTTTCTGGATGCCCTAGCCATTTCACCAGGTACATTTTTCTCTTTCCTGTATCTTTGCTACCTAAAATTTTTTCACTTATAAACACGTTTTTTCCTAAATTAAATGCCACTTTCTGCAATTCCTCGCAGTAAAAGCCTCCTGCGATTTCTTCCCCATTCAAATCTTCAACGTATTCGTCTATTATGAATAGGATGTAGCGGTAGCCACCATTATACACTGAATATCTTTGCATGTCTGTTAAATCCGCTTGCCAAATAGTCAATCGAAGCCGCTGTTGTCTTGACTTTTTTAAACTTTTTTCTCACTGGCTTATGAAGTGTATAAGCATCCTGCTTCCGCAAAAACCTCTCAACCTCTTTTTTCCCTACTCTATCATTATAAACACCTCTATACAGTTTATCAACACCGCCGTAGGAGGTTCGGCTAGAAATGTCATAATAACGTTTTCTTAATATGTTAGCCATTTGCGTATTTTAGAGGCACGTGGAGAAGGTTGACCGTTGTTGTTTGGTCTCTTCTTTCTCCTCTTCAGAGATGCTACCGCTGGGGGTGATGGCGTGCTTAGCTGTGGCATATGCGAGGCTTGCTCCAAGTCTTTTAACCTGTTCAGATTTCCTATCAATGTTTTCGGGACATTTATTTGTTGTAGTCTTGCTTTAATATGCTTCCATCCTGATGATGATGGCCTATCCCACTTTCCCACCAGGTCATGGACGATGTCAACGATATTCGAGCCCTGTGCCTTTGTTCCTTCAACAATGACCTCACCTGTATCGATCCACTGTATAATGGGGTCCTCACTCAACTTAAGCCTTTATTCCTCAATGTACTGTATGTGGGAGGCTGCTTTTTAATACATGTTCGATATGTTGTGGGGTCGACCCGCTATTCTTTGACTGGTCATCTCTAGCATCGGCCCCAGGCCCTATGCCTCCATGCTCATCGTTGTCCACGCTGTGCCTAATAACCACGGGGATCTCTGTCGGATACTTATAATTTTCGTACTCATGAAGAAATTTCTGCAGAGTTTCTTGGTACAAGATTCTTTTCTCATTAGGTGACTTTTCACTGCTTAATAGGCAGAGCTGTGCGCGCCAACTGATAAATATAGCGCCGCTAACGCTAACGCTAACAGTTTTTAAAATTAGCGGCGTTAAAGAGACGCTAATTTTGGCGCTAATTTTTGTGAAATTTATAGCTAAGTACTATTTTCTAATAATAATAATAATAATGCATTTATATATATTTATATGTTTTCGCTATTTGTTATTATCTTTTATAGTATCGAATGGAGACAAAATTATATCTTTAAAACGATTATTGAGTATTCAAGAAAATTGCTTAATTTGATATTTATAATTAAACTTATTTATTGGAAAGACATTTTCATCCTTTACATACTCAGTTCAGAAAACTGTTTATTATTATACATTCTGCGTTCAGCATTATACACAAAAAACAACGTAATATAGAGAATACCATTCTAAGACTATTCATTTTAATTTATATTAGCGCTTAGCGGTTAGCGCCTAACATTGCTTAAAAATGTAGCGGCGCTATCTGTTCCGCTAACTATTTTGAAAAATAGCGCCGCTAATGGATGCGCTAATAATTAACTAGCCTCGCTAATTAGCGCCGCTGGCACAGCTCTGTTAATAAGTCTAACAATTCGTTTTCCATTCTTTTAAGCCTGCTTTTACGGGGTTCTAGAACCGTATCTGGACTCTTTGAGCTTTGCAATGAAGTATACACCTCGTGCGGAATCACGACTACTTTCTTCATTATATTAATCTAGTCAGTAAAGGCCCCAAAACTGAAAATAAGATGGGGAGGAATGATCCCCTTCTTTGTACAATAATTCGTTTTTCCTTACCCACAGTTTGACTTTTACGAGCGAGTGTACGTATTATGTTCTTGTAACGGCGTAGGCAAGCCTTCTGAGGGGGTTTCATTGGTACATTACAGCTTATAACATTAAGACAGATTTCACAGATGCATTTTAAAAAGTCGGAGTCAATATTTTTAACAAACATCTGTTGCAATGCCCGGGGCAGTCGATGATAGATTTTTATTAATTCATGGTATTTCTTTAGCCTCTTTGTCATTCTGGAATATATACCGTTTCAGGCTCGTTTTGGAATATATTCGTTCTTAGAAGCACTCTAAACGTGTTTCGCGGATGAAGGTCACAAAGCAAATATTCGTAACGTTAACTTGTAGCTTCTTTATAAACTTCCAAAAACTCCTTACGCTGATTCGGGAACATTTGATTGGTTAATACCCCAATTTGTGACACATCTCTACGTTGTGCGAATAAGACTAGATATTGTGTATTTAACGACACATCGCGTATGTATCTATTTTTGAAAAATAGATTCTGATTGATGAAGAACACGCTTATGTTAAGATGGTGGGAGAACACTGTGAATGTCTCGGCAAACGTTCTATCCATTTCTAACATGAGATCATCAATTACAATGACTGTATGTTCATTTCCCTTTAACGAGTTAACGTCATATACGCCTTTGTGGAACAAAATATCATCTTGGTACTCGTTGAACACTGACTGGTACGTCGATTAGCACCATATGACTTTATGCACAAATTTTGAGAACATCTCCCCCTTATCTTTATTGATTTTAAGCATAAACACAGTTTTACCACATCCTGTAGGGCCAGATATAATACATGTGGACGGGCTCGTGAACCTGAATTTTTCTACAGAATCCATCTCTAACACGTCACATTCCTAAGTGGAACATTTACAAAATATAATAAAAATTTAAGTGGTGCTCCTTATATTCTACAGTCTTGTTTTTCCTCTTCTTCCCAGAACCGTGAATGACGATGAGGTACAGCATCATGTCCCCATCATCGATATTACCGACGATCCCGATGACAGTGTAGTTGTGATTACAGGCTCCATCCCCGGTGGCGAGCCCACACCAGCAACATCTGTAGCACCCCCACGCGACAATTCGAAGCGGAGGTGTGATGACGATGAAGTACCTTCCACGTCAGGTAGAAAGCGTGCCAGGAGTGTACCGGTAACCCCAGTAGAACCCCAGTAATAGAGCCCCAATCCTTTACGTCTTACGACACAACCCCCACACTAGCTCATTCCTCAAATAAAGATGTACTCCCTTATTCCTGTTCAATTCCGGACACATCCTTCACAACAGCAGCAGCTTCTCGTTCTGTAGATGATGGTATAACTTCGAGCTGGTGCGCACCGCCACCCCCACCCCACCCCTGACTAGAAATCAGTACGTAGTGAGGGTTGACCAGCGAACCATGTATAGCAATGGTGTTGAGCACGGATTGCGACGCGTAGTTGAACGTATTGTGGAGTTTGCCCTTCAGAACCGCAACGAACGTGAAGTCAGGACAAGGCTGTCCTTCGGGTTCGAGTCAGATGATGGGGATGTAGATGATTTTTAGGTAGTAATACCATACAGACGCTTGGTCGCTGTAGATATAGAATATATATTGGGGCGTATAATGCAGGCCTCTCAAAGTAGTACAGCCTTCAATATGGACAACTTCACAGTAGATATTGACCACGTGTTCCGGGTTGCGGGTCATAGTGCTACACCTTATACTTTTAACTCCAATTCTCAGACTATTTACAGATGCCATATAGACACCGAGCGTGGTTGCGGCTTTATAGCAATAGTCTTGGCCCATATGTTCACTGTACTAAATACACGGACCCAAAAAATTTGGTTGCCTACGGTTGTGCAGCGTACCCGTAAACTGGCTTCAGATTGCAAGCTTGAGTTTGACTGTAATATGGGTCCTAAAGAGCTGAGAAAGATAGAGTAGGAAATGAATGTTCGTGTAGGTGTATTTGAAATGGATGATCGCCGTAGGTATGTTTTTAAAAGCAGTGTGAGAGATCGTACAAGGCCCCTACTTATTTTAGGGCTGTCAGGGTCAACGTATCTCCCCATCCGTAACATAAGGGCTCTTTATGCGAGTTATGATAAAAGTCGAAAATATGGAAGGCATCATGAGTTGTGTAAGGGGTGTCTCGAGTTTGCGGATGATATAGTGAAACATTGTAAGGAATGTCACATGGTATGTGAACAGTGTAAAGGCTCCAAATGTGAAAGTCGTGTAGTTGAAGCTGAGAAGAGGGATTGTAATGTGTAGACGTACATTTTTCAATAATAAATGTTTGAGCTCCTTAAGTCAATTGGCACTTGCAGAAAAATGAGAATCTGTGAATGTGGTATGTTTCATATGGTGGAGAATTGGGAGAAATTCACGCATAAATGTGATGAAATTCACTGTTCTACATGCCATGAGAAATATAAGGCGGATGGAGTAAAGCATGTATGTTATATGAAAGGTGTTAAGCCAAAAAATAGACCTTGTATAACTGTACTACGATATAGAAACATATACGGTTCCTGAAACCAAAGAGGTTATCCCACATCTACTTGTAAGTCAGACTATCTGCGGTGAGTGCATGGAGGTTGAGTGTTATGAGTGTCACAAATGTGGTAAACGAACAAACGTTTTTAAAACGAGCACACACGACAGCCCCTGAAACTCTTTGTGTTCTATCTTGTCAAGTTAGCGGACAAGTTAAAAAAATGACTTGTATATTCTTGCCCATAACGGCGCAAATTTTGATACACAATTCCTTTATAAGGAGCTGCTTGAACACGAGTCATCGGAGATATTTACAGGCGATCCCTTGAAAAGAGGAAACAAACTTATACAGATGCATTTAAGAGGTAATGTTCAGTTTAAAGACACTTTATTATTCGCACCTTGTAAATTAACTATGCTACCCAAGGTGATGGGTGTAGCCGCTGAAGTTTCAAAAGGGTATTTCCATTACATTTTCCTCACAAGCGACACTTTAAATTACGTAGGCCTACCTCCCCCGAAACATTACTTTAACTATGCCAACATGAGTGATAGTGAGCGTGAAGATTTTGGCCGTTACTACAACAGTTTTAATGAAGATACTCCTTACAATATAGCGGACGAATATGAGCGTTATTTCGTGATGATGTGCGCGTACTTAGAGTATGTTTCCAGGCCTTCATAAGGATGTACATAGATCGGTTCAAATGCGATCCGCTGCAAGTCGCAACTACGATCGCCTCATTGTGTTTTACGGTGTTCAAGAACAATTTCATGCCTAAAGATACCTTAGCCGTCATTCACAGAAACAACCCTCGCAGTTATGGGCATAAGGCTATTTACTGGCTCATACACCTACAACAGCAGACCGGTGTATACATTAAACATGCCCGCAGCACGGGAGAAGTACCCATTAAGGCCAATGGTCGTGTTTTTTGGGTTGATGGTCTAAGCGAAGACCGTGCCACTGGTGAGAAGACTGTGTACTCCTTTAACGGTTGCTGGTGGCATGGATGCCCACGTTCTGAGTGTGGAATTGTTGAAGATATTCATGGTAGATCTTCTGCCGACAGTCTTGCATGGACCCGCACTCGTGATCAGCTTATAGGCTCCCAGTTCACTCACAAGGTCTTGTGGGAGCATGAATATGATGCACGGATGGAGATAGATGGGGAGTACCGTGAAGAAATAAACACAGTCAAACGTTCAATGGTGCTGGTTCCTCTCAAATGTGGTGATAGCTTGTTTGGTGGGCGTACAAACCCATTCAATCTATACTTTCCACCTGCGGAGGGCGTGAAACTCCATTACTACGACTTCTGTTCTTTATATCCCTACGTGATGAAGAACAATCCGTACCCTGTAGGAACACCTGAAAAACTGGTGGGGCCCGTGATGCCCACCATCGAAGAGTTCTCAGCAAATTTGTACAAGAACCACCTCGGTCTTTCTTTCGTAGACGTGCTCCTCCCCCCCCTCGCGACTTATGAATGTCGGTCTTACCCGTCGTTATAGACCACAAACTCATGTTTCCCCTGTGCGTGAAGTGCGCAGAGGAGAACAATGGGGCGTGTAATCACACAACCAACCAGCGGAAGATCAGAGGTGTACTGTATATAGAAGCCCTGAGCTGTCCCTAGCCGTTCGCCAAGGCTACAGAATATTGAAGATATATGAGGTGTGGAGGTTCCAGAAGCTACCCAACCTGTTCACGCCATATATAAACACTTTATTGAAGGATAAGGTAGAAGCATCAGTGTATCCGCGGGGAGTTGAGACCGAAGATGAAAAATCGGCGTATATTCAGCGTTATCGTGACCGTGAAGGGATACAACTTGACCGTTCCGAAATTGTAAGGAACCCGGGCAAGCGCTTTAGTGCAAAATTGTGTCTAAATAGTCTTTGGGGAAAATTTGCACAGAATACAGGCAAGGGGAACGTCCATCTTGCCCAAAGTTATGACGAGGTGTGGGATTATGTCAATGCTCCCGATAAAGAGGTCATGGAGATCGTGAATGTAAGTAATATGTACATAATAAAGTACAACATCACCGAATTCGCTACAGATACAACACCTGTTACAAACATACCTGTAGCCAGCTTCACAACCGCATACGCACGCATCAAACTTTGAGAACTACTGCACTCTCTTGGGCGGAGGGTTCTGTACGCCGACACAGATAGTGTGATATTTACAGCGGGGGAGGGTGAATACATGCCGCCTATTGATGAATTCCTCGAGAGTTGACTGATGAGCTTAAGAATGAGTATGGTGACATCGCATACGCCGATTCTTTTGTCTCAACAGGACCAAAAACGAATGGGGTACGGGTGAGGGTGGGGGAGGAGATGAAATATATCGTGAAGGCGAAGGGCATCACGCTCAACCAGGCAAACCGACGTTGAAGGAGCTAGTGTGCTTGGAAGATGAGGGCGACCAATTGCCCGAACTGACTGTAGGGACCCACAATTTTTGGGCTCAGAAGCTGGGGTGTGTGAAGGAACTTAGGGGTACGAAAGTGTGTCGTAGCACCTATAGGAAACGTTACCAGATACCTGGTACCTATGATACCGTATCCTTTGGGGACCATAGCCCTTGATTGTTTTGTTATATATATATATATATATATATATATTTACTTGTTAACGATATGTTTATTTTATTTATTACACGTGTTTGAATATATATGCCATGAATAATTCGATATGTTTATTAAGTAAATTATGTTTCAATTAGCATTTCAGTGTCTCCTTCGTGTGTGTGTGTGTGTGTGTGTGTGTGTGTGTGTGTTCGCTTGTATGTACAGGAAAAAACTCTAAGCTCCGCCCACTGTATGATCGATAAAGGTCACCTGACTCCTGCTACTACCTGGGCATATCTCTACCCCTGCGTGCTCAGTTGACTGCAGCAAGCCCTGAGCCTCAGACGTGTATTTGAAGATTTCTCGCGTAGACGAAAAATAGTGATGGCTACCTTTGATATTGCGTGCTCGACTTTTATGAAGTGGTATTCGATAAAGTCTACAGATGTGGTGAATACTGAAAGAATCCCTAGCCCTCCCTCCTTTGAGGCTTTTAAGGCTACATCGAACCATGCAAAGCGTGAGGAGCAAGAGGTTCAAATACTCTATGGATATTCTGTCGAGAGCATTGCCGGATTTCGTGGCACAAGAAGTGAAAGAAACAACTCGTGCAGAAGAGAAACAACGGGTGTGAGTAGTGTCTTTTTGATGTGGTATAACAAGCGGTATTATGTCATGTTACATCACACTGAGTACGCATACCCAGCGGTTGAAAATATAAATGTTGTTATAATGGACAATCTGAAGTATTTTTATCATTACATTCATATATATCATGACGAGGTTGGCAGTGAGGTTGTGGGTAAAGGCCTGTGCGAGTTTTTAATCGAGTTTAGAGACGAGTATCGATTGCTCAGCAAAAAGGACAAATATGGACTCGTTTTCCCACACCGGTCTCCGTGCCAAACCACGAACCGGCTGCTCATAGTCATCTCAGAGCTTGAACCGACTGGACGTGCACTCTTCACAATAGAAAACGATGGAGCTTCCGTTGAGCAGCATTCTCAATGCTGTATACGATGTGTCCGTGACGAAGTCATTGCGTGTGTTCAGGCGTAAAACCGGCGCCGTTAACTAAGTACTTGAAAAGACTTGTAGACAAACAAACTCTGGTAAACAGAATGTTATTTTTTTAAGTGTTGAGAAGATGAATAGAATCTTCGTGATAGTTGAGAAGTTGGGCGCGGATCGTTATAAAATACCTGCAGGTGTAGGCACAAGAAAAGAACAGATTAGTGATGCACCCTCATATGCCATTATTTGTACGTTATGTATAAATCGCGATCAGCCATGCATTGATATACGGTTGATGTGGAAGAATGCAGCTGATAATAACGTCCTTGTCCCGACGCGAAACCATTTCATCCTCGACAGAATGTTTGAAAGCGTCGGTTTCCGTAAGCTAAAGCCTATATTAGACGCACGTGTTGCCGATATGCTTTATTTTGATACGGTTCTTGAATACGCATACACCGCTCTGCTCGATGGGTTTACCGAGTGTAGGAATGAACATGGCGAGAATGGCTTGGAATTGGAATCGCATTTAAAAGGTTTAGGCCTCTAGACTCTTCGAAGTATTATGAACTTTGGTACAAAGGACTTGAGCCGCAGAGCTGGGCATTTGCGGCATATTTTGCGGTACTGCGGTACTGCGGTACTACCAAACTACCAAACCGGCACCAAACCGGTACGCGGAAATTTGAATGCGGTAGCGGTACTGCGGTACTTTCAGCGATCCTTTGCGGTACTGCGTTATGCGGTTCCGGTTTGCGGTTTGCGGTAGTACCGCAGTACCGCAAAATATGCCGCAAATGCCCAGCTCTGTTGAGCGGTACAGGGCTGAGCTCACCTATACTGTTCACCCTGAAGAGCTATTTCTTTATATAACGAGCAGCTGTCGCTACGACTTAGAAGATTATTTCAAAGCCGTTATGCATTGTGAAGAGGAGTTCACGGTTGAAAAGTTCGGATTGGAAAGAATAAACCCTCGATTGGAAAGGAGTGTTTATAAACTTGAATTTAATAATAACGCTGTGGCGAACGATGCCCTCTTTGTGCGTGCTTTTGAGTGTATTCTGTCCGTGTTTAAAGAGAGTGATAACTTGCCAACCGTATGTAAAGTGGGCACAAAAATAGTCTTGAACGAATTGAAGGCCCTTTACATAGAGTATAAACATCTGAATATCTTGAGTATTGAAATAATGTTAAATCGTATTTATTGCATAGTAAAAGGCAACAATGATGTAACTGTAGACTCGATCACGTGCGAGTTCAGTATTTTAGTTAAGCGCTGTAGAAAATAAAGAGCGTGTATTTTGACGTATATATTTTGCAGTATATTTACTTTCTATATAATTCATGTATGTTAAAATTTTATTATTAATAGTTAATATATATGTGTGTATATAGATTTCTCCTGTACTATTATTACTTTTGAGTGTATATTTATTTTCTATATATTTCATGTATGCTAAATTTTATTATTATTAGTTAATATAAATATGTATATCGATTTCTCCTGTACTAATATTATTTTTTAAGAATGTAAACATATATCCTTCGTTTAAAGTGTGTATAGAATTCTTCTGAACTAATTTTGATTGTATATTTATTTCCTATATATTTCATGTATGTTAAATTATTTCCATTAACTCGTCTAAATAAACAATGATGTAGTTGTGTTTTATTATCCGATTGAAACAAATGCTTTCCTGGGTGTGTGTATATATAAAAGCGATATTAAGGAACAAACGGGATGATAGGAATATATAAAAACAATGCACGTTTGATTCAATAAATATATATATATATATATATGTATACACTATATACTATACCAAATGGCTGGTTATGCCTTCTAAGCCAACTGGCGGATTAAGACTTCTAAGTCAACTGATGCTGTCAAGAACATCTTTAATTAAATAAATAGCGCAATCTGGCAACTCAAAAGTTATTAATATATGTATATACACATACACCGAAACAAGCCACATTAAGCATTCTAATCCAAATGGCTGATTAAGCCAACTGGCGGATTTACAACTTCTAAGCTAGATGATGCTACCTTGAACTTTCATTATGCGTTTGAACCTCCACACAAAAGCATGCTCTCTCTCTCTCTCTCTCTCTCTCTCTCTCTCTCTCTCTCTCTCTCTCTCTCTCTTACCTTCCTAAGCTAAGGAAACCCTTTTGGGGGAGATCAACCTCCTCTCCTCCTCTCTCTTAGGTTGAATATTCTTAATTAAAATGATACACAAAAAGGAAATTTCAGCAGAGGAGAAGCGTCTTTTTTTAAAAAAGTTGAATTTTTTTCTAAGTCCCCGCGTTTATTGTAGTTTTCTCTTAACATAATTAAGCAATTACTGTAGATAATTTTACTCAAAGCTTGTTTTAAATAAAATTTCTGAAGTATCAAGGAAGATCATTAGAATTTTGGACAAGTCCCTAAAATACTACATGAAATAATAGGAATAATAATAATAATAATAATAATAATAATGGACTTCCTTACCCAAATACCCACCCCCTCCATTCCAATGTGACCTTTCCCTCCACCCGCCAAAAAGGTGTCGTCTGTCTTTCCTACCCCGATTCCCCGCCGTATCGATGAGCCCGTTAAACTGGTGTCTTAATGGATGCACCTATACTATTGGCTCTTTCCTGAGTCCTATCCTATCGCTCTAGTTCCGTCTTTGGATCCTCCCAAGAGGAGACGCCTTTGGCACTTTGGCGCCGCTGATTGGGAGGCCCTTAGGCAGTATTTCTCTGATTTCCCATGCAATGATTACTGCTTCCATGGCAGGGGCCCCTCAGTGCGCTGAGCGCATCACGGAGGTGATTTTCTCGGGTATGGAGGCGTACATTCCATATTGTATTCCTACTACAAATGTAAAAAATTCTTGGTTTAACTTTGCTTGTTCTAATGCTATCCGCAGCAGAGAGGAGGCTTTCAGAAGATACCGTCGCTATCCAACTCCTGGCTCTCATTTAGCTTATATTTCTGCCCGGAATCGTGCAAAATCTGTTCTCCGAATCTCTAAAAATTCCTTCATCAGACAAAACTGTGAAAACTTATCTAATTCTTCTTCTTGTTGCGCTTTCTGACATCTAGCTAAGAACCTGTCCAACAACTTTACTTCTTCTTTCCCTCCTCTTTTTTTATTCCGACGGTTCAGTTGACGTCTCTTCTCCTGATAAAGCTAAACTATTCGCTCAAACTTTCACCTCCAACTCAACCCTGGACGATTCTGGTGCTGTTCCTCCTGATTTTATTATGTCTAAAATTAGACTCGGAAGACGTACGGTCCTGATGGGCTCCCTCCAAATGTTCATGAGAACTGTACTTCTGTGCTGACATCCTTCCGAGACAAACTCTTTCGTTGTTGTCTTTCATCTGGTACTTTCCGTTCCTACGGGACGAAATTGTCATTGATGCAAAGAGAAAAATGCGTGGTGGAGAAAATAAAAACCGAAAGAAGAAGCGCACTGTACGGAGGAAGAAGAAGAAGGGGTTACCAACTCGTGGCGTTAAACGTAAAAGGACGAAAAAAAGAAGAGTTCTAAGCGCATAAAACCTATGATTGACCACTTTTTTTAACTGATATAAGCTAAGGACTTTACGTTCGTGGTTCATATTGCTATTTGCCGAGAGAGGTGTCACTATTTCTGACGCGCCATGGCCAGAGATGGGCAGTAACGCGTTACATGTAACGACGTTACGTAACGAACGTTCCAAACGTAACGAGTAACGGTAACGCCTGACAGATTTTGAAATGTGTCAATGTAACGGTAACGCTTCGCAAATTTTTTATCAATGTAACGGATTTTTTCGTTACTCGTTACTCGAATTTGAATTTGATAACATTGCCATTCCATTCATGAGGACTATTAAATGCACTTCACTATTCCGTGTTAGTAGCAATAACTAAATTTATATTTTCTAGGTCTCTTCATCTTTCCCAAAAATCATTGAGGTGCAAATTATTGTGCAATATATCGTTCTTAAGAGAACAACATTTATATAGTCAATAATAGTAGCTATTAGAATTTATATGGTATGGCTGCCATTTGTAAGTTTATCTGTAGTTTCAAAATACGTGTGAAGGCACATAAACAAATATCAAATGTAACTAGTTACTTTAACGTCGTTACATGTATCGAGTAACGGTAACGCTTTAAGGATTTTCAAAAGTAACGATGTAACGGTAACGCCGATTACATTTTCGACGTGTAACGAGTAACAGTAACGCCGCCCAATTTAATGTAACGGTGCCTATCACTAGCCATGGCACGTTTCATCCATCCGAATAGTTCGTAATGTTGTAAATCGGAGCTCGCTCTCTTTGATATGCCTCCTACACAAACATCTATGGAACATAGCCCTTTATTACAGTTAACCAGCTAAACACTATTAGCTTGCTGAGTGCTCCTATAGAATTCGTGATCCCGAGCTCAGGCCCTTACTTTTTTGACCCAAGCTGTGTGTACATGTACACTAAACTACGACTAGTACATTCAGATGGATCGGATTGCGAAAACGACTACGTCGTATACCCAGAGACAAACTTTTTACACACCATATTCAGCCAGTGTGACGTGTATTTAAATCAGGTCAACATCTCGGCTGGGTCTGGCTACTACCACCTACGTTTCTATCTGGAAAATGTCCTCACTTTTCAAAAGAAACAAAGGACATCTTTTAAACTGCCAAAGGTTATTATCAAGCTAAAGATGAGAGTAGTATAAAGACTAAGTTTAAAAATTCTAAAAAGAAGATATATGACTGCTATGAACGCTTCCACACAGATTTCACGTTCCAGGAGAAGTTGCTTGTGAATGGGGGTCGATATGAAATTAAAACTCAACCGTACGAGTCCTGAGATTTGTTTAAATCTGGGTGCTGACCAAGAAGAGGGTGCTAAGCCTGTGGTGATTCATATTATGGAAACATCTCCGCGTACGCCGTGTGAAATTAAGCTCTGCTAAGCAGATGGAAATTGAGAAAAATTTACTACATGCCACAGTGAAATACCCAATTAATAGAGTTCAGCTTAAGGTTTTTACACTCCCTTCAGTTTTAACATACAAGCAAATAGAAAATGTCGCTCTTGGGGTTCTCCCTAAAAAGATATGGTGCTCTTCCAATATGTGCTCTACCGCGAAACTGTGATCTACCATATTCCAACTAATATTCCATATTCCAGGCTAACTAACGAAAATATCACGACTTAACCTAACCAATCGTCAAGGGCGTATAGTTGACCTAACGATTGGTTAGGTTAAGTCATGATATTTTCGTTAGTTAGCCTTATAAGGCTAGTTTCACGGTAGAGTACGTATTGGAATATGGTAGATTACAGTTTCGCGGTAGAGCACATATTGGAAGAGCACCAAAGATATTAGGTAGAATTCAGGAGCACGCTTCTGTGAATGGAAAATACCAAAAATCTACATTTAAATTTAAAAATTTCGGCCTTAAAAACGTAACTCTATGTCAACGGGGTAGCTTTAGGTGTGACATTGGAAACGCATTATTCTACAGATGACGAGTTTTTACTTTGCTCGAGAGCGTATAGCAATCTTGCGCATAGCGTCGGTGGTTGCGAAGGATTAGGGACCGGTATAACGCAGAATGAATTCGTCCAGAGTTCGAATCTGTAACCGTTTGACTTCTCACCCGATTTCTGTGGGAGTATAAGCACACACATAAGCCCACAGCTAAGCGGCAATATACATTACTGTAGAAAAGCTTATATTCCCGGAGAGTTTGTAACTGTAGACGAACAACTGGTACCGTTCATAGGAAGATGCAACTTCGTTCAATATATGCCTAGCAAACCTGCAAAATATGGACTAAAATTTTTTTGGATATGGGACTCCAAAACATCGTACGCTGTACATGGGCTTGTATATGTCGGTAGACAGCCTGGGCAAGAAATTCAAAGGAATCTTGGATTTTCGGTTGTGACCACGTTAACATCGTCGATCCAAAATACTGGCAGAAATATTACACTGATAATTTCTTTACTTCGATACCCCTTGCAAAAGAATTGCTTTCGAAGAGGTTGACGCTTGTTGGTACTCTCCGCCAGAATAAAAGAGAGATACCTCCTTGTATGAAGCCATCTCGATGCCGAACTTTATAGTCAAGCAAATTTGGCTTCTATGGCAACATGACACTTGTGAGTTATGTCACTAAGAAGAATAAATGCGTTGTCTTGTTAAGTACAATGCCCAAAGACAAAGCAACAGCTAATGATGCAAAAAGGAAGCCTGAAATTGTTCAGTACTATCAGGTCATCCCATAAGTAACGTCGTTTTTTAGATCGGAATTTGAAGGACAAAAAAAAACTCAACTGAAACTTTTTAATCTAGTATATATTTTCCATCGGAATCAATGACACTCTGCCAACGTCCTACAAGCTTTTCAATGCCATGTTTATAAAATTCAGGCGGTTTTGAGGCAAAAAACGTACAAAGACTGGTGTGCAGGTCATCTAAAGAAGTATACTGTTTCTCGTCAAGATAGTTTTGCAGACTCCTGAAGAGATGATTGATAATCTGAAGGCGCAAGGTCTGGAGAATATGGAGGATGTGGAAGTTTTTCCCACCCAAGCTCCTCAATTTTTGCAGAAGTGATCCGAGCGGTATGAGGACGTGCGTTGTCGTGGTGGAACACGATTCCTTTCCGATTAACCAAAGAAGGTCTCTTTTCTTTTAGTGCAGTGTTCAATCGATCCAGTTGTTACTTGATAAGGTTTCAAAGTGTATTACACCACCTTTATCCCACCAAACACTAAGCAACACCTTCCGAGGGTGAAGATTTGGTTTTGGCTGTGGTGTCGCTGGTTCTCCGGCACAAACCCACTGTCGACGGCGCTTAACATTCTGGTACAGTATCCACTTTTCATCACCAGTCACTAAACGGTGCAAAAACGGATCTTGGAGCTCACGGGAATGAAGAGCTGTGCTAATGTTTACCCGCACCCTCAGATTGTCGACCGACAATTCATGTGGCACCCATTTTCCTAACTTAGGCACTTTCCCGAGTTGTTGCAAATGTCGATGGATGGTGGACGGGGATGAATTGAGTTTCTGGGCCAATTCTTCGGCAGTTGTTGAACAGTCTTCTTCAAGTGCGGCTAACAGCAGGTCATCATCAAACTCAGCAGGGCGTCCAGAGCGTGCTGCATCTGTCAAACAGCAGTCACCATTCCTAAACTTTTGAAACCATCTTTGACATTTCCTCACATGCAGAATATCGTTGCCATAAACTTCCTGAATGTTTCGCGTTGCTTCAGTAGCACTACTCCCTTTTTTGAACTCGTAAAGCATTATATGCCTGATATGCTCTTCTGATACCGCCATGTTTATGAGGGGTTCACATAAAGCAAAACACACGTCTTCACTGGTCAAGGTCTGTAAAGTATGTAGCGAAACACGATAGATCTCTTCTTAGATATAACCTTCGGAAAATTTATGCTTAAACCGAGTAGGACTAGTTTAAACTTAATCTATCGTAATAAACGACATTACTTATGAGATGACCTGATAGAACAGCACAAAATCAGGTGTGGACACTTTGGATCAAATGGTCAGGACTTATTCCTGCAAAAGGCAGTCACGACGTTGGCCAATGGCTTTGTTCGAAAATATGATTGATGTTGCTACAGTAAATGCCTTCATAGTGTTTTCTTC
This sequence comes from Bathynomus jamesi, assembly GCA_023014485.1. Taxonomy (NCBI): domain Eukaryota; kingdom Metazoa; phylum Arthropoda; class Malacostraca; order Isopoda; family Cirolanidae; genus Bathynomus; species Bathynomus jamesi. Next base: position 780,962 of record JAJOZX010000213.1, on the reverse strand, counting down.
ACAGAATCCCAACTACCACCCAGGATTAACTCATAAGAGAAGATTATTCCTGAAAGATTTGGCTAAAGAGTTTCTGATGCCTCACATGTTAAGGAGAAGTGAAATATCACGTTTGCAGAAGCCTATCAAAGAGGCTATGGAATTGTGTGGGATACAAATGAACCAACCAGAAGTTACTAGGCCTACTCGAATTCATAAAAGTAAACGGTGTGAGGCATGTTCAAAAAATGATAGAAAAACGTCCACCGTTTGCTATAAATGTAATAAGTATATATGTGGTGAGCATAGCATTATACTGTGTAACGAATGTCTGTAAAACCTTTTTGATCATTTATGCAGAATATAATGTATATAGTTTACATGTCACAACAATATTGACTAAAGAAGATAAACCTATATAAATACTAACATACTAATACTAATTTGTAGAATCATAAAATGATACAAGGATATTAATAAAAAACTAAAAAGTAAAAAATCTAGTTATTTTCCATTAAAAAGAAATGTGAGTCAAAATGACCCTTGTCATGTAAAAGTGCATAGATTTCTAGTCATGTATCGTAGGGTTAACTGTGTGGTATTAGCTTCAAAATTAAGGCACACTTGTTTATTTATCTCACTATGTTTCATATGAAAATGAAAAAGTTTATTGGCAGACCATAGTCCATATGACAAATATTAATAATACAATGAAAATAGAATACATTGAAAACTCAAGTACTAAGGATAGAAATGGAGTTAATAGGAAATAATGCAGTAATGTCGAAAGTAAGTGGAGCTACAAACAGACGTTTTCACACCATGAATTCCAAAACTTAAAAGTCGTACGGCTGGACTGATGAATAACTTGGCTAGTCGGGTTGGTTGATTTTTTAATTCGTTGCATTAGACTGTATTGAGGAAATAAAGTGTTTGCGGACTTTTTATACTGTAAAATACTGGCTCCGCCCAAAAAATAGGATATTTTTATAAAAATAAATAAGTTACCCTAAAAATAAAATCTAGTTGGTGGTGGTGGTAGTGGTGGTGTAATACTGCCGAAATACTGCCGATGGTTGGGAGGTTATGTATGAGGGATTGAGGGGCTATGTATAAAGGGGATTGTGAGGTAGTCTAAGGAAGGCTTGTTCGCATATATGCTGTATTTTTGTTATTTTTGGGGATAGAACTGTGTTAATTCTTCTTGACGTGCATCTGTGTACGATTAAGTCATATACGATGTGCGTGTGTGGTTTGTTATTTTTTGAGGCAGAGCAACTGGCTGGTATTCTCTGACTGCTTACCCTCTAAAGAAACTGTCTGACAGCCGATAACGCCATACGATTGGCTGGATCTTATGCCAGATGGCTGTGATGCTAAAGACTACATTATGTGAAGTGTTATGTCAGCGAGAACATCTTCTCTCTCCCCTCCTTCTTGTGTTTTATTTTAAGTTAGGTTACCAACCTTTGTAGGGTCTAGCCCCGGCTCTCCGCTACATATACACATACAATTCATATATATATATATATATATATATATATATATATATATATATATATATATATAAAAGAAGTTTTGTTTTATTTTTCTATACATGCATATTAGGGTGGCCCACTTTTCAATTTTTTTTTAAAAGTATAGGTTATCGTAGTTTTTCCCATTATTTGGCACTATACTAGCACATTGGTACCATTTTTACAAAAATTGATCAATATTTAGGGGTCTCGCATCGATTTTGAAATTACGATTTTTTTTAAAAAAAATGCGTACTTTTTAACTTTTTACTGAATCAAGATAAATCATTAAGTAGGGATGTTTTCTGAATCCTCTTGATGAGAGAAGTCGTTTGGTGTGCCTTCCAATGTCATACGACATAGAACTGTGTTAATTCTTCTTGACGTGCATCTGTGTACGATTAAGTCATATACGATGTGCGTGTGTGGTTTGTTATTTTTTGAGGCAGAGCAACTGGCTGGTATTCTCTGAAGTGTTATGTCAGCGAGAACATCTTCTCTCTCCCCTCCTTCTTGTGTTTTATTTTAAGTTAGGTTACCCACCTTTGTAGGGTCTAGCCCCGGCTCTCCGCTACATATACACATACAATTCATATATATATATATATATATATATATATATATATATATATATATATATATAAAAGAAGTTTTGTTTTATTTTTCTATACATGCATATTAGGGTGGCCCACTTTTCAATTTTTTTTTAAAAGTATAGGTTATCGTAGTTTTTCCCATTATTTGGCACTATACTAGCACATTGGTACCATTTTTACAAAAATTGATCAATATTTAGGGGTCTCGCATCGATTTTGAAATTACGATTTTTTTAAAAAAAATGCGTACTTTTTAACTTTTTACTGAATCAAGATAAATCATTAAGTAGGGATGTTTTCTGAATCCTCTTGATGAGAGAAGTCGTTTGGTGTGCCTTCCAATGTCATACGACTAACGGTTTAAAAGTTGTGCCTGTATACAGGTAATACCAATGTGCTAGTATAGTGCCAAAACCACGATCACCTATACTTTTAAAAAAAATCAGCAAATAGCAGACAAATAAGGAGGAAAGAAACAATAACACATGAAACACATGCCATATATTTCAATTTCATGGTTGTAAAGTAACCTATTTTTGTTCACATTCAGTTCTCTTTTTAATTGACATTATGCTTCATGAATCTCATTACTAAATTGATAGCTATGAAAACTTAATCAACTGACCTTGACCATTTTGCCATCCCAGTGGACAACAGTGTGCCTCGGTGGCGTGAAGGAGTCCTTCACAGCCGTCGCCACTTCACGGCGATGTGACACTCTTCCCCGGCGAGCCGTTTCTTTCGAGATGCTGAACTGATTGAGGTCTGCTGGTGGATCCGCCGAACGTGTGATAGCAGCCACAATGCTTACTACCTATGTAGAGAATGGAAAGTGGAAAGTAAACTGTCAAGAATACATGTGGGTTACGGGACACTTTAAAACTGACGCTATCGATGAATACTATACACAATACGCACCTGATTATTGGACATGCGGAAACGATCAGCCACTTCCATGACAGCAGGTGCATTAAGGATGCGGCGAGGAAGATTGACAGACACACTTGGCTCTTTCGGCAGGGGGAACGCTAGTTCTGTCTCCGACTCTCCTGACATGCCAGTATCATCATTCTCCATGGCCTCATCTCCGGTTTCGTATGCACACTTTGAGGTTTGCGGCTCCTGGCGAGGACGTTTTCTTCCTTCCTGTAGCTTTCTTTTTACAGCGAAAACTTTATCGTCCCCGCTCATCGTTGCCACCCGAGGACCACGTTGATCGAGGTAGAAGTCAATGTCTTCTTTCTTGTCCTTGTCGGACAGCAGTCGATTCTTCTTTATATCTTCGACAGCGTCAGATGCTCCGATATCCCACAGCTTGTCCACACTGTCCGAAAACTTCTGCCGTTTTCCTCCGGCGTCAGTTTCTCGTTTTCTGCTCTTTTGGAGTAAGTGCCACTCTTTCCACAATGCCTCTAGCTTCCGTTCGCAGTTGAGCTTTGTGATTGTTTTAATGCGGGCCATGTTCCAAAACTTTAAGACGTTGTTTACGGTTTCTTTGAATGCGTCTTTCCTGTTAGCAGTGTACTGGATAACACTGAAGAAGTATTGCAAAACCTGCCGTGTTGTTGGCAATTTGCTACCACTGATGGAGGACGACGGTTGGCCAACTAAAAAAATTTCCGAGGCCGATCTTAGAGAAGGTAGCGATGTTATTTTCGCCTTTCCTTTTGATGACTCTATTTGTAGCTTCAAGAGTTCTTCCAGTTATGGTTGCCATCGATTTGTCCATGACAAAGGATGAGGAACTCAGACAGAATTTCAAAATGTTATGATCTGCAAAAAAAGAAATAGGTTAGGTACCTGGCACAGGCATAGTGCATTTTCTAATTACCTATATACATTATACATTCCGCCCGGGTATGGTGACTCATTTTTTGAAAAGTATAGGTGATCGTGGTTTTTCCCATTATTTGGCACTATACTAGCACATTGGTATTACCTGTATACGGGCACAACCTTTAAACCGTTAGTCGTATGACATTGGCAGGCACACCAAACGACTTCTCTCATCAAGAGGATTCAGAAAACATCTCTACTTAATGATTTATCTTGATTCAGTAAAAAGTTAAAAAGTATGCATTTAAAAAAAAAAACTAGTAATTTCAAGGTCGATGCGAGACCTCTAAATATTGATCAATTTTTGTAAAAATGGTACCAATGTGCTAGTATAGTGCCAAATAATGGGAAAAACCACGATCACCTATACTTTTCAAAAATAATTGAAAAGTAGGCCACCCTAAATTGCATATACACCCACATTAGGGTGCATCAAAATCACCAATGACATAGTTTCACTTTGTCCCTAAGTTAGAAATGTTCCAATGGTTAAGAAAACCTACTATGTGAATTATTTTGGATTTGAATGCCATTTATGGGGTCCACACACTTTCTATATGCACACCAACCCCACAGTCATTCTGTGATTTGAGATCCAAATAGTAGAAGTTTAAAAATTTTGTTCACTACAAAAATCAGCCCAAGAACATGTAAGTGATATTTCTAAAGGTCATATATACTTCTAAAAAGTGATAGAAACTTCTATAAAGTGATAGATACCTCTAGGAAGTGGTGGAAAGTTATAGAATATTCTAAAAGGAACTGCAATGTATAATCTGATATGTAAGTGTTTATGATAAATGTGATTTTTATGTGTTTACGTTAAATGTTTATGTGCAAGTGTTTATGTTAATGAATTTTGTGTTCTCTATAGGATTTTTTTGTGTTCTCTTTACACCTGTCGTGCATTATGGCCAGTTCAGATAGCACAAATGATAAATATGCTGTTAAAACTCATCAAACTGCTGCCGTTTATGGTTTTGGTGCTGGAATCAGCGATGCAGATGCAGAGATAACAGGATCTAGGCTGCCAACATGTGAGCAAGTGTTGCGATGCTACATGTTTCATCAGCAAGAAGGTCTACCGTTTAACCATACAAAATGGAACAATGCTAAATTTGTCTTGCGAAAAATTATTCCATTTTATCAGAAAGGCAACATCGCCATGATTACTGAGAGGAAAGCTGTTGAAAAAATTATAGCACTATCTGCAAAAAATGCAAAACTTATGGAACTTTCAGTGGATCGGCGTTCTTCGCCTGGTGCAGTTGCGAAGCTTAAGGGGATCGAAAAGGAGTTACAAGAAACATTTCAGTTATGGCCAAGGAATGCTAAGCAACTCATAAAAGATCCTGAAGATTTGGAGTTCTTGCGGTCAATGAAATCAGACAGAGTCACATCATTTGAAAGCCATGACAAGAAGCTCGCAGGAAAAGGAGATGATGCAAGCAGAACGACAGCTTAAAGCTCATAAAGAAGCCAAGCATCTACAAGCAAAGTTCAGATTGAGAACAGTGAGGAAAGCAACAATGATGTTGAGGATGAAGAGGGCGATATAGAGGGTTACAAACCAAAAACACGAAAATCTCCCCAAGCAACTCGTTCAGGAACACCTGCTTTTATATGTCATGACACTCAAAAATCCCATAGGATGGTTTCCCTGTCTACACGCATGAAGGTCACACTGGCCCAACAGGCAGCATTTACCAAAGCCATCATTGAGGAATCAGGAGGTGACACAAAAAAGTTTCACACTCATATTCTACCGCCGACAGAGCAAGACGTATGGTTGGTGAAGAGCTTGCATCATCAGTCAAAGAGTCCTGGGTTCCACCACAGTTCCTGTCTCTTCACTGGGATTCTAAACTGATGTCAACTCTGTCATACCAAACTAAAGCTGAAGAGAGGCTCACCGTAGCAGTTGGCCATTCCTATGACATCAAACTTCTTGGTGTGCCTTCCTACAAGCCAAATACAGATCAGCCAGCTGGTCAAATCATTGCTAATCTCACCATGGAGCTTCTCAGATCATGGAATTGTGTTGACTCAGTAGTGAACATGACTTTTGACACAACAGCTAGTAACACTGGTCATGTGAGTGCTGCATGTGTTAGTCCGCAACAGGACACAGATCGAGCTTTACTGTGGTCGGCTTGTCAGCATCACGTTGGCGAGGTAATCCTTACACAAGTCTTCAATGATCTGAAAATAGAACCACCAATGTCACCAGAAGTTACCATATTCTGTCGGTTCCGAAAGCATTTTGACACAGTTCCGCACAACAATAATCAGGCACTTAATTTTTTGGATGGTACCTCTTATTCAGATGATGTACAAACCATAATCCATAACTATAGGGTCAGAGCGATTTCATGCACGCAGTCTGTTGTGAAGCATGAACGTGATGACTACAAAGAATTTTCTGATCTTTGTTTGCTCTACTTGGAGCTGTACACAAGGCTAGGTTGATGGCCAAGCTTCTCTACTCTATTAAGATGGTGCTGCTGGAGGAGCAGATCAGCTCTCTTCCCTCTGGAACCATTACCACGGAAGCACAATGACCCAAACTGCGTGAGTTTGTCAACTTTGTTTGCTTGGTGTACAGCTGGTGGTGGATCACCTGTTCAAGCGCGGTCGAGGCTCCATGGAATGACCTCTGTCTTTACCAAGACATCCTCAGATATGAAAAACTCAGCCCCAGCATATCATCTAGTGCGATAAAAGCTCTCGAGCGTCACCTATGGTACCTGACTGCTGAGATGGTACCTCTTGTGCTCTTTAATGATGCAGTCCCTGAAGCTGAATGCCGCTATCTGGCTGAGAGACTTATAGCAGTAAAGTCAGCACTAGATCAGGCATCTTTACCACAACATCGATTTGGTACGGGATTTGGGAAACCCAAATTTCCAAACTCCATTTCCAGCTCGACAAAGCTTGGCGACTTAATCAACGAAGATTCATGGTACATTTTCTCTGTTCTGGAACTTGACAGTTCTTTCCTGACTCATTATATCGAAAGTTAGCCAGAATTAGCTTCCTTTCAAACGTCCAGAGAACACATCTCGGCAGTTAACGTCGTAAATGATTGTGCTGGCGTGGGGTGAAGCTAAGTTCTAATTTCCTCATGGCTGCCAGATCAGAACAACATTACCAAAATGTCCTACAAGTTGTTGAATCCGACAGAAAGAAGCTTCCTAATCTTCGAAAGAGGAAAACTAGACTAAACTAATTGTTCATGTTTATTTACAGTTCTTGAACATTTTTTATTAAAGTAGTGTTCTTTTGACTTTGACTTGCTTGTATCAAATGTATAGTGTCACTAATGTAATGTATAAATCAGAATGTAATATAGAAATCAATGTAATGTATCCCTGTTTTGATTATTTAATACATTTTTACTGGTTCTGGTACTTTTGCAAACACGGAAACCGGGATATAAAATGTTTAATTTTTGGTCAATTTAATTCCAATACTAAATAAATATGCATCAATGATGTGGACCCCCTAGATGACCACATAAATCTTTGAAATTTGGCCATATGTGCTATTTCAGGCATTGGAACACAGTAATCATAGGGACAGATTGAAATAAAACTTTTTGAAAAATCATGGGAAATTTGATGCACCCTAACCCACATGTATACAAATTCAATTTATATATACATATATATATTTGGGGGGTATAACCCACACATTGTTGCATGCAATATTGCATGCAGTGTTGCAATTATTGACAGAGATGGGCAAGATACTTGGAAATTGTATCTGAGATACAGATACAAGATACCCAACAAAAATGTATCTGAGATACAGATACAAGATACTCGAAAAAACTGTATCTTCAATATCCAGATACAAGTTACAGATACAAGATACATTTTTAAGATACAAGATACTTTTGAAAGAATAATAATTATTTGAGTTTAGTTTCACCTGGTGAGCCATGAGCGCACGAGTTGTCTCATTCAATTGTTTATTATTATATTTTCTGGATATAAATAAATGCCAAATCAATGGTACTTCATAAGTATCTCAGTATTCATATAGTGATATAACTAAAAGGAAAGCAGAAAGTAAATATGTATAAATAATCCTGAAAATTTTTAGGTATGGAAAAATAAAATAAACCACACTTTTTCAATTTATGTATTTCAAATAAATTGTTAATACAGGTATGCTCAGTTACCTACTCACGAAGAAAAAATAAAGTTTTCCTCATAATAAATATATTTGCAGGAATAAGCAAATATATGTATAATTCCTGATTTTTAATCATGTTAAAACATGTTAAAACCGCGGGATACAAGATGAAACCTGAGTACGTCTGTGCCGAGACTGTGACTGTGCGCGCAGCGCAACCGTATATTCATGTACAAACATGTAACAGCAATCGCCGGCCTGCTTCAACGTGCGTCAGATATGATCATATTTCATGAATAGTTATTAGCGTCTCTATTTAAAAAGTATCTTATGAAAGTATCTTTGAAAGTGTATCCGGGATACAAGCTACATGACAAAATGTATCTTAGATACTTCTCAAGATCCTCCAAAAAAAGTATCTAAGATACGTATCTCAGATACGTATCTTGTATCTTAAGATACAAGATACTGCCCATCTCTGATTATTGATTATGTTACATGCAATTGGTTTGCACTCGACATTTTTGCACCATACACCATCTGTACGATTTGAGCGTGCCTATATCAGCATACCGGTATTTCTTTCCGAAAAAACTTACCATTATCAAAACCTGATTCGTCGAAAACTAAAGACCAAACTGTGTCATGTATAAGTCTGATATAACCCTGGGTCGTTGTAAAATTATGACATCTTCTGATTCAGGATCTATAATTAATTTATGAGTTTTGGAATCACTGCATATTTTAAAGGAAACAACCACTACCCTAACGAATATAATTCTAGCTGTAAACTTAAACTTTTTAATTAATGGCGTAATATAAGTACATTATAGTTTTAAATAGTTAACTTTAATCTTGTAATATTTCAGTTTTTTAATGTTTTCCCTGAAGATGTAACAAGACGTTACGAAACGGTGGAAATAAATTACTTCTCTAATGAATTTTTCTTTCACATACTGCTTATATTATTAAGATTAATATTGCCATGAGAAAAATCAATATCCGAAGTGTATATATATATATATATATATATATATATATATATATATATATATATATATATATATATATATATATATATATATATATATATATATATATATATATATAATCTTTTAATCACTTTGGGGGTTGTGTACAATACTTGTGGCGTCAGTTACAATTAATTTAACAGCCGGACAAGTGAAACTCATCCTCTTCTCGTTGCAGACAAGTAATCTATCTGGAAAAGGACATTAAAGAGCTTTTGGATAAAGCCATAGAATTCATGGAAGAAGAATCGGAAAATGCTGAGGATCAGGTAGGTAAATTATTATTATTATTATTATTATTATTATTATTATTATTGTTAGTAGTAGTAGTAGTAGTAGTAGCAGTAGTATTTATACAATTGATTTACTCTACCTTTAACGACAATTACAGCAAAACTATGACAGAACAGATCAACACCTTAACGTGTTTTTTAAAGCCCGACAACATCAGATGGTACACTGTTAACATAATGTTTAATGTGATTAGTTCGTTAATTAATCCTTTTTTCACTAACCACTACGGATCATTAAGATGAGGATCTCAACGCAGTGTTGATCTTGCACTTCTTGTTTCTCGGAACAAACTTGGGACTAGGTTTGCCAATTTTCCGGTTTTAGTTGTCAATCTTCAGTTTTATTTTCCTAGTAAAACCATAAACTTCGGTTCTCAATTTATATATGGAAAATTTTGTTTTTAATTCGATTTCATGTATTATTTACGGATCTTTTCCAAAATCCGGACGGTTCTTTATAACTAAAAAGTTACATTATTATTATGTGGTTTTGCGTGCTGAGTTCAAAAAAGTTATTATTTTGGGGTCTTTTCGGTTTTAGGTCCGGCATTGGATTTTTTCCATGTTTTTGGTAAAGACGTAGATTTTACGCTGATTCCATTTCTGCAATCCGTTTTTTAGAGAAATAAACACGAAAAAAGTTATGGCCCAAAGCTTGTATTCAAATATCCACCTATACCTAACCTAACCTAACCTAACCTAACCTAACCTACCCTACCCTAACCTACCCTACCCAAACCTACCTAACCTAACCTAAACTACTTCTGTTTGTATATTCATATGTTTTTTCATATTTTTCAGATTTCATATTGTGTACTATGTCGGAAATAAATTTCAAGTGGTTGTTTACGAATTTGAACAGCGAGAAAGATGCTGTTACGTTCTTTCAAGACAACGATGTGATTCCACGCCAAAAACTGTGTAAGAAGAAGCATGACATGACGCTGTCCTACCGCTGGAATAACGGCAACGTCATGTGGCGCTGCATGAAACGGGCGTGCGACGAGCAGGTCTCGGTGCAGACTGAAACATGCCTCGAAGATTCCAAGCTTCCGCTGAAGAAAGTGGCTCTGTTTTGTTATTGCTGGTGTTATGAATACACCAGCATCGAGTTCTGTGAGCGCGAGCTTGGCATCAATCACGAAACAATCGTCGACTACAACAACTTCATGCGCGAAGTTTGTGCTGACTCGCTGTTGAAGCAGCCAGTCACTATCGGTGGGCCAGAGCATAATGTAGAAATCGACGAAACTATGTTCGCGCGGCGAAAACAATGACGTTGGAAGGCAGTTTCCTGAACAATGGGTGTTCGGCGGAGTATGCCGCGAAACCAATGAAGTATTTATGTACGCTGTTCCGAATTGTTCGTGTTAAACGCTGGAGGCATGCATCAAAGCATGCATTCGACCGGGAACGACGATAATGAGCGACAAATGGAAAGCGTATGAACGCATCGAACAGCTCGAAGGGTAAAGCTTCAGTCACAAAACAGTGAACCACAGCGAAAACTTCGTGGACCATTCAACTGGAGCACACACGCAACGGATAGAGTCGACGTGGAACCAACTCAAACGCGGTAACAAGCGCCGGTGTGGTACGCACCGTTCCATGGTCGACTCGTATCTCTGCGAGTTTCTCTGGCGTCGCCGACACGCAGGCAAAGATCTTGTGCGCCAAATGCCGAAAGATATTGCGCAGTTTGGCAAGTAACAAACTTTGGTTTGTGTTCCGTTCTGTGTTGTGGAAACCTGTAAACGTAATAAACTTGCACATAACTTTTTTCGTGTTTATTTCTCCAAGAAACGGATTACGGAAATGGAATCAGCTTAAAAATCTACATCTATACCAAAAATATGGAAAAAATCCAATGCCGGACCTAAAGCCGAAAATATCCTTCTTTTGTTGGAGAAATGAAAAATAAAAAAATTGTAGCAATTTTTATTACCTTATTTACATATAATAAATCGTTGCAGGAAAAGATCCCCCGCAGGAAAATCCCCCCCTCCCCCGAGGAAAAAATCCCCCTACGAAAAAATCCCCTGGAAAATATCCCCCGAGGAATAAATCCCCCATTAGTCATGAAACATAAAAAATTATCTAGAAATGACATAGGTTAGGTTAGGTTAGGTTAAGTTAGGTTAGGTTAGGTTAGGTTAGGTTTGGGCTTTTATAAGGTGCATTCAAAAGGAGCAAGCTATACAACAAGTTTATGCTACTCAAGCTATGGCTGGTCATTAGGCCTGTTCAAAAATCAACTTTTTCTTATTTTCATAGGTTTCTGTACATTTTCCCATGCTTTTTGACCTGAAAAAGCCGAAAATCACAACTATTTTGACCTAGGATGTTGGGAAGCATTGCTGCATGGAGCTTTAAATTTTCTGCCTTGAAATCGGCCAAAGCGCCAATTCCGGGGTCCCTTGAATTATGTTTTGCACTTTAACTTTTGATCTAAACAAGATAGAGCAACAAATTAGGTATCAAATGAAAGAGCATAAAATTAATAATAATAATAATAATAATAATAATAATAATAATAATAATAATAATAAATAAATAATAATTAATAATAATAATAATAATAATTATCTATAATTTTTCAGGAAACAACAGAAACTCAATCAGAATCTAGAAAACCATCTACAAGTTACAACTTCACAATGGCATTAAGCAAGGAGCTGAGGGAGCTCCGTGGGCGCACAGTTGATATCTCAGAACCTCCACGTACTGTCCACAGGCAGGTGTCAACTGGGCCATCTACCAGATCTCTCACTGAAACTTTCCTGGTTGGATACCCTTCAGCTTTTATCAGTGGTTCCCAGCTTCCCACCAACAGACAGGCGTTCCAGTATTTCCTTAATCTTCAGAATTTACCGGAAAATGCAGGGAGGCCCATGGTTCAAGACCTTGCATATGAAACAGTTGAATCTATCATCCCATTCTGGCAGATGGCTAGGATCAAGACAATGACCAAGTACAACGCAATGAAGCTCTTCATGAAACTACATGAGAAACATCGTGCTCTGGTGAAAAGCAAAGGAAGAGCAAGTAACCCGGAGGAAAAAGAGGAGCATTTGTACTGGAATTAGACAGCCTGTTCGATATAGGAGCTCCAGATGCAATCCAGGAAATACAGAACAACAGACTGTTATCCAGAGAGAAGAAAGATGAGGATATCAGGTTCTACGAAGACCAAAAGACTGAGAGGAAAGGTCATATGTCTGGTCATGACAAGATTTTTGAGACAAGATCCCTGCAGCAAGCAGCGAGGAATGAAAGACTGCAGCATAGACAAGAACAAGGTAAAACTAATTACTTTGAACGTTACAAAAAGTTTTAAGTTTTACTCCATTGCGATATTTAGCATGTACTTAACAATTACTGTCTTAACATGTTGTACTATTTTACAGCTGCAGCAGAACAAGAGGCAGTTGTTCATGTGGATGACATTACCTGGGTGACTCAACTGACAACGACGCTAACACAGAGGACATGGATTACCATCAGCCTCGTCCTGGATGTTCTCACCATCAAGACACTGTGACTAGTGTGACTTTGACGTTTCCAAGGAAGGTCATGGAATGTGATGTCATCTGCAATACAGCTGATCGTCTTGGTTTATCAGACAATCAAGTTACTGCCATGGTTTCTACCACCTTGAAAGCTGGAGGGGCTGATCTGGATAAATTCGTCATCTCAACCTCAACAACACGTCGCAACAGAATGCTGTCCAGGTATAATATCAGCCAGAGTCACATGTCCAAGTTTTGTGAAAACCCCCGACAGTACGCTGCCTTACACTGGGATGGAAAGTTGCTCAAAGATGTCTTGGGCAGTGAACCTGGAAGTGCCTCAGAGACTTTAGCTGTGCTAGTGTCTGGTCCACCTTCATACACTGAAGGAAAGTTATTGGGAGTACCTGTCATCGACAATTCTTCTGGCACAGCTCAGGCTGAGGCTTCAATGGATTTACTGGAGACATGGGAACTTACGGATAATGTTACTGCCCTTGTTTTTGACACTACATCCAGTAACAGTGGAGTTCACAGAGGAGCTGCCAAACTGCTAGAGAAAATGCTGAACAAAAAGGTGTTTTATCTGGCCTGTCGACATCACATCCTGGAAATCCTAGTAGGAGCAGTTTGGGAGAAGCTGTTTGGGAAGGTGAAGGGGCCAGATAATCCCTGGTTTGAGCATCTGAAGGATGTTTGGACGGACTTGTCCAAGGAAAACCCAAAGATGCTGGCTATCAACAGCAAATGGCTGAAGGAAAAGAAGAAGAACAGTGAAAAAATACTCCAAGACATTCTAACAGCAGAAAGGCTTCCAAGAGCCGACTACAGGGAAATGGCTGAACTGACAGTCATTGTTCTTGGAGGAACGCCTCCTCGAGGTATTCACTGGAGTCGACCAGGCGCCATTCATCAGGCCAGATGGATGGCCAGAAACCTGTACTCCATGAAAATGCTGATGTTTGCAGATCAACTTGAGTACGACGAAGACACTGTATCAAAGCTGGAAAGACTCAACACCTTCCTTGCGCTGTTCTACACTCCTGTATGGATGATGTCAATGTCTGCTGCAGATGCTCCCGTGAATGATCTAAGTCTAATCCAGGACATGTTGAAGTACAAGAAAACTGACCCAGAGCTTGCTGATGCAGTACTTAATAAGATGGAAAACCACAAATGATACCTGACGCAGGAAGTCGTGCCATTTGCCCTGTTCAGCAGTAGATTGAGTGACACATTGAAGCACGACATTGCTGCCCAGTTACATGCCACTGAGAATCCAGACAGCTTCAGAACAGGAAAGCCTCTATTCCAGAGAGTCACAGCTAAGACCACCCTGGTTGATCTCATTGGCCCAGAATCACATTTCCTGCTGGACACACTGAACATTGGATCCGAGTGGCTTCTGGAACCTGTCACGTCTTGGCTACAGAATGAGGACTACAGAAAAGCGTTGGACTATATTAAGAATCTGAAAGCGGTGAATGACATTGCTGAACGTGGTGTCAAGATGATGAGCGACTTTGCAAATGTCATAACAACAGATGCCAAGCAAAGGGACTATCTCCTTCAAGCTGTGGAGTTCAACAGACGCCGCTTTGACAGCTTCAGGAAACAAACTCTCAACAACTGACTGTGTAAATGTCATTATGAAATTAATCATCATGTAATGCTTTCACTTCTTGATCGATTAGACTTGTGACAAAATGTTAATCTCAAATTTGTGTCATGAATAAGGCGCCTTGTCTGCCTTGAGTGTGAGAAAACGAATTTTGTGATATTTCTGAAATCTTTGTATGTACCAATGTGCCATTTCTTGTTCCAAGACTATCATAATTGTATAAGTTAGAAAGAGGATTAAAAACACTTTAATTTGGTGCCTATTTTGAACATGATTCAAGGGACCCCGGAACTGGTGCTTTTGGCCGATTTCAAGGCAGAAAACTTAAAGCTCCATGCGGCAATGCTTCCCAACAACCTAGGTCAAAATGGTTGTGATTTCCGGCCTTTTCAGGTCAAAAAGCATGGGAAAAAGTACAGAAACCTATGAAAATAAGAAAAAGTTGATTTTTGAACAGGGCTACTGGTCATCCTTCTCATACGCAAAGAAAAACATAAAGAGTGCAGTAGCTCGTATTAAAAGTATCGTAGATGATGTTGATAACCGATCCATTATAGATTATCTGAAAGGAATCGCCTTCAATCTAAAATTTTAAACACGGCATTTTTTCACATACATTATCTATTCGTTTTTAATTGTGTTTCTTAATAAAGAATAAGTTTTATTTAGCATTATCTGTATCCTTATTTCTCATGACTAATGGGGGATTTATTCCTCGGGGGATATTTTTCCAGGGGGATTTTTTCCTAGGGGGATTTTTTCCTCGGGGGGGTATTTTCCTCCGGGGGATCTTTTCCTGCAGGCATAATAAATATCAGTTTCTAAAATGTTTTAATTTGTTTTTAGAATTTAATGCAGTGAATTATTATGCAAATGGAAAATTTACAATCATTATTCCAAAAAACAGAAAAAAGATGCAATTGAATTCTTCCAAGAACACGGAATTATTGCATCCGCAAAAGCATGTCGAAGAAAACATCCTATGAGTTTGATCAAATATGAAAACCGTTTCATTTGGAGGTGCTGCAAAGGGAAATGTGATGAAAAAATCAATATGAGAAAAGGAACATGGCTCCAGGGTTCCAACCTTCCATTGCATAAAGTATTATTATTTATATATAGCTGGACGAAAGAGTACACCACTATCAAATTTTGTGAAGAAGAGCTTCACATAAGTCATTCTAGAGCTGTCGATTTCAACAACTATCTTAGAGAGGTAAGCAAAATTAAACTAACCTAACCTAACCTAACCATGCTTATTTGTTTCAGATTTGCGCGAACTCCTTGCTAAAAAATCCGATCGTTATTGGAGGGAAAGACAAAACGGTGGAAATAGACGAAACTCTCTATTCGAAAAGAAAGTACAATGGAAGCAGAGTGCTCTCTGCGCAATGGGTGTTTGGTGGAATATGTCGTGAAACAAAAGAATGTTTTTTATACGCAGTACCACACCGTGATCGAGAAACTCTTTTCGACTGTATTAAAGCTAACATAAGCAATTGGCTTGACTATTATAAGTGACCAATGGAAAGCATACGAAATTTTAAAACAGCTACCTGGTTATAATTTTAAGCACTTGACTGTAAATCAGTCAAAACTTTGTTGACCCCGAAACTGGAGCACATACGCAAAGCGTTGAATCGTTGTGGAATGTGGCCAAGCAAAGAAACAAGTGTCAGTGGGGAACCAAACGTGAAATGATTGACAGCTATTTATGTGAATTTATGTGGCGTCAGTGTCACAAAGATCAAAATTTATTTTTGATCATTCTTGGAGATATATGTAAATATTATAAATAAAATTGCTGAAACTTTTTTTACTTTTCATTTCTCCAGAAAAAGAGTAACTTTTTTGAACTCAGCACGCTAAACCACATAATAATAATGTAACTTTTTACTTATAAAGAACGGTCCGGATTTTGGAAAAGAGCCTTATTTACCAAGGAAGTTATTCAAGGACCAAAATTGAATCTAATAAACACAAACCAGAATGGACTGTAAATTAACTTAGTAATGTTCCTTCTATAAAATTCGCACCCAAATCTCCATTTTTTTAAATTTAAAAGTTGGCAACTCTACTTGGGATAATTGAAAGCTAAGCTGCGTGATATTACTGACATGCAGTGAGGTTTACGATATACAATGTACGAAGATTAGGTTATTAATATATACTTTGTTTCAGGTCGATTATGAAGAACAAGAGCGAAACTTATCCGAGTTTAGAGAGAAAATTGAGGAAACGTTAGACTCGTCTATGACGAAACTTCTCGAAAACGAAGTTAATCTCGCCAACCAAATAAAGGTATGAGGAGGGATGCAGATGCTTTTCTTTGATGGCTATCTCACAAGAAAGTTTAGAAGATAAACCTACAAAGGAAAATATAAAATTAAATTTTAGAAAAGATAAAAATGAGCCATAATGTGAACCTTTCGGGTCTTATTCAAAATTTGGACTGTGTTCGAATTTTTTGAAACTTTCATTACAGATAGTTTTTCGCGATGATTTCAAGTATGAAACTCATTTTTCGCGGAAATTTTTTATTTGTATGTTATAAGTCTATGAATCAGAAGTGCTTGCCAATCATGCTTAACATAAGCTCGTACAAATTTTGCCCTTTGTGACGCTGGCGCCACACAAACTCGCACAGGTACCCATACAACATTTGGCGATGAGTACCGGCTTGTTTCTTGTTTCTGCGCTTGGCAGCGTTCCATAACGATTCAATTTTTTGCGTGTTTGCGCCCGTGCCTGGGTCAACAAAGTTTCGGCTGTGGTTGACCGTTAGGTGCTTGTAGTTATATCCGGGCAGCTTGTTCACGCCCTCGTACGCAGCCCAGCAGTCGTTTACAATTGTCGTGCCCGGTAGAATGTTGGCCGTTATGCACGACGTCAGCGTAGCACGATCTCGACGTGGAACGGCACATAAAAAGCATTCGCCGGTGTCCTGACAAATGCTGCCGAATACCCATTGTTCGGGCAGCATGCCTTCCAACGCTGTACTTTCGTCTTCAAAAGAGGGTTTCATCGATTTCGACGATCTTGTTCGGGCCGCCAATCATCACCGGATTAGCCAGAATGTCGATCGCGCACACCTGGGTAAAAACCATTTACCATTAGGTCAGTTCTTGTCTAAAATATGGTTTGTATAGCTTAAGGTTAGGTTAGGTTAGGTTAGGTTAAGTTATTAACAAAACAATGATTGTAGGTTATCACTCATTTTCACTCACCAGCAAAAACAGGCACTGTTCTGCAAACAAACGCAATAAAATGTTAAATATTTATTTCGAAAAATGAGTTTCATACTTAGAATCAGCATAAAAAACTATACTAGTGACAAAATGTTCATAAAAATTTAACACAGTCCAAATTTTTAATAAGGTCCGGCCTTTCTACTTGTACTTAATGCATGAAAGCAGATAAACAGATTAACTTCATTAAAAAATATACGCAGAAGTTAAAGACAATTTACGTTGAAGATAATTTACGTTAAGATAATTTTCCTCTTCTTATTTAACCTAATCCTGACTGTTTTGAATTATGTCCGAAAGACTCGTACTGATCAGTTGTTTTGCCATTGTTTGTCATTTAGGTACATAAATGCTTTGCAGGAAGTGCTTGAAAAGGCGGAAGAGGAGCTTGGATCAATGGTATCAGTCTTCCTGTCTGAGGCTGCTGAACATTTTGAGGAAGGAAGGAGATACGCGTATGCCTTCTACTGCAGACTAAGAGAACTCACTTCTAAACTGGCCGATGCAACGTTTGCAATATCAGAAAGCATTGGTAAAAGCAGGTATGGAAGGTGAACAACTTTTAATTTCCGAAATTCAAAAAGTATTGTATGATATATGTAACTGCTATCGTGGAGTTAAAAGTGAATAACTTTACTAAGAATAAACAACTTCAAATAGCAAATCTGATGCTCTGAGTACTGCTGAAGAAGATGCTTCTGAAGCTTCAGAGGAAACGATGAAGAGCTACACTGCGGAAATCTTCGAAGGAGGTGATACGCTAACAGCAGCTTTGGCAAGGATTCACGATATACACTTGGATGTCATTAGCAAGAGAGAAGAAGAATTTAAGACTCATTTGTTAACGTGGCTTCAGGAAAAACTAGAAGAATTCTACAGGTATAAAGAAAAAATGAACATTATGTAACGTTACAAAACAGATAAGAAGCGTGTGGAGGGTCATATACAGGGTGTTTCATAACATGTGGGACGCACTTTCAGGATGGATTCAGGATCTGAAAACAATGAAAAATATTTATATAAACATATGTCCGAAATCGCTTTGTTTCCGAGTTACAGCCCGTTATGTGTTCCAGCAAGTATCCGCCTTACCTTTAAAGGAAGTGCTCAAAATGACCGCCTTGCTCTTGAATACACGCCTCGTCATAGACTCCCTGACGCGTTCAAGCATTCCGGATATTGTTCGGATTTTCTGGCATCCTTGTTCTACACGTTGGCGAAGCATTTCAACGTTGTCAATAGGTTTCACGTCAACGATGGATTTCAGATGACCCCACAGGTAAAAATCGGGTGGATTTAGGTCCGGGGAGAGAGCAGGCCACGCAATGGGTCCTCCACGGCCTATCCATTTATCGGGGAAATGGTCATCCAAATAGTCTCTGGCTACTCGACTAAAATGAGGCGCAGCGCCGTCATGCATGAACCACATACGACGTCGGACACCAAGAGGAACTTCATCTAGAAAATCGCTTAAATCATTCCTTAAAAAATTGGAATAGGATTCTCCTGTTAATCTTCCAGGCAAAACAAAAAGACCGATTAAGTTGTCGGCAATAAGTCCTGCCCACACATTGATACTAAATTGTTGTTGGTGTCTTGACTGGATGATGGCATGCGGATTCTCTTCGGCCCAGTGATGAGTGTTGTGAAAATTGATCACGCCATTTCTTGTGAAGGCAGCCTCATCAGAAAACAACATGGAGGATAGAAAAAGAGGATCGCGAGCACACTGTTGAAGGAACCAAATACAAAAAGCCTCTCGTGGTGGGAAATCAGCTTCAGTAAGGCCTTGTGCTCTCTGAATGTGATATGGGTAAAGCTGTTGTTCCCGTAAAATTCTCCACACAGTTGTGTATCTTATACCCTCTGCTGCTGTTATCCTTCGGGTGCTGACACCAGGATGTTCCTCCACGTGATTCAGGACCCGCTCCTGCAACTCAACAGTTCTGGCGCTGATTGGTCTACCACCATCTGAAACTCGCTTGTTGAATGATCCTGTATCATCAAGACGCTCGTCTATTCTCTGAATGGTCTTATCTGGCAGACGGCGATTCGGAAACCTTTTCGCATACAGACGTCTTGCTGCGGCCGCATTACACTCGGCAAGTCCATACATAAGATGCATGTCTGCCATTTCCCTGTTTGAATAAACCTCCATTCTCACTTCAAATGCACACTATCACTGACTAGCACAAAAATTTTTAAGGTTTTTTTTCCACTGGACTCCACTTATTCATGGTAAGAAGTTACAAATACGAACAGTGAAACACCGCGATGCGACTGACTGATGGCTCTACACTCAACGATATTGAAACATGTCATAGAATGTACAAAACATTACAATCGGCAAGGCCATACATGAAATAAGTTTCGTACACACTCACAAACATTGTCGGCAAGCAGTGCTTGTAAAGAGTTTGCGGAAAGAATTGCTGGAACACAAAACGGGCTGTAACTCGGAAACAAAGTAATTTCGGGCATATGTTTATATAAACTTCTTTCATTGTTTTCAGGTCCTGAATCCATCCTGAAAGTGCGTCCCACATGTTATGAAACACCATGTATAGGTGACCTGAATAAGATATCGCTCGCAAAAGATTGTATAATACTGAATGCGAGTTGTACCGTTCGCCATTCGAGGTGAAATCTTATTCAAGCAGGGAGATTTCAAGATGTCACTCTTTACAGTCCCCTTCCCCCTTCACTCCGTTTGTGAAGGGATGAGGGGAAATCCGAGGGGTCGGAGGGGGATCGTAATATAGTGATAGGGTTGTTTACCTTCCTCCGTAACATCTAAGGTTATATGATGGACGGGGACATACGGCTTTACGTGGGATCCGAACCACGGGTCGCAACATCATCTGGACGCAGAGGACGGCCCACCCCCTCGCCCATTCAGTTACAACCCAGACTCAATACTGCTTAATTTCGTTGATCGACGAGAAGCAGTGTTATGACAATGGTCATGACGTAGCCCCGTAGAGGGATCACTCACATAGTGTTCGAACGTAATGTTTGGTTCCTGAAACTGACAAACACAATATTTGCTTTCCGATCGTTTCATAACTGCGCATAATATATATATATATATATATATATATATATATATATTTTATTTTTTTTTTAATTGGGGCTGTTTAACCTCCTTCGCAACATCTAAGGTCATATGACGGAGGAGACCTACAGCTTTACGTGGGATCCGAACCACGGGTCGCTACATAATCTGAGCGCAGAGGTCGGTCTCCCATCCAACTACTACCTAATATATATACTGTATGTATATATATATATATATATATATATATATATATATATATGAAAATTATTTTACGAAAGTAACCCGTGAATAATATTTACGAAAATAACTACGAAAGAAAACTAATACACGAAACAGTACTTAAGTGCTTTAGTCTAAATGACATCCTCACGAGCACTCAGTGTTCCTGAGGATGTCATTAGACAAAAGCGTTTGAACACTATTTTGTGTTTTAACCTTCCTTCGTCGTTATGTGATATATATATATATATATATATATATATATATATAATATATCGACGTCAACCTTGAAGTATGAAAATCCGTGAGATTTTGCCTGATTTTGCCTGTGCCTGATTTTGATAACTGGAAACATATCCCACATAAGGGAGTTTGAGACTTAAAATCCGTGAGAGTTGACATGTCTGATATATATATATATATATATATATATATATATATATATATTATATATATATATATATATAAATTAATTTTAATACCTTAAACAGTGTTGTGGGCACACGTTTGATAGATTAATTATTTCCACAAGAAAATTTTCTTTTTCAAAAAGTATTGGAACTAACGCGCGGTGAGAATATTTTAGACTTAGTTTCAACGACTAATGATATATAATTTATTTCAGAATGTTGACGTCAGAGAAAGTTATGTAATAACGATCATAGCATTATACGTTTTTCGGAGCAAGTGTAGTTTACGTCTCCCTGATGCAAAAGGGGACACAAACTACACTAGGTCAAAGTTGGGGAACGTAAACCACACTAGGATATTTAGGAGACATTTTTTAAATGAATCCATCAAATAAAACGTTAAAACTAACGAAAATATTACGACTTAACCTAACCAATCTTCAATATATATTGACGATTGGTTAGGTTAAGTCGTAATATTTTCGTTAGTTTTAACGTTTTATTTGATTAGGTATACGCGGACAAAGTTGGGGAACGCAAACTACACAAGGATAATGTAGGGGAACGTAAACTACACTAGGCACCGCAGGAGGACGTAAACCACACTTGCGCCCGTTTTTCGGTTAATGTTAAAACTTCTAGAGAATTAAATCACTTTAATTAATAACCCATTAACGGCCATTGTCCTATTTTTGGGACCCATTTTGGATCCACATTTTAACAATACAATTTAGGTTAGAACTTAAAAGTGAAATTTTTAAATATTAATTTTTAATTTTTTTATTCATAATTTCCGGTATGAGATAACTATTTCATATTTATTTTAAAGTCTCCGAAGCTGAATATATCAAGAAATATCATGAAATAAAAAAAATAGTTTTGGTCCATAATAGGTATGAATGGTATCAAAGCACTACGAGTTCTCACATGATAGTCGTTGTTTAATTTTTAAAATTTTCATTTATGTGATGGGAATTCTCGGAGTAAAAACCTCCAAATAGCTATATTAAATTATTCTGGGAAGCCACTCCTATCCCCCTCCCCCTTTCTTTCTTTCTTTCGTTCTTTTGCGCCTTCCTTTTTTTCTGTTAATATAAAGGGAGGAGGGCTAGTTTGGATAGAAATAGAAGTAATAGTCTGGCTTCAGATCACTGGAAGTGTTCAGATGAAGGGAAGCTTGATGAGAACTCTCGGGAGTCAAAATCTCCGAACAGACATACTCATTTTCAGGGAAGCACTTAGCTTGAGTAGAAGTTTGGTTTTAAATAGTGTGTACCAGAACTTCGAACAAAAAAGAAAAACACTATGTACGTATATGTACACTGCCAGCGGAATTCTTAAATTAGGGGTGCTGAATCAGTACTTCCTTATCTAAGTTATTTCAGAAAGATGGCAATGTAATTAATTAATTTGTAAAAGTAAGTCTCTCATCACGATGACCTTGGCATTCATCGGAGAAATGAGGCAGTGATCAAATGATGATTTCTTAATCTATATAATAAATAAATAAATAAAAATTCTTTAAAAATTCATGGAGTAGATTAGATTAAGTAATTTAATATTTCATGCTATCCTTTATTTTACACTGTCCTCTAATGCGTAAGTGGTACACGAGATACGTGTACTGATGGTGTGAATGAACTCTGAAGCTATTCTTTTCATTATACTTTTCCTATTTTCCTATAAATCTTTCAGAACTGTTTTGTATCAGCTGTATCTGGTCGAAGAGGAGAACCTTGTCTTTTCTATACTTTACTCTTAGTACTATTCCTGTATGAAGGTTTTATACGTTTGTAAGTGTAAGCATGGTGTAAGTTTTCAGTATTCTTTATTTTTATTTGCCTTTTTCTATTCCCCTCCCCTGGCTCTCTTGGGATATCCTAGAAAGGATCTTAGGGTGTTTGTTAGCTTGTAACTCTGTAACTCTGTGAATGGGTCATTCCACGGAGTGTTGCGACCGTCACGTCGATTCGCTGGCATATTTTAGAATAAATAATGCCAAAATGTACCTGAGAGAATACTTCACACTTCACAGTGCCTCATAGCAGTTTTTTCTGTCTCCCATACTTATACATTTCTAGTTGAATGTATACCAAACAATTACTCCGAACGTTGCAACCGTCATCGTGGAATGACCCGAATGATAATGGAGGAAGGTCCTTCAAATTGGTACTAGATGCTTCTCAATGCCAAAGTGAGAAAAAGTCTGATACTAGATGATCCTTAGTTACTTGTGGAATGTGGTATAGCCTGATGGAGAAAGTTAAAATGACATTGAAAACAACCTGAGCTGCCAGATGGAGAGAGAGAGAGAGTTACAAGGAGTTACAGGGAGTTACAAGGACAAGAAGAAGTACCTCAAAAGGCTTGCGGCCCATACCGAGGAGGTACCAATGGCAAAGGGTGCGAGGTAAAAATTCCTACACATTGTCACAGCTAGCTTCTCGAACAGCTACCCCAGAAGACAGTAACACACATCCTCAAATAGTGTGCAAGATTCGGTCTGACCTTTTTTTTGAACTGACCCATAGAGGAACTGTTGACCACTTCTGAAGGTAGCCTGTTCCACGTGCCACAGATATTATAGGTAAAGAAATTTCCACACACACTAGTGCTAAACCGTTTCGAATCCAACTTCCAACCATTGTTGCGAGTCGAGTTATCATTTAAACTAAACATGCTCCTAAAATCGACATCGTCGAACCCGTGTGAGAGCTTGAAAACCTCGATGAGTTGTTCGCGCATCCTCCGAATTTCCAGCGAAATCAAATTCAGGGTGCGTAAGCGTCGATTGTAGCCCATATGGTTAACAGAAGGGATTAACTTTGTGGCCCTCGCCTGGAGTCGCTCCAGCCTGTCAATATCTTTCCTGAGGGTGGGCGACCAGAATTACACTGCGAACTCCAGATGCGGCCGAACCAGGAAATTGTACAGAGAGAGCACAATCTCATTGTTCCGAAATCGAAATTGTCTCTTGGTATAACCCAACAGCTTCTGGGCTTTCTTCTCCACCTCTACGCTCTGTTTGGTAAACTTAAGGTCGCTGCTAATTAGCACACCCAAGTCCTTTTCCATATCAGTGACCTCGATATTACTCCCCAACATGGAGTAGTCCGACTTGGGATTGGCGTAGCCAATGTGCATGACCTTACATTTACTCAAGTTGAACGGCATTTGCCATTTTTCGGACCACTCACTTATCCTACGTAAGTCCGCACGCAGTTGCTTGATCGCTTCGGGCGTCCCAACATTGGCTCTAAGCTTGGTGTCATCAGCGAATTTGGCGATTCTACTGACGATGCCAGCGTCGATATCATTTTGTAATAATAAACAACAGTGGCCCCAAAACGGAACCCTGAGGAACCCCGCTAGTGACCGAGCCCAACCCGAGCTAGTCCCTTTAATTACAACCCTTTGCCGCCTATTCTTCAGCCAGTTTTCAATCCAGGTACCTATTTCCCCATCGATACCCAGAGCGCGCACTTTGGCCATTAGCCGACGGTGGGGTACCTTATCAAAGGCTTTCTCAAAGTCGAGATAAAGTATATCAATCGCCCTACTCTTATCGTACTCACTCCACATGAAGTGGAAAAACTGGAGCAGGTTGGTGAGACACGACCTATGCCGCCTAAACCCATGTTGGGAGTCTCTAAGCAGCTTGTAGGAATCCAAATGGTCAACAATTCTATCCGCTGTTATCCCCTCTAATAATTTACCTACGACTGAAGTGAGACTAATGGGACGATAGTTCCCTTGACTTTCGTGATCCCCTTTCTTAAAGATAGGGGTCACGTTAGCTTCCCTCCAGTCACCAGGCACCTGGCCCGTCTCCAACGATTTGTTGAAGACTGTAGCCAGGTGGGAAGCCACCTGGTCGCGCACTTCCCGCAACACTCTGGGGAGGAACTGGTCCTGCCCAGGAGCCTTAAATGCTTTCAGTTTGTCTATTCTATCGGAAACACCTGTCGCGGTACACCGAACACTATCCAGGCCAGCACCGTCGTGCCTGACACCTGGCTCGGGGATGACGTGGGTCCTCCCTGGTGAACACTCCCGCAAAGTACTCATTTAGCACATTAGCGATGTCCGTATCGGAGGTCCGCAGCGTGCCGCTGGGGTCTTTTAACGGGCCTATCATGCTTCTAATGGGCTTTTTACTATTAAAATAACTGAAAAACTCCTTAGGGTTCGCCTTACAGAGGCTTGCCACCCGAAGTTCTTCATTACGTTTGGCTAGCCTAACCTTCGCCTTGACTTCCCTGCACAGATGAACATACGCCTCAGTGTTCTCGTGGGAACGATTGACCTTCGCCCTCCTATACGCTCCTTTCCTATTTCGGATAGCCGAAGTGATGTCCCGACTGAACCACTTAAGCTGCGTTGAAGCAGGGGTGACCGGTTTTGAGAGAATGGCAGCAGACTGCAGCACCATAAACCGGTCCCGGAATGCACGCCACAGTCCCTCAACATCGCCGCCAACCTCTACCCCAATCCCACTACGCTATCCCGGAGGCCAACAAAGTCCGCCCGCCGTAGATCGAGCTTACTGCCTCGCCGAATTACTACACTTCGCCCAAGGGACGCAGACACAAAACCTAATCAGACTGTGATCACTCCCGCCCAACGATTCGTCAACGGTGAGGCCAATGACGAGGTTGTCTTCGGTCGTGAATACTAAGTCTCGAACGCTTTCGCCTCGTGTAGGCCCATCGACCCACTGAGTCAGGAAAATCTCATCAGCAAAGTCAACTAGCCTCCTCCCCTCGGCATCAGCAGTCTTGTCTTCCCAGTTTATGCCACGACAGTTGAAATCTCCTAAAACTACACACACCCTATTCCCTAGCAGGCTACGGAGTTCGGTGTACAGAGTTGTATCCTCCTCGAGGGGGCGATGCGGAGGTCTGTACATCAAGATTAACCTATAGTTCGTCCCTCCCGGGTCAGATCGACGCCAAGCAGCTCCCGTTCCGATCGGAACTGGCAGTCAACCGGACTCAACGTGTCCCTGACGTATATTAGTACGCCTCCCCCCTGTGCGGTCTTTGTGAAACATTCTATACCCGGGAATCTCGAACTCCCCAACGCAGTCCCTACGACCAGTATGAATCCAGGACTCGGTGATAGCAACGATATCCTGGTATTCTGATGCTAAGAGCACCCGTAGCTCGCAAAACTTATTCTTAATCGACCTAGCACTGCACAGAGGGAGCCTTCCCTATTCTGACCGCCCCTAGCACAATCCGTTTCCCGAACAGCCAGGGCTGTCGGGAGTTGAAGAGCCCCTCACCAACAAGGGGGCAATTTCCGCAGGAGCCCGAGCCCACTCCAACGGGGAAAGAGGGTCACCTACCTGTATATGGATGTACCCTTCATTTAAAGGTACTTCCGCCAGCGGCTGAAGATCATCCACACGGCTGGGGGCCCGTCATCAATCCCGGGCTTGACCTTACCATACGGTATAGGTGCCGGTCGAGCAGCGCGCCCAGCACACCCTTACCCTTGTCATTGAGGTGGACACCATCTCTCTGATAAAGGTCCCACCTACCCGAAAACGCGTCAAATGGGTCAACAAACCTCACGCCCAGTGGGACGCATAAGTCTTGCACCCTCTCGTTGACGCCAATGATCTTACTGAGCGCGTGGTCACTGGCATTCATCGGCGGTAAAATATCCATCAACATTCCCCTGTCTGTTTTAAGCTTTAGATCATCCGCAAGAGACATGATCTCGGTGATGATCCCTTCCGTCGAACCTACCTTACCGCCTTTGAGGAACAGATCGTTGCTACCAGCGTGGACAACGATCGCAGTCCTCCGGCTAGCCACGCGCAGCTTCTCTAACTCCTTCCTTAAGTGCGCCGTTTCCCGCCCGGGTAAGCACCTTACCTCCTGTCCCGGTTTGCAGAAGCAAAATACTTCTCCTAGCCCCTGATCTGTAAGTCCCCAATTAAAACGGTGTCTTTCTCCTTCGCGCACAGGAGGCTAAAGTGGTTGGAGGTCCCGACAGCGGCAACCGGGGTTTCAGGCTTCGGCTTCGCAGCCTTCTTGTCCGAGACCTTTCGATACCCGTCGCCACCCGTAAACCCAGCCGCACTTACAGTACCCGACCCGCCCCGACCGGCAGCTACATCCTTCGGCTTCTTTGGGCCATTAGTAGGCCCATTCCCACCCTTTTTCTTTATCGGCCCTCTCCCACCCTTCTCTAGCGGCCCCTTCTTTGCGCCATCCCCTCCCTCCACCTTGCGTCGCGGTTCCGAGCATTCCACGTGGGTCGTTGGCGATTTCCGACTCTGATTTTGCACTTCTCTAGGTGAAACCTGCGAGGACCCCGGTTGCACCTCTACCCTTTCTCCGCAGTCTCGAGCTCTGTCCAGTCCACCGCTGGCCCGCCTTTCCAGGGCGGCTATCCTATCAATAAGTTCCAGGGTGGAGGGCCCAGCCGTAGCAGCGACCGCCGCGCCTCCAACAGCCGGTCTGGACGACTCGAGCCGCCGGACCCTCTCCTCTAGCTTCTCAAACAACTGCATGAGTTCGCAAAAGGGGCACATGCTGGAGTGGGTGATCTTCTCGAAGCAAACTTTTTTGAAGTTCGTCACCCTGGTTCACTCCACACCTCGCACACACAACCTTCAGTTTCTGCGGTCCAGTCATTGCAACTTATTTTTCTAACTACGAATACACTGAGTAAGATAAAGCGTTCTAGCAACGAAAACTACCGATAACTTTCTGACCAGACATAGAAATCGAGGGGTCGGTGAATTCTTCCCACGCAAGCCGCATCCACCTATCTGCCAGTGACGTTCATCCCTTCCAGAAGGCTACACCTCTCACTACTGCCGCACCGACTGAGGGTTTTCCCAGGGCCTGAGAGTTCTAAACGTGTCGCAGCTACCAACTGACAAACACTTGCGACGTAGACGTCACGGATATCCCACCAGGAGCGACAGCGAGATGCAGCCCCTTACTAAGTCTTACTAGCCACTCACAAACGGCCAGACTCTTGGAATCCAGTGTTCAAGGAATATCCTACCAGACCAAGCAGCTACGCACGAGACTTTCAGCTGGCCTGGCAGCCAGCTGGGCAGTAGAACTTTCTCATCTAAGAGCAGTACAGCAAAACTCCAACAAATGGTCACCAAAGAACGGTCGCAGGGGGCTGGTCAGGCCATTACGAGTTAGGAATGGGCTTAACGGGGCACTAGCCACACTCCATTAATCGCGCTCCTACGCCTGGGACCCCTCCATCCCAGTCTCTCACGACCTACAAGCGTTAAATGGTGTTATTTATAGAGGTTCCAAAGCCTCTCTTCCCACGCATGAGGTAGCAGTAGGGTCCTTCCTTATAGTAAAGTAGAGAAGTAGAGAAGAAGACTTAATACTAAAAGAAAAGTAGAGGTT
This sequence comes from Bathynomus jamesi, assembly GCA_023014485.1. Lineage (NCBI taxonomy): Eukaryota > Metazoa > Arthropoda > Malacostraca > Isopoda > Cirolanidae > Bathynomus > Bathynomus jamesi. The sequence continues at coordinate 752,108 of JAJOZX010000213.1, read as the reverse complement.
TTTTTTAAAGCACAATCAGAGGAGAGCATCCTTAACCTAAGCTAAAAGGACAGAGTAGAGATGTGATAGGATCCTAGTAACCCACGGGACAGGATTGCCCAACAGACTTCACCCGCCCTCCCGAAAACTGGATTGGTTCATGGGTGCTATTCGACGCAATGCTATTGACACTTATTCACACCTGTTGGTAGCAGGTTCTTATTATCCGCCAAGTATGGTCGCGCTCTGTAGCAGCCCAGTAACTGCCCAGAGAGAGAGAGAGAGAGAGAGAGAGAGAGAGAGAGAGAGAGAGAGAGAGAGAGAGAGAGAGAGAGAGAAGAGAATGTTAGTCTTTCTTGTACTAAATGGCATCACTTGTAGAAATCGCAAGTAAAAAAATCAAAATAAGAATAAGTAATATTAGAAAATGAGTGAAATGTCTGAGAAACATGAAAACAACCCTAACTTTAGGGATAAAATGTTAGAAAGTATCAAACATCGATAGAGTTGCGAGTTGATAAGTAATGTAAATAAAGTGTTTTTAGTCTTTTGTTTACTTGTTGGCGTCCATCGTGAAAGTTGGGAGGAAAAATTATTCGTTTGTTCGATAGAGGGCACAAGACGTAAAATGGGCAAACCGAGGGATCTAGCAGAACTTCGCCAAAGAATCGAATAGGTCATTGTATCCATTCCACAAGAGCATCTTCCTAATACTCTAATGCAGTGATGGCGAACCACTGACACGCATCTCACACAGTGACACACAGTGACATGCGAAGGAATTTTGAGTGACACACGACTTCCTATTCAAATTAAATATGGGTATTACGTTTTAAGTATTAAAACAAAATAAATAAATGTTATAGTAATTGCAGTTTTTCACTTATATTAATTATAGTTTTTTAATCCTTTAGTGCACAGTGTCACCTTACTGATTTTGTTGTGGCTAACGACAGACGATTTTATTCAGTCTCGGAAAAGACCTCCGGCGCTAAAGGATTAACCAAGATGTATCTGATCAGCTTTTAATGGATTTAAGTTCTGTGGGAATGTTTTCAATTACTTTGGATGAAAGTACAGATTTCACATCTCAGGCGCGACTAGCGGTTATTGGCAGATATCCTTCTGGAAATATAATGATGGAAGAGCAAATTAAATTGATGACACTCCTGGGAAAACGACAGGACAAGATATTATGAACGAATTAAAGAAAGAAATCACCCAAATGGGTATTAATTTTGCAAATATTATATCGGTGATGATCGATGGAGCTCCGAGTACGGTCGGAAAATACAGGGTGTCCCATTCGAAATGAAACAACTTTGAAACCTTATCATTTTTTATTGAATGATGCAACCAATGTAATATTCACACAGACAGTAAATAGTCAATGTCATAAAGTTTCATATGATATATGTGAATTATAACATTTAGATACATTAGAGTTCTTTATTGTATACATTCAATATGTGCACCATTTGTAGCATGGACCAGGTCGCAACAGTATTCAATTTCCCTCCACACGTTGCCTAGCATCTCAGTGGTTACAGAGTCCACCGCTTCTGTGATGCGCTCTTTTAGTTGAGCAATGTCTCGCGCCTTCGTAGAATACACTTTGTCTTTCACATAACCCCAAAGAAAAAAAATCGAGCAGGGTTAGGTCAGGTGACCTTGGGGGCCAAGAAATGGGTCCTCCTCGACCTATCCAGCGATCTGGTACCCAGTCATTAAGGAAAGAGCGAACATCCTGGGACCAATGGGGAGGAGCCCCATCCTGCTGGAATATGACGGTCGGCTGGCAGTCCTCTAATTGTGGCGCCACGAACAGCTGAACCATGTCCAAGTAAACATTTCCTGTCACAGATTTTTCAGCAAAGAAAAATGGGCCAACAATCCTGTTAAGCATTAAGCCACACCACACGTTGAATTTTGGAGTATCTCTTTCTACATCACGGGTAAGATGGGATTCTCCATTCTCCAGATGCGGCAATTTTGTTTATTAACTCGGCCGCATACGTTAAATGTTGCTTCATCGGAAAACATTACACGTTTCAGGTACTCAGGGTTGTTGTCCACGCTGTCCAACATGTGCATAGCATAATGTTTCCTTTTGTTAAGATCTTCACATGTTATATGCTGAACAATTTGAAGCTTATATGGATAGAGCTACAGCCGCTTGCGCACGACTCTATGCACAGTTGAACGAGGAATCTGCAGTTCGACACTGGCACGACGGATGGACTTTCTCGGGCTACTACCAAAGGCGCCGCGTATTCGTTCAACATCTTCCGATCTTGTTCGCCCTCCAGAGTGTTCTTTTAGAACACTGCCAGTCTCCTCAAATTTCTTGGTCCATGCATATAAGTCTCTTCTGGTGGGTGGTTCCTTGTGAAAGGTTGTAAGGGAATCGCAGTTGCACCAGAGTAGGGGACTTCAACTCAGCCATCCATAACACACATTTCGCCTTTTCTTGTGGGGTAAACATAATTCAATCTGAAACAAACAAAAAACATTATGACAAAAACTTATGCATATGGTGTAGTAACGGGCAAAGTTTCAACATTCTCACATTAATACTTTAAAAATTACAGTTTCAGTTGTTTCATTTCGAATGGGACACCCTGTATATTGGATTTGTTTGATTACTCGCAAAAGAGACGCAATATCCTTTAGTTGAACTTTTTGTGCAAAAAAAAAAAAAGTTTAAAATCACTCGAAAACGTGATTTCTAATGTGACAGAAAGTGTTAATTTTGAAGTTGCTCACCCTCTTAACAAATGACAATTTACAAAACTGTTAGATGAGGTCGAGTCTCAATATTCAGGGCTGTTCATGTGAACCAGCGTCAGATGGCTAAGCCGCGGTCGAGTTCTGAACCACTTTGTTGAACTGTTAGAAGAAATAAAATTCTTAAATCAAAACGAGCAATATTACCTACAACCCGCTAACTTGAATTGGTTAAATGACTTAATGTTTTACGCCAATTTCACGCTGCATTCTAATGAGTTAAATACAAAATTGCGAGGTCGTGGTCACGTCGTATCAACAATGTTTGAATATATTAAAGCTTTTGAAAAAAAAGCTCTGAATTTTCTCAAAAGATCTGGAGGAAGAAAAATTAAAATATTTTCCATAATTGAAGAAACACTTCATGACCTCATTATGTCTCGAAGACATACAGACGATAAAACGGACGTTCCCAAAAAGTACTCGTTAATAAGAAGAGATGCACAAAAAATATTTTCGGAAAGGTTTGCCCTATTTCGTCAGTTTGATAAAAAAAATTGCAATTCATGAGATACCCACATACTACTGTCCGATTTGAAGATCTCCAATTAACATCGTAGGAGTGGCTTAGCATCGATAATTTAGAAATGAAATTAGTTGACTTTCAAAAGGGTACAGTGTGAAAAATAAAATTTATTTATCTAAATTTGCAATTACAAAAAAATGAATTCGACACTCAGATTAGGAGTGCAAGCAGTGAAAAACAATAATCAGAAATGAGGGCTGAAAATCTTATTCTTACAGAATGGAATTCTTTGCCAAATTCTTTTGCATCCAGGAAAACACTAGCTTTAGCTTTGTTAACAGTGTTTGGTTCATCTTACGCGCGTGAACAGTTTTAGGATCAATGAATTTCGTCAAATCAGTCGCCAGAAATCGCCTTGGCACCGATATGAGTGCCGCGTGTGTGAGATTGAAGGCAACGGATTATAAACCGCGGATAGATACATTGGCATCTAAAAGGCAACAAGTTTCGCACTAAAAAATGGTAAGTATATCATTGTGACACGCGAAGGTATTTTAGATAATGCATTATAAAACTTGACACGCCAGTTAAAAATGGAACTCCATCAGTGCTGTAATGGAATTCGAGCATCGAATATCCACTTTTGTGACGAAAAATAGTTATCAAGTGGAAGTATTTGGAACCTGGACAGATTGAAAGTGTATATGACCATATACTGTATATTCTATTAATAAAATATTGACTGATAAAGAAAATATGACCAATTATTTTTTGCACCATTATTTCTCAGATACCCTTATATATATATATATATATATATATACACACCTTACCTTACCTTACAACCTTACAAAGGTTCCGCGCGATGATTCCTCATTTCGCGAAGGTCAAACTTGTCGCCCCTCCTCTCGAGTTGGCCTGGTGAAGTGGTGAGTTGGTTTCTTGTGCTCTCCACCTCACATAGCCAGCTACGCCCGGCTCATCGGGGATTGTTCTGAGCTAGGCGTCTAATCTTCTTTTCAAGATGTCCACTGCAACTCCTTCGTGTTCCTTAGGTCTTTGGGCAGCTGATTAAACAGTTTTGGTCCTCTCACAACAAAACTATTTCCTTTCAGGGTTAAGGATGTTCCCTGTTTCGCCTTTAATTTGGGAATACGACACAGTCTACCGTTTCTACTTTCCACCGTTGTTTGGGAAGTTATAGGGTTCAGAGTAAGATTAGGGACTAGTTTCTCCATTATTTTCCAAGTGTGAATAATGGTGTATCTCTCTTTTCTCCTTTCCAGTGAATATAAGTCTTGTTCGCGTAACCTTTCCCAGTAATTTAGTTCTTTGCACCCGTTGATCTTGGCTGTGAAGCTTCTCTGGATCCCTTCCAGCTGTCTAATGTCTTCTTTTTTATATGGGGATATTAGGACCGAGCAGTATTCCAATTTGGGTATGATCAGTGTTTCAGTAGAGGAATCATTACATTCCTATCCCTTCGTTTAAACGTTCTCAATATCTGACCCGTTATTCTCTTTGCTCTGTATACTGCTATCTTATTTTGTGTTTCAAATTTCGCATCATCTGTCATTACAACCCCTAAATCTTTTGCTTTAGAATTTCTCTGAATTTCCTGTCCATTTGGGGTATAATATTCCATGGATTTTAGGTCTTCTCTTTTCCGTACCGTAACAGCCGAAATTTCTCGGTGTTAAACTTCATATTGTTGTCTTCCTTCCACTTGTAGATTCTGTTCATGTCAGTTTGTAGAGATCCTATATCTTCTGGGTTTCTTATTTTTCTACTGATCTTTGTGTCATCGGCAAAGGATGTTACTGTGCTGTCTCTGGTAACGTCCTCATCTATGTCAGTTAGCATGATTATGAAAAGTAGTGGGGCTAATACTGTTTGTTCCTTGTGGTACTGAGCTGAGGACCTCTGATTCTGATGAAGATACTCCTTGTACTGTAACGACTTGCCGTCGCTCACTAAGGAAATTATATATCCATTTCCCTACTTTTCCTGTTATTCCCATATATTTCAGTTTATGTATTATGATTCCATGGTCATACTTGTCGAACGCTTTGGCAAAGTCTGTGTATAGTACATCATAGTTTTCATTACTTTCAAGTGCATCAATAATGTTGTAGTGTTCCATTAGTTGTGATAGGCATGATTTGTCTGACCGAAACCCATGTTCGTTATCATTTAATTTTTTCCGAGTTTCCAAAAAGTCATAGATTTTCTGTCTAACTATTCTTTCAAATATTTTAGTGAGATGGGATGTAAGCGATACTGGCCTATAGTTTTTGGCCTCGGATCGATCTCCTATATATATTGGGACTATGTTCGCGCTCTTCAGAATGCCCGGTATTTCTCCCGTGTCTAGTGATCGTCTCCATATCCAGTATAGGGGCTCAGTGATTGCATTTTTGCAGTTTTTGATCAGTGTGGCATTCCATTTATCCGGTCCTGCCGCTGAGTGTGTTTTTAGTTTCCCGATAGCTTGTGTAATATCATCCGTCGTAAAGTCGAAGTCCGTTATATTTTCCCTTGTAGTTCTTCAAAGAACGCGTTTCTATCGCATATCAAATCGTCAGTTTTTGGGATACTGAAAGATGATTCGTACTGAGCTCTTAGTATTTCAGATACTTCTGTTAGATCACCAGATAAAGCACTGTTCTCGTTTTTTAAAGGTCCGATAGTCGCATGGTTTTTCGACTTTCTTTTTACGAAATTATAGAAGTACTTTGAGTTAGCCTTTATCGCTTCTATAGCGTCGTCTTCTTTTTCTGTATGCTTCTCGATTAGTTCCTGTATGACGTCATCGATACTTTGCAGTTTATCATTTAATATTTTTCTGATGTTATCTTTACAGTTACTTAATTTTGCAATCACTCTTTTTCTCTTTCGAAACAATGACCTCTTTTGTCTCTCGAACATGTTTCTCTTTCCTCGTTGTTGTATTTTTGGGACATGTTTTTCCACAATTTCTAACGTCTTCTTCTCTAAAGTCATTAGCATCTCCTCCGTTGTCCTAGTTTTAGCTTTGGAGTGAAAATTAAAAATTTCTAATTTGCTTCTTTCTGTTGTTCGTGTTCTTTCCTTTCCTGTTGCCTTTATATTAGTTATTTCAATGATGTTGTGGTCCGATATCATAGTTGGGGATATTTCTACATTATCAATTAGATTGCTGTTGTTTGTAAATACCAAATCTAGGCAGTTGTTTTTTCTTGTGTTTTCTGTTATTTCTTGCGTTAACATAAATTCATCAGCTAAAGCTAGTTGCATTTTTACCTGCTCCTGGTCTTCTCGTGTGCCCCCCTTGTCCTGGTGTATACATATATTTTTTCCTATCCTTTTATATTTCATGAATGGGAAATTAAAATCACCACAGAGAAAAATATATGGGGTTGGAGGGTGGAGATCTTTTACTAAGTTTCTTACCTCAGTAATGGAATCTGAAAATTTTGAGGTTGGCGTGTTTGGGGGTCTGTATATTACAATTAGTACCATATTTAACTTTTCAACTTTTGCTGCTACACATTCTGCATAGCTGTTTGAGGTACTTATAGTCATTTCTGCCATATACCTTTCGCGTATGTAAATAGCACATCCTCCTTTACGTCTCACTGTTCTGTCGGCTGGGAGGATGTTATAGTTGTCAATTTGTATTTCTTTTTTGTCAATACAGGACTCACAATTTTCACATTTCGCCTGGCAGTCCTTTAGATGAGTTTCCGTGAGGCATGCAAAGTCTGCTCCGGATTCTTGCATGAGTCCTTTCAGGTATAAAACTTTGTCCGGGGAATGGTTTGATTTAAGGCCCTGAATGTTGGCTAGGATTATTTTAATTTTTTCTCTATCGTTTTCGCATGCAGGTGGTTCCGATTCGTTTTCCAATGGGGGTGCCGGTTTCGTTGCCTTGTGGCCCTCTGAGAATTCACCTCTTTTTATCTTTGTCAGTACCTGTTGTCCCGATAACGCATGAAGTGTCTTTGTGCGTGCCTTCTGTCCGGCTCTCGGATTTCTATATTTGTCAGCTGACTTTGTAATTGCTGGATAATATTTAGTAGCTGAATTGTGTTGGCTGCGTCTAAAATATTGGCTCTCTTCTTTGATGTTCGTTTTTCCTGTTCACCGGTTGCGTTCCTTTGAGGGTGGTGGTAACGGCATTTTTTTCCGTATTTGCAACTCCCATATCTTGCATAGGTGTTGCAGACCGTAAGATGGTGGAACTTGCATTTCTTATCAAATTTGCAGTATCCACTTGTGTAATGCGTGTTGCATAATGTGGGATGTGCATATATGCATTGCCCATCCCGATATCTGCAGTTCCCTTTCGCGTAGTATTTACATACGATATTTTCTACGCTTCTACTTCTTGTTTTCTTATTATTTTCAAAATTCTCAATTTTGGTATTATCATTATTTTTCTTTGGCTGTTTATTTTCTACGTTTTTAGTTACCGGTATTATCTTTTTATCATTTCGCTCGTTGGACAGTTTGACTACTTCGCAACTTTTACTTAATTCTTTTCTCTCATCTATGTCTTCCTTCCGTATTATATTGTTTATATTGTTATTATGCTGTTATTCTTTATATATATATATATATATATATATATATGATGAATAAAACCACGAAGGAAAGGAAACACACGTGTTACTTTCGTGAAATAATTTTCATATATATATATATATATATATATATATTATATATATATATATATATATTATATATATATATATTATATATATATATACCTTTCAACCTTCCTTTCAAATGTTCCGTGCGATGATTCCTCATTTCACAAAGGTCAAGCTTTTCGTGCTGCGCACGAGAGAGAGAGAGAGAGAGAGAGAGAGAGAGAGAGAGAGAGAGAGAAATCCCATAAATAGTTTTAAATAAATGAATATAAGATTTCCAATCATTCATTAAATTAATAAAAATTATACGAGTTCAACAAAAGTGTGGGTAAAGATTTGGTAGAACCATAAATAGGAATTTCCGCCAAAATTAGTATAGAATAACGTATGCTTGTTTTTTTTTCGCTCTATCTCGCTGTATAAATATCAATATATAGAGTCTGATGAATGTATTCTACCGATTCTTAACCAAAGTGTGTGTAATATAACACTCAGCATTTGCCGGATGAGATTGTAAACACCAGTCGACCAGGGAAGTAATCCGGGGGGACGTTAGACAGAAGATAGGGAGTGCTGGAACTCCCGTTTCTCCTGTCACTGTCCTACTTAGCTGATCTTTTTCCGTGTCTCATCTACCCTGTGAGAAGTCCAGCATGCTCTCAAACACAGCACTCCCTCTATTCTTCACTACACATGCATGCATTTTACAAAGTACGCAATCTTTTCAAAATTTATAAAAAATAAATAAAATGAGCCTCATAGACCTTGATTCTGGCCTTCTCCTTATTATATAGGAGGGGGGCGTTTTTACGGGCGCTCGCCCTTGCCCCCTCCTTCCTACATAAAAAAAATCTACTGAATGTTTTATGCCACAATACATATCAAAACATCGGAAGTTGCGATTTAAATGCAGAATTCGTTATATATATATATATATATATATATATATATATATTATATATATATATATATATATATATAATAAAAGAAATAAGCCATATGTATAATTTTTATGTATGGTAATTGTGCAATTTGAAATATCTTCAACTTCCATCCCAGGTGTACGACCTTCCAAATTTAAGAATACTGGTACAAATTTTTTTTTCTCCCCCCAAGTGTAGAATTGTGTGCGCCTTTACGATGGCTAATATTTTACTTTTTGTTGTCATGGTAGGCTGGAATGGAGACGGCACAGAACTCGACTACAGGAAATCATCACACTTTCAGACGAGAAAGGAAAAGAAATCTCAGAAGTTCTTCCTTTTGGCATTTTTGATATTGCGTGAGTTGTTGAAGGCAGTGAATGACAGAATACTTACGTGAATAATCGTGATACTTTAATCGTATTTTGGAATTATTGCAAAATTTAATTTTATGACACAGACCGTCCGTATCACAAAATGTTTTATCTATTAAATTCCATTAAGTATTCAGAAGCAATGCGACGGAATCTGCATTGAAAAATTATTGTAAGTTTTAGCAGTAATGCGTATGAGTGAGATTGAAAGTAACATTTGCTCTTGCATTAACTTTTCGTGAAGAAAACAAGAAGTTCTTAAATTTTTAAACTTAACTTTACGCAGAATCGTATTTTTAGTCTGTGTATTGCTTCTTGCGTTGGAGGACAATCGATTTCGGAATAAAAATTTGTTTTCAATTGCAGTCAGAAAACTTGGGCATTTGAGTAAGTTCGAACCACGAACATATATGGGATAGTCGGTCTGTCTATCATAGACCCGCTATTGAAACTTGAACTGTGGACGTTTAGAAAAAGTCCAAGAAAAGTCCAAGCAAAAGCAATTGTGTCGATACAGTGACGTGATTCCAAATTCCATTTTAAAAATCCTGAACAATTGTTCAAATTCGACTAAAATAACTAAAGTTAAAAAGTTAAGGCTGAACAATATTCTATATTTTGGTATGATCAGCGTTTACAACGAGAGAAACATTACATTCTTGTACCGCCTTTTAAAGGTTCTTAATATGTCGAGAACGACGTCACTGTATCAACGTATTTACTTTTTCTCGGACAGTTGGTAGCTGCTAGCGAGTCGGAAAGGTTTTTCGATTTGTTACAGTCCGGACGTTGTGGCAAAAAGAGTCCACTGAACAGCTGTTTAAATAAGGTAGTGTCCAGTCTAACCATACGTGTCTGTGGTTTGAACTATGTTGTAATATGACGCTACGGGAAGAAATAATACCTATTAAGAAAATAACTTTATTAAAAAAAATAATGATAGTGCTTTATTTTTTATATTATGAATTCATTATAGTCATAAAAATATGTAAATGAATTTCTAAACTTTAAACTCGGGTACGGGCCTTTCTACCGACTTTCATAATCTATATTATTCAGCGTCCTGCGAAAATAAAATGAACACCCTCTGAAAGCAACGGAATGGACATGTGGCACCGCTCTCTTCAAACATGATGTCCTACAGATGAAGTTACCATTTCGAAACAAAGGCAGGAGGTTCTCACCTAAGTTGAATATGTAATCTCGTGAATTAAGACGTCCCTCTACGAACGCAGAGTCAGTTTTTCAGCGTGCCAAATAAATGCCCATACCCTAACAGCACAACCACCTAGTTTTATATTGGGTTGCACTAATTTTGGATTGGAAATAACGCCATAGGTTCTTCATCTGAGAGGGGAAAAAGAGTATCCAAAATGATCAGGCTCATTCTTCGTCTGCATGGAACACTCGTATTATTTCCTCTTATTAGGTTTAGAGAGCGTTCTGCATAGACCGTCCAACATGGAGCTGGATAGAGAAGACGTGTAGCTAGACGGAAGCCATTGCTCTCTGAGACTTTTGCATTCTCAGATGAATCAACATTCCGGCAGTTTGCTTCAGGAGGACGGATCTGGGTATGAAGAACCTATGGCGATATTTCCAATCCCAAATTAGTGCAACCCAATCTAAAATTAGGTGGTTGTGCTGTTAAGGTACGGGCGGGCAATTATTTGGCATTCTGAAAAACTGACCCTGCGTTCGTAGAGGGACATCTTAATTCACGAGATTAAATATCCATCTTAGATGAGAACCTCCTCTCGTCTTTGTTTCAGAATGGAAAATTCACCCGGAAGACATCATGTTTGAAGAGGGCGGTGCCACGAGTCCATTCCGTTGCTTTATGAGGGTTTTCATTTGTTTGTGGCAGGGCGCCGTATATTCTGTATATTCTACGGATTGGAGTTATTGCATTCCCAATAAACATTTTTTGCTTTTTTGATATCCGATAAAGCTCGGAATAAGTGGATTATAGCAATTGTGATATTATACGAATTGCCATAATAATTACGCTATTTTGTTTTAGGATCGTTTATAAGAATGTGTGAGGAAAAACAGTGGATTGAATGAGCATATTTGTTATTGTAATTAACAGATTTGACATTAAATTTAGTTCGTTCGATGTTTATCATCATTTTACATAATTTCATTTATGAGAATATTAATTAAATTATAAAATTGCTACATTTTATTTCTTTGAAATGAAACTGGGACAAAATTAATAATAAAAACCAACCTTATTTTACAGTAATAATTTTTAAGATAATTAAAATATTAATTTAATAATTAAGCAAATGTAAGAGTAAAAATAGTCGAATTAATTCTACTTACTAATTTAATGGTAGCAGTGACTATATTTGTAATTTATGCGTAAACTCTTTTAAACAATTTTAAAAGTGAAAATATATTTTGTCAAAGATTATCAATAAAAATTATGAAAAACTTTCAGTTTGAAGTCTTTTTTGGGGGTTGAAAACTGTTTAATTTCGCAATAATTTTAGAAATTGTTATTCAAAATATATTTTCCATGAAATAAAAATACGTACCATGAAACCACGATCAGAAAAAGGGAACACCAAAGTCACTTCATGTAATTATTTATTGAAGGAGAAGTTATTACAAAATATTTTATAAACGTTAGTAAACAAAAACATAATAACAATAATAATAATAATAATAATAATAATAATAATAATAATGAAATAATAATAATAAACTTCAATTGTACGCCCACTGTTGGCATTTTAAAAATAATTTAACTATTTAGTGCCTTCAATTGGCAAATTAGTTATTATTAATAAAAATGAAGTGATTTAAACGTTACACAATTTTGATTAAAGATTTTTGTTTATATATTTTCAAGTGTTCATACAAGATGTCCACATACGTGAACAACGGCCATTGAAAGTCCCAATTAGAAAAAATACTCCCCTTTATTGTCTAAATGGAGCACCATTTGTCCATAGATGTGTGTCCATATACGTAACAAATGTGACAGGCATAAAATTGTCCACTTACGCGCACCAAAAGTATTAAAGGTTGTATAATAATTTCTTTTAACTGATTTGAAAATTCTTTTTGTACCCATGAATATCTTTTGCAATCTGATCTAAAGAAAATGAATTCACTCATATTGGGAAAATGACTCAACTAAATTCTTTTACCAATAATTAAGAACAATTTACTGTGAGAACATAAGGAAATGATCTATTCATACACACTTAAATTTTCGGTAATACTTTTATTCTTACAAAAAAATCTACATTTAGATTTTCTAAAAAAATTTTATTTTTTATTTTTTATTTTTTATTTTTTTGGTTTTTGTATTACTTCTCCGAGTATTGTACCATCAACCTAAAAAATGTTTCCTATTATTAGGTGACGAGGTTTTCAATTTGGGGGGTTATGAAATAGTAATTATAACCTATAACTAACTATTCAAAATTTTATTTATTTTTTTTAAATTTTCTACTCCCCTCAAAGTCTCATTTTCATTTGAACCCTCGTGTTTTGATTATATACAAATGTATATTGTATAATATTAAGAAATGTTAGACAGCTCGTGTGTGATTAGTTCAGTATTATACTTTCTTATGCTTTCTTATTTTTGTTAAGTAATACGCGTAATACTCGTTAATTTAACATATAATTATCGTACTTGGTATTAGTAATAATAATAATAAGGATCGCCTGAAGATCAGGGACCCCAGCCTCAATTACCAAATGATATGTTCGTTTAAACTAACGAAAATATCAAGACTTAACCTAACCAATCGTCAAGGGCGTACAGTTGACCTAACAGGGCATTCAATTTAATTTATTATTATATATGGTACTGTAAAGCAAAAAACAAGAGTACATGTGGGCCCCTGATCTTCAGGTGATCCAATAATAATAATAATAATTACAAAAATATTGATAATTTTATCATAATTATTACTATAAACTATACAGCAAACTATAGTTGTTCAACTATTATATATATATAATTTTTTAGAAATTACATCACATTTTTCTCAAGCAAAGAAAGTATCTCACAAATAGTGAGAAAAGTTGTATTGTATTTTGGGTGTGTCGTAAAGAGATTGAGCAAATATTGCATTGTATATGCTAAATTTATCTATAATGATAATAATATAGAATATGTTGAGGGGTTTTTTGTTTAGTATTTTAACTTTAAAAAGATGAATAGAGTTCAAAATTAATAGACAGTTTTTACTTGGTTTTTTTTTTGGCTTTAATATTTACCATCTTTTTCATTACACTGTACATATATTATATAGAAGTTTATTTTTATGACGAAGTTTTTAGCTATAATGAGGCTCAAGGAGATAGAATGAGTTAGAATTTAATTTGCTTGGTTAACAAAGTAGGAATACGGTCGGCCGTAAGTATGGTAAGTGTGCAGCAGAGTGTGTGGTAACCAATCGCGCATTCATTGTTACATCTGATGAAAAACTTTCGTCATATTTCCTTAAAATAATTTAAAGTTTACGTTTGTATCATAAATAATTATACATTATCCACTCGCTAAAAGAGGTAGTACGCATCTTTTGGACCACTCGTGTCATATTCTTAAATTAGTTGCATTTTAAGTTGCTGTTCTGAAAAGTCAATGTTGCTTCCACGATTATACACTTTTCAGATACACGCTTTCATCCCACAGTCAAAGGTTAAATAAATATTATTCATATTAAAATCTCAGTGATGCTGTCAGTTCGTTTCACGCTGTCAGCCTCATTTCTCGGATATTTCCTCCATTTCAGCAACACCATGAGTATATTACGGAGGAGACCTACAGCTTAACTCGGATTCCAAACCCTAGACCACGCCATAGAAAACCCGGATGAAAATCCTTAACTACTGACATCTATTCACGAAGTCTGAATGGAGGTCGAATCTATGACTTTCATAAAAACAGCCCAGCGCCGTAACCGCTAAACTAACCAGTCGGGTATTTCTGGTAGATATCAGATGCAACTACACGTTAAAACAATTATGTTATTGACCAGACATTCATCCTTAAAACAGTTACACTATTTCAATATTGCTCGAATCAAATTTTTTTTTTAGCCAAAAAATTTGCAGAACTTTAAAATAAGTAAATAAATTTAATGAAACGCTGAACAAAATACAAAACCCCTCTTTTTGGGATCACTCATCTCCGACTTGAACTGTGCTAAAACAGTATAACTATTTCAAGAGTGCTGCAATAAAATAATTTTGGTTCTTATTTACACTGTAATAATTATGACATAACTGTGAAATGTCCGAAACAAGTGTACCGCAAATACCCACCCTTTGATAATATTTGTACCTTGTTAAAGAAAACACTCTCCAAGCAAGACTGACATGAAATACTATATAAAAAGACAAAATAAAACCATGTATCTGAACAGTGTATTAAATGAAGATGAGAAAAATGTATATTAAATAATTTTCATATATACGTTAATTAACAATTATATTATCTATATATAATATGTACAACTTGTATGATTTTATGTATAACTATGTGTCAATGTGTATGTACACAAAATCTTATTATTAGGTCATATATACAAAATATTTCTCTGATTTCTCTTTTTACACGTATTTACAATGGTAGTTCGTAGTTTGATCAGAAAATAGATTTTTATTTAATATTTTTTTAAGTCGTATTTTTAAGTCGTACATATCTCACTTTGGTCTTATTTATTTATGGCATGACAATGATGTAATGAATTTTAATTAGTGATAATTATTCTCTTTAACGGTAGTACACGCGAATTAATTACATACTGTAGTGAAAATGGAAATACTGAGTTGCGTGTCGTTTTGTTCCATACAAAAATATTTATGAATTACAATTAGGCATTCCCATTAAACCACAAATTGTGAAACAATTACGGGTACTAAAATAACGTAAGATTTACCAAATTCACATTTATTAATACTGGTATTTAGATGTTTCTCAAAATGAAAAACGTAAAAAGTAATCAGAGAAAATACTCTTAAGGGCCTTAAAATAAAGAGAGAGAGAGAGAGAGAGAGAGAGAGAGAGAGAGAGAGAGAGAGAGAGAGAGAGAGAGCTTTTAAACACTGAAAAAGAACGTGAATCAATAACAGTAAGAAACTTAGTCATGACATAATAATTCAAAGTGAATGAATGAACTGGAAGGACAACGATGCTATCATGAAACTGAACGAGAGGTATCGGGTTTTAAGACACTAAAATTGCACCATTATAGTGCCTTACGTACGCGTACTACATTCTTAATAACGTTTTTCTGGATACATGGAAGACATACAGTATACTATATAACAGCTAAGTGTCGAACGCCTTTACATTCCAACAATAGCTGATAATAATAATAATAATAATTACTGCTATTTTGATGTCGGCTGACGGTCCCTAAGACAAGAATCTATTCTGAAACTCAAATTTGAGGGCGATCTGCTGTGTCCATTCTTCAAATTCTTCTTAACATCCAAGCGTCATTCTTCAAAGTTCCTTTCGGCAAAATCTGCTCTTTCGCAGCCTTAACTTTCTTGTCAACAGATACTGATTTTTTAGATTTCTGAAAGAGATTCATACGCGTAAGAATACAACCTCTTAATAATTATCAACTGTTAAACGGACTTTTTATACGTAAAAATTATCCTTTTCCTTCTTTATTTTCCTCCATGAAACCTGTTTGCGATTAAAACGAACTTATTTATACAACTGTCTGTTTTTAGCATTATATTGTTTGAATGTTTAACTCTTTTCAATCTGCCTTCATTAGATCACTTCCCTTACAAACTTATATTAAAAAAAATTCATCTTATTTTGGAAAACAATCTGCCCACATAATATTTTACAATTTATCATTTGAAGTGGGCAGACATTATAAGATTACAGTTTGATTGAATATGTGTGAAATGGCCAAGGTGTATATCTCTCGATTTTTACAATAATAATAATAATAAATAAATAAACATCCGCAGTTTGTTATCAGTTTCAGTTCTTGTTCGAAGGAGTTAAAAAAGGTAGATAGCAAGTGTCTAAACAATAGAATGCATCCCTTATTATTACTTTCCATATACCCTAAAATAAATAAATAAACAAATAAATACTATAGTGTATGAGATCTAATAGCTTTTAAATAAAGAATTACACAAACCTATAAACTACATAATCACACCACTCCTTATCAGATGATTGTCATACTTTTTAAAAAGTAATTACTTTAAAGGTGACATTCAGGGTAAATTAATTTTAAAGTAAAAACTTTTTTTTCCCACTGCGAAACGTGAAATTCGTAAAGAAAAACCCCCTAAACTCATAGAAGCGAGGAGACTCGGGAAAGTTGCCTACTTCCTTGGAGCGAAGTTAATTATTAAAAAGAAAGAAGACTCCTCCAACGCGGAATACTTCGGTCAAAGGAGTTCACCTTGTTAGTGAAAAAGCATTCGAAGCTATGAGAACTACGAAAAAGCCAGCCGACAGTCGGCACACAGGACTCAGGAGGCCTGTGAATAACTCCGCATACAATCTCCTCAGTCGACTTTCCCATTCTCGGCTTAACTGGGCGGTAACTCCTTATTCCCTTATTCTGTATTTAGTGAAATTGTTTGAGAACTACTGTTAAAATGGCTTTCATCGTTAAAGCCTTTCATAATATATGTGCCGATATTAATGCCGATATTAATTCTATATCCAGTTTAGAGAATCTAAAACAGGAATCTGGTGTAAGCAATTGCATGGTCTCATCCATGGATGAGTTTAATGCCTTTGTATTACAAAAAAGATATTTATAAAAATCTTCAGTGCTAAATCTAAACATTCGAAGCTTGCCTTGGAACTATAACTACTTATTGGCCCTTTTGAAAACTTCTACGGTCAAATTTAGTGTTATAATTCTCACGGAAATCTGATTAAATAGTAGTATTAAAAACCTGTATAATATAGATAATTACGTTGCTTTCATACTGTAAGAGATGGTCAGATTGGTGGGGGTATCTCTGTGTATGTGCATCAAACTTACGACTCTAACGAAGTATTTTCTGTATGTAATCGTGATAATGAAAACCTGATTGTTAATATAAAGACAAAATTAATGTATATTCTGTCCCTGCAATATATAGACCACCTAATACTAATATCAGTAGCTTTTTAATTCACTTAAATAACGTGTTATGCAACTTCCATAAATCGAATGCCATAGTTGCGGGAGACTTCAACATCACTTTGCAATCTGAAGCAATCTCTCATAAATTTTTAAACTTATGAATTCTTTCTATCTTAGTCATACTATTACCAAGCCCACTCGAATCTGCAACTATGGTAATCGAATAAGAAAATCTACGATTGATAATATATTTGTAAATAGTAATGCCCTCGTAAATTCTGGAATTATAACCACAAACATCAGTGATCATTTTCCTACTTGCGCTATATTCAATAACTTTGTTCAGGTTGCGGACAAAACAACTATTGATTACAGAATATTCTCAGAGGCTAACAGAAGAAAATTTATTGGGGCTGTAGAAAATACTCGATTTGACTGTGGCGAACCTATAAATGACCCAGATCATATGTTTCAGTTCTTCTATCACGCCTTATTCCATATTTTTAATATTTGCTTTCCTTTAAGAAGAAAAACAGTTTCGCCCAAAAGTGTCGCAAATCGATGGATCACTCCAGGAATTATCACTTCAATAGAGAACAGAGATAAATTATTCAAATTGCAATTACAAAGAAAAATTCCTAAAGTACAATTACTCACTACAGAAACAAGTTAACTAAAATAATCAAAATTGCCAAATATAACTATTATAACAACCACTTTTCCAAACATAAAGAAGACATGAAAAACACTTGGACGACCATAAATAGTCTTCTCGGAAAACAAATTAAGAAAAATTCAATAGAGAAATTAAAAGTTGATAATAAAGAAATTACTGATGATACTGCTATTGCAGATTCTTTAAATATACATTTTACTTCAATAACGGATAAGCTTCGCTCACAATTACTAAATAATGATCACACCTCTAGAATATATGCCACCCAGACCACTAAATTAATTTTCTTTTGTTCCTGCTACTTCTACTGACGTCCGAATATTATAGGTATATTAAAAAATACAAAAAATAACATTCATAACATTCCTGTACCTACTGTATACTGAAACTTGTAACTTTGGCTAAACTTTGGCTAAAATTATCAATCAAAGTATTTCCAAAGGAATATTCCCATCAATGCTAAAAACTGGTTGTATAACACCACTTTATAAAAGGGGTGATCCTACACTAGCACTAAATTACAGGCCGGTGTGTTCATTATCTGTGTTCAGCAAAGTTTTTGAAAAAATTGTTAAAAGTAGAATGCAGCGATATTTAAATCCTATAATTTATTATCTCCAAATCAATATGGCTTCCGTAATAATAAAACAACGGAAATGGCTATTTTAAATCTTATGGAAAGTGCAAATATAGCTAAAGAGAACAAAGAAATAATGATATCAATATTTATGGATTTGAGTAAGGCGTTTGATGTAATAGGCCATAATATTCTACTTAATAAATTGTATTGTTACGGCTTTAAAGGAGCAATCAGTGATTGGTTTAAAAGTTATTTGTGCAACAGATATCATTTTGTATCAGTAAATAAGGTTTGCTCAACTAAAGCGCTTGTCAAACATGGTGTGCCACAGGGCTCAGTTCTGGGTCCACTGTTATTTTTATTATATATAAATGACCTTCCACGTTCACCTGATATACTAAACTTCATAACGTTTGCAGATGATACAATTGTGTCTTTTTCTTGCAAAGATGTTAATTCAGCTAAGAATATATTTAATTCAGAATTCATCAGTATAATGAAATGGTTGACCACAAATAAACTTCCTAAATACAAGTAAAACAAATTTCATGATTTTTTGATGAACTTAATGTTAATGAAATCGCTATAAAGGAGTGTACTGTAACAAAATTTCTTGGTGTAATGCTAGATAAGAATTTGCAATGGAGTGATCATGTAAATTATATCACGAAAAAGATTTCAAGGAGCGTTGCTATAATGTTTAAACTTAGAAATGTAGTCTTTAAAAAGGTTTTATTGATTCTTTATCTTACTCCTGTTCTTCCTTATATAACGTACTGCACCCTTGTTTGGGGAAACTCCGCTAACAACGCATTCAATGGTATCTTTGTCATCCAAAAACGAGCAATAAGGTTATTATCTGATGCTGATTTCCTTGATCACTCTAGTGTATTATTTAAAGCTAAACCTACTAAAGCTCAGTGATGTAACTAAACTGGCACATATTATTTTTATTTACAAGTGTAAGAACAAAATCATTAATTTACAATTGGTAAATAGATATTTTGTAACTCATCAAGAAATCCACTCGTATCAGACCAGAAATAGATCAAAGCTTGTTACACCTCAATTTAGATTGTCTTCATTTAAAAAACTCCATTTTTATTGGATTGAAACTATGGAATGACTTAAATGCCGACATAAAAAATATTGTGAATGTAAATTTGTTTAAAACCAAGTTGAAATCCCGATTAATAATGGCATACGAACAAAAATCTAGGATTAATGTCCATTACTATTATTTATTAATTTCTCGTGTGTAATCTAGTATTAAAAACACATTTCTTGGGATTGTTCAGTTCTTATCTCTCATGTATAATATTGGTTTGTTATAATGCCTTCAATGGTGACCTTGCATTTGTCATGTCAGTAGTGATAATTTAAGATTAATACATGTTTTAACTATTAATAATACTTATTTACTGATTTATTTATTTATTATTAATTAATAACAACTAGCTGTTTATTTTTAATAAGAGCCCAGTAAAGCCTAAAGCTTATGGGCCAAATTAAATAAAATAAATAGTCGAGCTTCACAATTATTCATGTCATTGTAAATTGTAAAACGAATGTATTTATTTTATTATTAACAAAAGGTATTCAATTCAATTCAAATTAGTCTGAACTCTGAACTAACCCTAACGAAAATATCTGGCTCGTCCGAATTACCTTAGAGGGGTTCATATATGCTATGTAGTAGAAGTCGATGAAGAGAGTGAAAAATATGAAGGCGTAGATGCAGGTCCAAACGGCAAGACCAATGGGGACATCCGGACAGTCAATGAATAACAGCTGAAGAAAGATAGGTGTGATCAATTTCAATTATTGTTCGTATCGGCCATATTGTAGGAAACCAGAACAAGAATAAAAGCATTTACTCTTATCATAATGGTTTACGGTTAACTGTGTCCATATTTTTAATTATTGTTTACATTTAATATAAAATAAATATCACAAGATATAAATTAAGAGATTAAAAGTTCAGAAGTTTCAACAGGTTATAACACACCAGAGCAGCATGTATGAAAATGGCCACGAACTGAATCAGCTGAATCTTGGTCAGGTATTTCTTCCACCAAAGGTAAGGTCGGAGCGCTGGCCCGAATGCGGACAAGAAGTAATACGTGTACATTACGGCGTGGACGGCGGAGTTCAAGAATCCCATGAAGGTAATATGACCACCTGTGTAGGCAAAATTGTTACGTGAACATTATTTAAACAGTAAATAACGGTCTATACTTTAAGCCCGAAAGATTAATTAACTCTGCCAGAGGCGCCCGATCGGTCGATCATCAAACATTTTTGAGTCGGTCACAAGGCAGAAATAGATATTTCCCCAAAACTACATCAACATTATGGAAAATAATCATGAAAAGAAAAAAGTGTGAACGCAAATGTAATGAATGATTTATAATTTATAACTAATAACTAATTATCTCAATCTAATTTCTTAGGAATTTTTAAAAATTATTCTACTCGTACTTAGAAAACATCCACTCTTCTTCTTAATGACGTGGGGTTAACTGCGAGTGTAATGTATGAAAGTGAGAAGTTGGGGGAGGGGGGGAGAGAGTGATGGGAGGCGTAAAAGATAGTTGAGTTAGAACGGAACTAGGTACACCACTCTTCCTAGCCGAAGTTTAATAGCTCAGTTCCCTTGAAAAAAAGGTTGGACACCCCTGAACTACGCAGTCATTGTTCAAATTTATGGATGAAAGTACGTTTGTCATACAAACTGGAAAATGTTAACGAATGTGTCGGAAAACGACCCCGCAAAGAAAAGAAAAAAACCCATTTGCCCGCTTTTTTACGACTACTAGTACATAGGAAAATGCCAGAGTTTCTCGTAAAGTGAAATTGTATAGAGGGAACGGGCGAAAAAGGTTGATCCTGGTAACATGATGGAGGAAGTATGTATACTCATATACATATAAAACAAGTATTTCATAAATACGTCAACTTGCTTCTTCATTCGCCGCATTTCTTGATCATTTTTAATTCTACAAAATGAAATGGAGTAAAATGTAAAGTCATTTGGTAAGTGATGCAAAAGAGAAATTTAGAAAGAATATCTTCATAGCAAATTTGCAATTATTGAAAATTTTTCATTTGTACATTTTTAATAAGTTTTTAAATTAAGGACTCTTGTTAACTTATCCCTACTTTGAGTTTCAGAAAAATATGCAGTTTATGTGAGGTTAGAGTCACGTGTGGCACTAATAATAATAA
The DNA here is from genome assembly GCA_023014485.1 of Bathynomus jamesi. Lineage (NCBI taxonomy): Eukaryota > Metazoa > Arthropoda > Malacostraca > Isopoda > Cirolanidae > Bathynomus > Bathynomus jamesi. Next base: position 730,371 of record JAJOZX010000213.1, on the reverse strand, counting down.
TCAGAAATGAAGCGAGCAATACTAATATGACTCAGAGAGATCATAAAAAGTCTAAAACACTCATAATTAATTTTTTTTTACAGCATTTTATCGATATTGTCGTACCTGGGGTATACTTGACTCCGTACCACATGGAAATGCACATACAGCTGTGATGTACAATATGCAACAGAGAAATGTGCGACCATTTCTTGTTCAGGATGAAAAATAGCTGAATGAAAATAATTTGATGAGCAAAAAAAGAGATATAAATTCATGAAGAAGGATTTATAGACACAAGACAAATCAAATCGGTTTATTGAATATGTTATGCCTTGGGCCAATACAGTAAATTAAGCAAATAAAATAAGACTTAACGCTATTAATTAGGAGGAGATTGTAGAGAAAGAGGAAGAGATTGTAGTCAGGAGGAGATTGTAGACACCAATCGACCAGAAAAGTACTCGGAGGGGGGCGTTAGACAGAAGATAGGGAGTGCTGGAACTCCCGTTTTCCTGTCACTGTCCTCCTTAACTGATCTTTTTCTACCATCTGAGCAGTCCAGCATGGTTTCAAACACAAACGTCTCTCTATTCCTCATTACATATACATGCATCTTACACACTATCTTACACACTACATAATCTTTTCAAAATTTGAAAATAAAATCGCATCAACTTCAAGAGCCTCGGAGTCCCCTGGGGAGGGGCCATAATTGTTCCCACTTCTGGCTTACCCGCTCCCCAGCTGCCCCAAAGCCCCGGGCAGCGGGGCTGGATCTGCTACCGCCCATTCGAGATGTTCTGGGCCTCTGTCTGACTCACTTTTCATAAGTTTCTGCAACATTCGTGGCTTATACTCAAATTTTTAATCTGTTGAACACCACCTCTCCTCCTCGAAATCTCACCTTCTTTTCCTCACTGAAACTCAGGTGTCTGGGACGACTGACAGCAACCCCTTTTCTGTACCCTCTTACTTTCTCTATGCTCAATTTCACTCCAAAGGTGGATGTTGCGTATATATACGCAATGACCTAACTTGTTCTCGTATTCCCGAACTCAAAACTTCCGAATTCTATACCCTCTGGCTACGGCTTACATGCCAATCTCAAACTAAATACATCTGCGCTGTTTACCTTTCCCCTAATTCACTGACTATCCAAAATTCCTTGACTACGTCACTTCCAAAGTGGAATACATTTTATCCCGCTCTCCATTTGCTGAAATCTCCATTTTTAGGAGATTTCAATGTTCACCACTATCTTGGGCTTTCCTCCCATTTCATTGACATCCTGGTGAACTAGCCCACAACTTTTCCATCCAAAATGACCTGGAGCGGATTGTACAGCACCCTACTCGTATCCCCGATAGCCTTGGATATAGGCCCAACACTCTGGATTTATTTCTTACCTCTCATCCTTCTTCTTACTCTGTCAAACTTTTTTCTCCGTTGGGCTCCTCTGACCACAATTTTATATCTGCCTCCTGTCCTATCGCTCCAATTCGGCCTTTGGATCCTCCCAAGAGGAGGCGTCTTTGGCAATTGGGAGGTCGTTAGGCAGTACTTCTCTGATTTCCAAAGCAATGATTACTGCTTCCGTGGCAGGGGCCCTTCCGAGTCTTCTGAGTGCATCACGGAGGTGATTCTCTCAGGCATGGGGGGCGTACATTCCATATTCTATTCCTACTACAAAAGCAAAAAAACCTTGGTTTAACTCCACTTGTTCTCATGCCATCCGCAACAGAGAGGAGGCTTTCAGAAGGTACCGTCGCTATCCAACTCCTGACTCTCACTCAGCTTATATTTCTGCCCGGAATCGTGCAAAATCTGTTCTTCGACTCGCCAAAAATTCCTTCATCTAAGTACAATGTGAAAACCTATGTAAATCTAATTCTTCTCGTTCTTTCTGGCATGAAGCTCAGAACCTCTTCAACAACTTTACTTCCTCTTCTTTCCCTCCTCTTTCCCACTCTGATGGCTCAGTTGCCGTCTCTTCTGATATAGCTGAACTCTTCGCTCAAACTTTCGCTTACAATTCAACCTTGGACGATTCCGGTGCTGTTCCTCCATCTCCTCCCCACTCTGACTTTATTATGTCTGAAATTAGAATCTCTTCTAAGATGTTTTTTCTGCCCTATCTGGACTCAACAAAAGGAAGGCGTACGGTCCTGATGGTGTTCCTCCTGTTGTTGTCAAGAACTGTGCTTCTGTGCTGACTCCCTGTCTAAGCAAATTCTTTCGTCTTTGTCTCTCATCTCGTACTTTTCCTTCCCACTGTAAGTTCGCTTTCATTCAGCCTGTCCCAAAGAAGGGTGATCGCTCTCAACTATCGTTCGATTGCTTTGATTTCTTGCCTTTCCAAAGTTTTTTTAATCTATCCTTAATAGGAAGATTCATAAACAGCTCTCTTCTCACAATCTTCTTTCAGATCGTCAGTATGGGTTGCACAAGGGACGCTCTACTGGCGATCTTCTGACTCTTGGTCATCCTCCTTTCGGGATTTCGGTGAAGCTTTTGCTATTGCGGTAGACATATCAAAAGCTTTTGATAGAGTCTGGCACAAATCTTCAATTTCCAAACTGCCCTCCTTCGGTTTCTATCCTTCTATCTGTGCCTTCATCTCTAATTTCCTTTCTGGCCGATCTATAGCTGCGGTTGTAGATGGTCACTGTTCTTCTCGTAAAGCTATTAACAGTGGTGTTCCTCATGGTTCTGTCTTGTCACCCACTCTTTTCATTTTTTATTAATGATCTTTTAATTCGCACTTCCTGTCCTATTCACTTCTCCGCCAATGATTCCACTCTTCACTTCTCCACGCGCTTTCCAAAGCTGCCCTCGCAGCAGTCCCTTCACGATTCGCGTAGGACGGCTATGGGACACCTGACCTCTCATCTTTCTGCAAAATCTGATTGGGGCAGAGAAAACCTTGTGGCTTTCAATGCCTCAAAAACTCAGTTCCTCCATCTGTCTACTGTACTCGTCACAGTCTTCTACACGACTATCCCCTTACCTTCAACAACACACAAATCAATCCTTTTTTCTTTTCTTAACATTCTTGGCATTTCCTTTTCTCGTGACCTTTCCTGGAAAGATCACATATATTTTCTTTCTAAAACAGCTTCTAAGAGGTTAGATGTGCTGTACCGCCCCCGCGGTTTCTTCACTCCCACTCAGTTGCTGTCCTGTATAAATTACACTTCTCATGTGTGGGGTGGCTCAACAGTCAACAAGCACAGTCGTACTTGACCGGGTGGAATCAGAGGCTTTTTGGCTCATCAATTCCCCGCCTCTTACTGATTGTCTTCAATCTCTCTCTCTCTTCGCCACAATGTTGCCGCACTCTCTCTTCACTATCGCTATTATAACGGACACTGCTCTTCTGAACTCTCTAACTCTATGTCTCCTCCTTTAAAGAAAGCACGCAGCACCAGACTTTCTACAATTTCTCATTCCTCTTCTGTCCAGCTATCTAACGCAAGGGTTACTCATTATTTTCAATCTTTCATCTACTCAACTGGTCAACTCTGGAACAATCTTCCTCAATTCATCTTTCCTCCTGTCTATGACCTCCCATCTTTCAAACTTTCAAACGCAGCATCCCAGGCACCTCTAAAACCCTGGGCCTTGATTTTGGCTCTCTTCTTCTTCTATGGATTGGGGGCGCGTTTTTGCGGGCATTTACTCCTGGCCCTTCCTTCCTGCATAAAAAAAATAATATACGATACCAGATCAAAATATTATACTAACTACTAGCCTTACATACAAATTTCATGACTGGTTCTCAAATACAATGGTTTCTGAGGGATAAATCTGAGGCATTCCCCTCACAACGTCAAAACAACATAGTTAGGAATAGAAGTAGGAAAAAACGGTTCCCTCATCCCTCACAACCAACAAATGGAAATTAGAATTTATACTTAAAATTTCTAAGTATTTCTATTGAATTGACATCTTTTCGACCTCTTTGGTCTCCAAAATGTTGTTGCCACGTATGTCGTTACGTTTGAATTCTGATGTTGAAAGGTATAATAATGCTAACAGACAATAAGATCAGTGATCTTTAAATAATACGTTTGGGTAATAAAATTAGTTTACATCATAAATGCATTAATTTCTCTGAAATTTTTTTTACATTTTTGGAGTTCGGAGATGAGTTGTGGGCTTTCCCTATACAACTTACAAATTATCTTTGTTTATTAATAAAAATAAACTTGTAATATTTTATTTAATCGTAATGTTAAAACATATTTTCAGCTTTATTTAGCTTATACAGTAGATGAGAAATTTTCTGTATAAATTCTAAATTATAATCATTCGCTGGGAGGGAAATGGTGGTAACTGATTTTTTTTGTTTTCACTCATAGTTGTGTATTTTTTCTTCCTTTGGAAAACCAGTTTATTTGGTAACTGTACACACACACACACACACACACACACACACACACACACACACACAAATAAATAATAGTAATTTTGCGGCAATTGTACACATCCTAAAGTGACAGTTTAAAGACTTTTATTTAGACCAAACAACATTTGTTTCATTTTCAATGAAGTCCTAACCTCTATTCAGAAAATATCAGTCAAAAGCTTAGTTTAATTTAAACATCAAAACATACCGTATCGGCAAAATCAAGGATTTTAGATATGAAGAACCACCAAGCAACAGCTGCAACCTTAAAGAAAAAAAGGAGATATAAAGTGAATGAATAAATTATTGCCCATAAATTGTGCACACACACACACACACACACACACACATTCTCGTATCTCGGCATAAGCGAGGTACCAAAATTTTTAACTTATATACTAATAGAAAGTAACTTGACCTAACCTTAGTAAAATCGAGCCAAGTTGCCCGGAGGGAATGGATGGCTCAAAGGGTCCCTAAATAGTGAAGTACTGTACAAATTAACCTACTCTAACTTAACCTAACTAAAAGTAGCGCAACTTAAACTAATTGGAATTAAAATTAATTTTATTGCGACACTAAAAATATTTTTAGCTTTTTATACTCTTTTAATCTGTAGAGGTACCAAAAAATGTTGTTACCAAAACTTACCCACTGCTTCTATGAATTACACTTGACAGTGCTATGTGCACACACACACACACACACACATACACACATGCAGGTGTGCTTTTCAGCACAAGCGAGGTACCGACTTTTTAAAATTCATGTATCTTGAAAACTAATTAACCAAACCTAATTTAACCTAATCTAACCATCAAACCGAGAAGGACGTGATAAGTGTTTGGGACGCAATTGAGCGCTCGAAGGCTGGTTTCTGTTAAGTCATTACATATTGAGGTACTTGCTAATCTAGCCTAACCTAGCCTAACCAAACTTTAACTAACCTAACCTAATCAGGTCCAACATATTCTTTTTCCGATAATAAAAATATTTCTAGGTTTTTATATAAATTTTTTAATGTTCCAAAGTATTGAAAGTGCTATCTCACAAAAAGACTCGCCCGACTACATCTGTGAATTATCACACACTCGACCACACTTATGCCCAGTTGCCTACGCACACGCACACACACACATACACAATGATTATTTAATAAAAATGACCACTAAAATCATATGTAGTAGCAAATATCTTATGTTAGAGGCACCAAAAATAAACTTACTCTGGCAGCTTTTGGGTTCCAAGAATAATCACACGGTTGACAGACGAAGTTATAATCAAAAAACCAACCGGCCAATCCAACCTAAGGAAAAAAGTAAATATTTTTAAACTACTGTGAAAGTAAAACTTCTTAGAATCCCTCTTATTTGAACTTAAATGGCCCATACAAAAACATAAAGTGAATAAGACAACAAAAGGTTGATTTGTCAGCAGATACGGAGAATAGTGTAGTCCAGTGTCGTCTCCTTTTTAATGGTATTATATATTTTGTGGTTGGTAAATTTAGTAACTTTTTATCATCTACAAAGAGAGTAATTCCTGGGTAATTCTTCTCAGACTTTTTGGTAAATGGATGGAAATTAGTTACTGGCTGTCAGCCTGTCTTACTATACATGAAATTCCACCTGTTTTTTTTTTTAATATATCAACTAAACAAGTTAACCAATTGAAGTATTTAAAAAAAAATAAGTGACTATAAATAAGCGAAATAAAAGTATTATTATCAAAGGTTACATATACGGTTGATTCACCTAAACTGTACTCTTCATGCACAGATATGTATTCTGAGGCAGTTATACGTTCCTTGTTGGTTATTTAGACCTTTTAGCTACGTCAAATCCTACGCGGTGTTGATTCGAATTTTCAAGCCTAATACTGTGCATAGCTGGGTATTCCTTTGCAAATAAGTATTACCCTTGGCAACATTTAAGACCTTAATAGTTAGACATACGAGCAGCGCTGACTCAAGTTATGGTGGGGCCGTGACCACAGAAAAAGTGCCGGTCCCCATGATCGCCGATCCTTCTTTTTTTTGTATTAAAGTACCGATATTTTTATATAAAAGTGATAATAAAAATAATAAGTATGATAATAACTAATAAGAATACAGCATTATAAAATAAGTTATACATTACAATAACATGTAGTAAAATCCGGGAGCCTGGGACCAGACCCGCAAGGTCCAGTGGTGAATCCAGCCCTGCATATAAGGGGCTGGAGTATTTTCCTAATATAGCTCAGAGAAGTACACCAGGAAACGTTTTACAACTAACCTCAAAGAACATATAGGTGGAGAAGACAACTTGGAAAGCGTTGTAGACGATCATGATTTTCTTGAGTTTGACCGGATCCCTGTTCTTCATCAGATTCGGACCCCAGACGACGGAGAACAGAATATAGGTAGAGCAGATCGCGAGACAGGGGAAGGAATTTTTCATCAAGAACCAATCTTTGACTCTGGTGTCAGGTGTCATCGGAGAAACGGCCAAGGCACCGCAAATGTACCCGAACAAAAGGATCGTTAGGGGCGGGATGATACCCTTATATGACCCCAAATTCAATCGGAAGGTCTCTTTAGATTCTTCTTTTGAAACCAGTTCCTTAGATCCAAAACCACCTTTCTCAGCTGAGAAAAAATAAACGAAATTAATACTAATATAAATACAGAATTAATTCTATACACTTTATAAAGGGTTTCTTCATTCTACCAAACATGTTTTACAATCTACTCAAATTAAAACGAAAAATATTCCACTTTAAAAAATGAGGATAAATATATATAATAATAATAAGGTTGTTTAATCTCCCATGTAATATCCAAAGATATACAGGATGTTATCAAATTATATTTCATAAATTAGTGTACATATTCAGGACGTCAAAATAAACAAAAAAGTTTTTATGAACATAAATCCGCAATCGTTTCGTTTCTGAAATGCATTGCTTTTTCATCGAGGACGACCCAATTAAAATGAAAGTCGAAACTGTTAACAAGTTCTTTGTGTAACAATCGATAAGCCATTTCCCACTAACTCTCTCTGCCCCTCTACCGCGCTCTCTCTTACACTGTCTCAAGCTTTTTCTCGCTCAATATCAGTACATATATATATAATCGTGTAGATTCGTAAGTTAGTAAAGGTTTAAAGCTGCACACGAACTCTACAAACAACTTTATTAGTATTGTTACATAATTATTTAATATACGTGAGACTGGTGGGCGGGGAAGGGAAATGAGGGAGTGTGGAGGATGGTTGTATAATGTCTATTTTTGGTTCAAATTCACTAATATATAAAAAGTTGTATTGTGGTATCTGTTCATATAGACTTGCAGTAATCATAATGGAACATTATTACTGTATAAAACAAGTAAACATGGAGTTCAACGCCGTTCACGATCATATTAATCGTTTATCTTTATAAACACAGACACTACATTATAATTAGGGGCCGTTCAAAAATTACGTAACGCTATTTTTGCTAAAACTTGACACCCCAGATCCCCCAGGAACGTTTTGTAACGCTAGACCAGACACCTCCTAAGACAGGGCCGGCCAACCCCATGCCCGCTGACCAAAAGTGGCCCGTTTGACTTTTGAAGGTTGCCCGCCTCAGAAATAATAAATAAAAAAATATATTAATTCTATAAAAAAATAAAATACATAAAAAATTAAATAAAAAATAAAAAATAATTATTATATGCACAATCAGTGATATATACTGTTTGTTTTAGACGCAATATTTCCCTTCCCTTCAGAATCTTAGTGACTTTGCTACCACCTCGACGTTGTTTCTTGTCGATCGCTTTACCACACGGAGCATTGTATTCAGAAGTAAGTTTTATTTGTAATTTTTAAGATTTTGTATTTGGCAAAAGTTTAGTATAAATTTACTTTGATAAACGGTTATTTGCAGTTATTAATTGTGATATTTTAGTGATAATGATAAAATATTAAGGTTGCCCGCTTGACTTTTGATTTTTTATAAAGTGGCCCGCTGACAAAACAATTTGGCCGGCCCTGCCCTAAGATGTTATGTAACATTTCCCCCACCCCATACCTCATACGTTACGGAACGTTACAGGGGGGGGGGGTCAGGTTTAAGCAAAAATAGCGTTACGTAATTTTTGAACGGCGCCTTACCTGTATGTCAATGTTATATGTTGTTGGACTCGGTTGTATGATCACATTACGTATGCGGGTAACTGTACACCAAAATCCCGAAAAGAGGATGACCAAATGTCAAAGAGATATGGAAGAAGATCGCCAGTAAAGCGTCCCTTGCAGAACCCATATTGACGATCTGAAAGAAGATTGTGAGAAGAGAGGTGAGTAAGAATCTTCCTATTAAGGTTAGATTAAAAAACTTTACAAAGGTAAGAAATCAAAGCAATTGGATGATAGTTGGAGGGCTAAAAGCGGTCATTCTTCTTTAGAACAGGCTAAATGAAAGCAAACTTTTAACAGGAAAGAAAAGTACCAAGTAAAAGAGAAAGACGAAAGACTTTGCTCAGGCAGGGTCTCAGCACAGAAGCACAGTTCTTGAAAACAGTAAGAGGGACTCCATCAGCCCCGTACTTTCTCCTAGAGTTGAGCCCAGAGAGGGCCGAAAGATCATCTTTGGAAGAGATTCTAATTTCAAACATAATTAAGTAAGAGGGAGGAGGAGATGGAGGAACAGCACCGCAACCGTCCAGGGTTGAGTTGGAGGTGAAAGTCTGAGCGAAAAGTTCAGCTTTATCAGAAGAGACGGCAACTGAGCCGTTGGAATGGAAAAGACGAGGGGATAAAAGGAAGAAGAAGTAAAGTTGGAGAAGTTCGTGGCTAGCGGCAAGAGAGAGGAAGAAGAATTAGAATTGAATAAGTTTTCACATTTTTTCTGATGAAGGAATTTTTGGGGAGTCGAAGAATAAATTGCACGATTCCGGGCAGAAATATAAACTAAGTGAGAGTCAGGAGTTGGATGGCGACGGTACCTTCTGAAAGCCTCCTCTCTGTTGCGGATAGTATTAGAACAAATAAAGTTAAACTAAAGTTTTTTTTGCATTTGTAGTAGGCATAGAATATGAAATAGGCCCCTCTCGGAGCGGTCCCAGCCACGAAAGCAGTAATCATTCCATGAGAAATCAGAGAAGTACTGCCTAACGGCCTCCCAATCAGCGGCACCAAAGTGCCAAAGGCGTCTCCTCTTGGAAGGACTCAAAGGCCGAATTGGAGCGATAGGATAAGAAACAGATCTAAGATTGTGGTCGGAGGAGCCCAACGGAGAAAAACGTTTGACAGAATAAGAAGAAGGATGAGTGGTTAAAAATAAATCCAAACGTTGGACCTATAGTGGTCAAAAATAAATCCAGAATGTTGGACCTATAACCAAGGCGATCGGGGATACGCATAGGGTGCTGTACACTCTGCTCTAGGTCACTCAAGATAGAAAAGTTGTAAGCTAGTTCACCAGGGGTGTCGGTGAAATGAGAGAAAAGCCAAAGGTGGTGGTGAACACTGAAATGTCCTAAAATGGAGATTTCAGCGAAAGGAGAGTGAGATAGAATGTATTCCACTTTGGAAGTGAGGTAGTCAAAGAGTTTTGGATAGTCAGTAGAATTAGGAGAAAAGTAGACAGCACAAATGTATTTAGTTTGAGATTGGCATGTAAGCCGTTACCAGAGGGTGTAGAATTCGGAAGATTCAAGTTCAGGGTTACGAGAGCATGTTAGATCGTTGCGTACATATACGTGACATCCATCTTTGGAATGAAATTGAATATAGACAAAGTAGGAGGGTACAGAAAAGGGGTTTCTGTCAGTCGTCCCAGACAGCCGAGTTTCAGTGAGGAAGAGGAGATGAGGTTTAGAGGAGGAGAGGTGTTGTTGGACAGGCTGAAAATTTGAGGAAATGCCATGAATGTTGCAGAAATTTATGAAAAGTGAATCAGGTGGAGGCCAAGAACATCTTTGCGTTCCCGGTACTGGCAGTGGGGAACCTGAAGTGGGGACATTTATGGTCCCTTCTCCAGGGGACTCCGAGGCTCTTGAGGTCAATGCCATTCTGTTGTTTATTTTTTAATTTTGAAAAGATTGTGTAGTATGTAAGATGAATGTATGTGTAGTGAGGAAAAGGGAGAGAAGTGTCTGTCTGAGAACATGTTGGACTGCTTGAGAACATGTTGGACACGGAAAAAGATCAGCGAAGGAGGAGAGTGGCAGGAGAAACCCCAAGTCTCCTGCCTAACGTCCTCTCCCGGAGTACTTCCTTGGTCGATTGGTGCTTATAATATATATATATATATATATATATACATATATATATATGAAATAGGCTCCCTCCTAAGGAGACGTAGTTTTACATTTAGGATAAAAACGAAGACGTAGAGCAAAAAAGTCATTATATTTGGCTGCAGCCGACATTTCGGGCAACTCTACCCATTTTCAAGGCCTAATAAATTAAAGCTAAAATTAATACATGACAACAATATATGAATGTCGAGAACTAAAACTAATTTAGAGTACAAAATTAAAACTGTTCAAGAATAAAAATTAAAACTTACAAAGCAGAAACAGGCATAAGCCAAAATCAAATCAAAATTAAAAATTATATAAATGACAAAAATATACGAGTGATTAAAATAAAACTTAAAACTAAAAACATTCAAAAGTAACATAGTTAAAAAACTTTACTAATAAAAAGTTAAACGGAATAAAAAGTTAAACGAAAAATCACAAGAGTAAACCAACATACCATGCTCACTTGACAGCCACAAAAAACTGAGGCGAAACGGAGACAGGGTCACAAGGGAGAAATTTTTAGTATGTACTGTAGTTATTGTAATTAATATAAAGGGGGTAACAGCTAGAATCAATATTTAAACTGGAGTTCAAAAATTTAATACACAAAGATTCGTAAATACGGAGGGAGGACGAGCATTTTAATGATTTAAGAATTTTAAAATTGTTAACAGAAATGTCAACCTTACACTTGATAGAATGATTTCTAATAGCAGAGTGTTCCTTTTTCGACAAAACTTTCTCTGTCCTATGGCTAATACCCATATGGGAGCAAAATCTCGCCTGTAAGGAACGAACTGTACTGCCAGCGTAGTTCCCCTGGGAACACCCAGGGCAGGTAAACAAATAAACAACAGAACAGCTCATCGCAGGGGGGATTTTGTCCTTACATCGGAAAAAACATCGAAGGGTATTATTATTTACAAAAGCAATCTTAAAATCAGTGTGAAAATAAAATTTCCTCACAACACTCAACAATTGCTTTTTCACAAAAGTGTTAAAATGGTAGATATCAGGTAAAACAAGATATTTACAATTCTTAGGAACATCATACGTTGGGATAAGGTTGGGGGAATATACATCATTAAGAAATTTACCAATAACACCCCCTACAAGATCCCGTGGAAAACCATTTTTAAAGAAAAAATCAGTAAGGAATTCAAACTCATTATGAAGCAGAGCAAAGTTCGAGCAAATATTATAAGCTCTATGCACCAAAGTGCGAATGGAACTTAATTTGTAATTATAGTCCCCAAAACTATAAAAATTAAAACCCAAACCCGTAAACGTAGGCTTCCGGTATGTAGAAGTTAAAACGGTCGAGTCAGATTTGGAGACGTTATGTTGATGATACGTTTGCTCTATTCCAAACGGATAATCAATCAGTTCAGTTTCTAAGTTTTCTGAACACACTGCATAAGAACATTGTATTTACACAGGAAAAGGAAGTTGAATGTTCTATTCCTTTCCTTGATGTTTTGGTCTCCAAATCTAGCTCGACCGTTTTGACTTCTACATACCGGAAGCCTACGTTTGCGGGTTTGGGTTTTAATTTTTAGAGTTTTTGCGACTTTAATTACAAATTACAAATCATTCTATCAAGTGTAAGGTTGACATTTCTGTTAATAATTTTAAAATTCTTAAATCATTAAAATGGCCGTCCTCCCTCCGTATTTACGAATCTTTGTTTATTAAATTTTTGAACTCCAGTTTAAATATTGATTCTAGCTGTTACAACCTTTATATTAATTAGAATAACTACATACTAAAAATTTCTCCCTTGTGACCCTGTCTCCTTTTCGCCTCAGTTTTTTGTGGCTGTCAAGTGAGCATGGTATGTTCGTTTACTCTTGTGATTTTTCGTTTAACTTTTTATTCCGTTTAACTTTTTATTAGTAAAGTTTTTTCTAATTTACGTTTGAATGTTTTTAGTTTTAAGTTCTATTTTTATCACTCGTATATTTTTGTCATTTATATAATTTTTACTTTACTTTAGCTCTCGACATTCATATATTTTTGTCATGTATTAATTTTAGCTTTAATTTATTAGGCCTTGAAAATGGGTGGAGTTGCCCGAAACGTCGGCTGCAGCCAAATATGACTTTTTTGCTCGACTCTTCGTTTTTATCATATATATATATATATATATATGTATATAATATAATATATATATATATAATATATATATATATATATATATGGGATAAATTTCACACTTAAACACGTAAATGAATGAATGATGCAAACAACAAGGAAAAAGAAAAAATTATTCCAAGCCCTTTCAGGGCCAAGACCTCGTCAGGAAATGTTAGTATATATATATATATATATATATATATTATACGGGGCTAATGTCATACGCAGTATCGAAAGATGAAATAAATACGATGAATGTCATACACAAGCACGCCCACCTTCTTAAATATCCTACAAGAGCAGGCGCTCGCCTTCTCATCAGTGATTGACGCGAGAATCTGCTTAAATCTTTTCTAAGCCCTCAAGCGCGGCCCGAAATATGAAATATGATATTAAAACCGCCATTCATTTTTATCAAAGGCGCTCAGATGCACTTTTGCGACATCTTGCGCTCGCTGTTTGCCCATGTACTGTATCTTCCACGCTAACATCTCACATCCGTTTCGAGTTTCATGATGGGAACCTTGACTGAGAACCAAACATTTTCTTGGTTTCATGGTGACTCACCTCTCTGACGTATGTGAGAGTGGATTTCTCCCTATATAAGGAGGGGTCCAGCCATTGAAGGACAGACTTAAGATTCAAGATTCGAGATTCAGGGCAGACTCTGGTCGGAGCTCAGATCCAGATCTTGGTCTCCGCGGGTAACGAGGGCGCGAGTTACCTCGTATGCATTAGTTTTGCTTTGAGACGATTTTAGAACGGGCTTAAGGGTAGTAAGTCTTAGCAGAAAATCGTTATTCATTTTATCGCGGGCGACGAGGAGCGAGTTGCCCCGTATGTCATTAGTGTGCTTTACGGCGGTCCCAGAACGAGCACAGGGGTTGTTTCAAGAAGGAGGGCCGTCGAGATTTTCAAACTAACGTAATTCAAGGACTAAGCTTTATATTGAAATATCGGAATTGAGAACCTGACTGAAGGAAACGCCAGCAGACTTAATTCGTTTATTTCCACGTGACCTTAAATGTCACGCATAGACATAAGAATAATTCACTTATAGCCCAATAAACTTAATTTAAAATATGACCTTGTGAACCTAAGAGCTAAGCAATTTATTATAAACTTTTGCCTGTAATCCGCTTATTTAAACTTAATTAAAGTACCTAAAATTAAAGTTACTCTCAGTTAATCCCATCATAATAAACCTACCCTCGACGAGTGAAACAAGGGCTAAGGAGCTCCCGGATTCCGTAAGTGACCAGAAGGTCAGCGCACTCTGTAGGTCCCCGCAGGACCGCAAAGGAGTACTCTATTGTACTTGAGGGTTAAACTCACCGGGTAACCCTCGAGTATAATATATATATATATATATATTAGGGTGTTTCCTCGATACTAAGGGGTAAAAATATTCTTGTTTTTTTAAAGGTGAACCCATCATTTGGTGACACTTCGGAGGAAAACACTGTGTAAATATTTTTTTGAGATTGGACAATATTTAGAATTTGTGCAAATCCTATGACGTTTAAAGATGGGTATAAGTGTTTTTCATCATTGTTTTTATGTAAAATTTATTATTATTTTCAAATCTGAACTTATATTTTTAAAAAAATGTAAAGAATTTAAAACGGGCGTTGCTTATAAATAAAATGGGCCCCGTATACTTGTATATTTGTATGTACAGTTTATAACTCTAAACTAGTAAAAAACGAAACCATGAAAAATACTGATTACTGAAATTCTGACGAGAAACGACAACTTTAAGCGACTGTTGCCTGAAGAAAGGAATGGGGAGAGTTTATTGCCAGTCTAAACAAAGCTTTGACTTTCCCTAGGTCTATGCACTATGCAGGCTTTGGTAGTAAATTCTTGTCTGATACTGTCAGAGATAGTATATGGGCGTGATTTTTATCTTTTCCAGGTTTTTCGTGTTTGCTTGTGCTTAATATAATTAATGTGTTTAATAATAAAACTGAATAAGTGAATAACTGATAATGGAAAAGGGAGGAGTGAAGACGTGTTTAGCTGCCAACGTATGGTTGGTAGACCACACCATAAGTGTTTTCCCAGGGACAAAATTGGCATCCAAGAGAGAAGTCCAGGGCTTGCTGCTCTCCCACCACCGAGAGAGGGTGTCTCTCAAAGAGAATGTTGCAGCCACCACCGATGTCCTTCTCCTAATGTGGGAAAAGGCCTGTATCCCAACCAAGGCCCACCAACACTTGTGGGAGGACGTAATGAACCTCCATATAGAGTGGCGGAGGCTAAAAAATGCATCTCCCGCAAGAACATGACAACCCAGTAAAACCAGGAAGCTTTCCAAACCGTCTGCATGATGTGCTTGACGTGGCTCACCAGAATGCGACGAACCTTATTGATATCCAGGAAGACGGGTATTTCTTAGGCGCCCAACTAGAGAAATACAGACTAGCGACCATGTCTGGTATCGACAAGAAACTCTCCAAGCAGGAGGAGCGGGCGCGGAAGAGACAAGCTGACAATAATTGTAATGAAGAAATGGAAATTAAGGCACAAACAGATGTCCAGCTGCAATCCTTTTCGGAGGATGTTGTTGGTTCAGCTCAATCTTCAAAGAGGTCAAGGCTACGCGGAACTGTGTCCGTTGTTACCAGTTGAGTTGGGTCTGCGTTGGACAGAGTCAATATCTCAGACTGGAAAGCGGCCGACATCTTCACAGAAATGTCAGATCACCTCCAACACCAGACTGAGGAGCTAATTATATCAGCCCCCCTGCAATCCGACGAGCCCGGATGAAATTCCTAAAAGCCTATGCGGAGGAGGTGAACTCCACATTTTACCTTAGAGTCCCCTTAATTCCCATCAGGATGGAAAAATGATGAAAGTCCTCTCAGGCCAGGAAAAGAACGATCGTCCGACTATCGCCGTATCTGGACAAAACGTTGATAAACTTCTGGCAATCCCATAGTTTTAGCTGGATATAGCAGGGATAATAGCTATGCTGTCCTGACCACAGTGGAAGAGTGGGGCTAAAGAAATGCATTAAGGGCCTTGGCTTTGACACAACATCTGTTAACATGGAAGCCCAGGAGATGAATGCAGCAGATTGGAGATGTTAATGGACCGTGAACTCCTCCACTTCCCCTACTAGCATAAATTCATAGGTGAAGGTGAAGTTGAAAGTCATAGCTTTTGCTCTTCAATCACTGACAGATAATTACCCTCGAAATAACTACAAGTAGCTCTTTGAGCCGATTGTCATTTTAGAGGCGAATCACCTCCAGGCAGAATAAGTTTCCACTATCCCAGCACCCTACACCGTGCCCACTGAATGGCTCACACCATCTACAGCCTCATGATGTGGTTATTTTGTACTATTTATCCCTCCCACAGTGACCGTCCTCATCTCGAAGTCCTAGTTACGGCAAGATGGTGTGGAGCAACTTGAGAGACTTCGCTGTCTTTGTCATTGAGAAGTATGCCACTGCATAGTTCACCTGTACACTGGCTACTTCAGCACCGAGAAGAGAATTCAGTGTCCTCAAGCAGATTCATACCTATCACCACCAGGGGATCGCAAAGGCGGCTACCATCACTTTTGGTTGACATTTGTGGTACCTTCTTTGATCCTGTGGTGTCATCTGGAGAGAAAAGGAACACAGTCACGTTGAAACGTTTATGAGGGAGAACCCTGGTTCAGAGGAATTCTCCAAGAGAGTCAGTATTCACAATTCAAGGGCAAAACATCTACACGACTCTATCACCACAGAGAGGACAGTTTCCTGGAGAATGACCCAAATGAGTGGGAGGATGACAACTATCGTGAAGGTCAGGCTATTGTAGGCTCCCTTCGCGAAGTCAACGATTTGGCTGAGAGAGGAGTCGTCCTCATCCAGGATTTCAGCTCATCACTTACCCACAATGAACATCAAAAGCAGTATCTTCTGCAAGTCATCAAGGGCCATCGGAAGACTTTTCCAAAGCCCACAAAGAAGGCAGCGGTAAAACAACGACACACCGGGAGATAATGAGTGCTTTGGCAAGCATGATACCCCCTGAGAGAGGGGATAATACTCAACTCAGATAACTGGGGTGAGGGGGATCCGAAACTAGGGGCTACATCAGTAAACCTTAGGGGGAAGTATAGGAAGAAACTTCATTTTATTTGCACAAGTGATGAGACGCATTTCACATTTAGTTCGCGACAAACAATTCGTGTCATGGGACAAAACAAGTTTTATAACCGAGGTATTTAAAACAGTTAATAAAAAACACTATTTATAATAATGAAAATACGTCTTTACACTCAGAGTAAAAACTATTTTAGATTCAATTTCGGCTTTCGATTCTTTACCCGCGTTCGCTCATTCCTTTTTTTTATTTTGCTTTCCATCTTTGAAGTGTGCGAAGTTTTCTTTTCAATCATAGAAAGTCAAAAGTGGTCAGGTGAGATTTCAAATTTTGGAGAAATCTTGTTTGGCAGATGTTACAAACGGCATACCCAAGGCTAGACCCAAAAATACCCTGATCCTATTTTAAGGCATGGCGGAATATAGTATGTAGCGATGGTTTCAAATATTCATCTGATAATACTTTACAAATTGTTATATTTTACTAGTAGAAACATTAAATGTTCAGTATTTTTCCACGGTTTTAACATTTTGCACACACACACACACACATACACACACACACACACACATATATATATATATATATATATATATATATATATATATATATATATATATCCGAAATGCGCCTCGGGGGTGTAGTGGTTAGCGTCGTTGACTATGAATCCATTCGCCCCGGGATCGAGACCCGGTGACGGCAGGCGGCTCGCAGCAAAACCCAGCTGTTCATCCTTCCACACAATAAAAACAAAATTGGTTGGTAGATAAATGGGTACCCTGGGTAGCCTAGTGGTTAAGACGCTGGGCTGCTGGTGGGGCGTGGTTCGGATTACACGTTAAAGTGTAGGTCTAAGGTGGGGTGATAAGCTTGACCTTCGTTAGAATGAACAATTCGGGCAGAAGCAAAACCAAAGTTAACCAAGGTTTTATATATATATATATATATATATATATATATATATATATATATATATATATATATATATATATGAAGATCCATTATAATAATTAAAGGTTAAAGGGGAGAAAAGTTGACTAGACGAACACATTTCCCTTTTCTCTTAACTTAGCTAAAAAATATAGGTGGACATGCGAGGAGTGTTGGCAACACTCACTCGGCGCAAGTTTGGCAGGCATTTGGTCGTGCTTAAAAGGACGCATCAAACTGTGAACTCTCGTGTGTGACGTCGTACTTGAGACGTTTGGAATCGAAACGAGAAGCCAAAGAAGAAACTGAATTCTTCGTTCCACGAGAGCACTGATTGACACCGATGAACAAAAATGATCAGTCGCACTCATATTAACATCTTTTGTTTGATGCCTTTTAAGAAATGAAATAAGTGAATGGGAGCGCTCACCGCTTCACACTGACCACGGGATTCGAGCTTTACCAAAACACTGTTATTACGGCTTTCATAGGACTACGTTTCAAACTCTATTTATCTATCTATCAAGTGACTTAAGTGATTACCAGAATTACTATGTACGATATATACATTTTTCACAACTAAAGACGTGAAATTAATAAATGATGCATACACATACAGGGAAAACTAAAAAGCAACTCCATGGCATAGGCGGATCTAGGGGGGGGGGAGTCTGAACCCTCCCCCTTATTTTCTTGCAAGTGTCCTTTTTTCAAGGGCAGGTGCCCTATTTGAATGCTGTGTATGCCCCTGAAAACAAATTTTGCTTTTGCAAATAGATCATGGTTATTTTATTTTATTCAAATTCTATTTTGAGTCTTTATCTGTATACATTGTCATTCCAAATTTGTAGTTGTAATGGTTTTCACAGATGCCCTTAGTACTAGTGCAGCCATATCACTACTTTTTTCTTCATCTTATTCTGATAATTCTTTTAATTGGCAAGACATTTGTAATTGTTTGAAAAATTTTCTGTGATAACTGTTGTACCAAATTAGATTTTTATTTTGTATCATATTGAATGAGACTGATCTAATAAAACAATGCAATTGATTTTACACTCGCTCATTGGTAGCCTTTTTTAAGAAAAAATTTTAGTACTGTGCCCTTTTTATTATTTTAGGAGGTGCCATTTTTTTCTTTGGACCCCCCCCCCCCCCATTACTGAATTGCCTAGATCCGCCCTTGCATGGTCTTTCGTGAATTTAACACCTCTCGTCAGGAATGAAATGTAATGATGGATTTGTTTAACATGCCAAATATCGCTCGCTCTTTAATTATTAAAAAATAATGATAATAAAGTCTTAAAATGTTTAAACACTAGATAAATCTAGATTAATTAGTTAATATTAAATATAAATAATGATAATAAAGTCTTAAAATGTTTGAACATTAGATAAATCGAAATTAGTTAGTTAATATTAAATAATGATAAATATAATAAAGGATAGAGCCTAGGCCGAGTTTCAAACACTGCAGAAACATAAACATGGTATATAGCTTGGGCGGCTCTGCCTACAATGCTAATTTGCAGCTTTGCACTTCAACGTAACAACCTCAAACATAACACACAAACATCATACACGGAAGCCATTAAACAGGAGATACAACAGCTCAACACAGAAATAAACAACAAACTTAAAGAAAAACAAAGAGAAACATTTAGGGAATTCATAACAACACTAATCCACTCCACAGATACATCCAGGCTATACAAGAATATAAACAGCATTACCCACTCTAACAGGGCATTCACACCTCACACGCGACTATTTGTCGCAGCCAAAATAATATCCCAACATATACACAACAAGCTAACATTCTAGTTAATCACTAAGCAAAGATAAGTCATCTAAACAGAGACAACAACCAGAAACACGCAGACAGACAAACAGCCAGACACAAGAAAACCTACAGACTCGACACGACCATTACACCCTTCAATACAGACCAGACCACCAACATCATCAAAACATTAAGAATTCGAAGGCTACTGGACCAGACAACATATCTAACATACACCTTAAACCAGGTCCGGCGCCAGCCTATTTGGCGCCCTTAGCAGGACTGCAGCTGGCGCCCCCACCCGCCTCCCACTTCACGATTGGGTTTGCCCACAAAGTAATCAAGGTACCATATTGAAGAAACTATTTGCCTTACACTGATCTATTTTAATTTGCTAATACATACATTTATTATAAAATTATAAAATCATTTCACAGTTCAAGAAAGTGTCATGACCAATCAAAACAGCGAGTAAAGCGAGGCATATGTAGTAACAAATCAGAACTCTCAAAAGTGCTAAAATATGCGTGCAAAAAGGACATATCTACTGTTTTTTCCAAGCAAGAAGGGCATATGTCACATAAAAACAGTTATTCGCTTATTGACGACTCCCGGAACTCATATTAAGCCGTAAATAAGCCGAGTCGCTTATTGACGACTCCCGTCTGTGCGCGCAACATTTTTAAATCGCTTATTTACGACTCCCGTCCCTAAAGGGTTAAAGGTCGTGATAGTGAAAGTTCTATAATGACCCAATAAGATGAATAAGTTAATTATGTAAATATCAGTCAAGCTAAACTGGTGTACATACGTCGTACAACCTTTCATCATTTGTCTATGCTTCTCATTCCTTCATTATTTTTTTCCATGTTGTTCTTACATAATACTATCAGACGTGCACAGGGCGGGAGGCGCTGGCGTCCCCCAGATCTTTGGCGCCCTTAGCATTTACTAACCTCGCCTAATGGAAGCGGCGGCCCTGCCTTAAACACTTGGGGCCCACAGGGAATACTAGCTCTCACAAACATCAGCACATTATGTACATACTCGTACCAACACTGTATTATTCCTAACATATTTTCTTGTATTAACTTATACAGTGTTGGTATGAGTATGTGAAATTATTACACCACTCAAACCAAACATAAATCTAACAGAACCAGCTTCCTACAGACCCATTACTTTACTATGCATACTTTCCAAAGTAACAGAAAGAGTAATCTTACAAATCACTAACCCACACATACCGCTATCACCTACTCAACATGGATTCAAACCTCAATGACATTCCAACACCCATAGATAACAAGCTTACCTTATCATCATATGCAGATGACATCACTCTAACATCCACCCACAACAACATCGACACCGCTACAAATAACCTACAATCATACATAAACACTATACAAGACTGGCTCACACACAATAGACTCAAAGTAGCGCCCACAAAATCAACCATCACCTTGCTTACAAGCAACACAAAAGAACACCAGATAACTCCACAGCTTACACTAAACAACACCAACATTCCACACACTCACAGGATCAAAATACTTGGGGTCACACACAACAACACATCATTATCTTTTGCAAACCACATTCAGGACATTAAAAACAAATGTACGTCAAGACTTAACACGCTTAGGGTACTAACAGGCACAAACTTTGGACACCAGCAGGAAACATCACTCATATACAAACAATATATTCGCTCAGTTATGGACTATGCTCGCCCTTGCTGGGCATCCATTATCTCAAACACAGACATAAATACCTTACAGACAATACAAACAACGCACTTCGTATCATTACAGGATGTACTCAAACAACACCAATAGAACACCTGCACTCAGAAACAAAAATACTGAAAATTAGGGAACATTTAGACATGAGAGGAACACAATTCATGGCAGCAGCGACAACTAACCCACAACACCCTTACCACTACATGTCCATTCATGCACCAACACCTCGCACCATTAAGGTAACACCAGAGAGACACTATAACCAAATACTCCATTCCATACCACGCCCCACAGACATCACACAGCAAAGAAAACACACACACACACACACACACCTAACCCACAAAGCACAGACATGACTCGGTCTGAATGCGATCATAGGTACGAAGCTGCCACCTATTGACAGGTCAGAGACCAGCTTGAGCAGATCGGACCGAGTTAACTTAGCACGATTCCGATGTAGACATCACCCCAACTTACAGACATATAAACACAGACTAGACAATTCTACAGACGACACCTGCCACCTGTACCAGGACACATCACAAACAATTGAACACATTATGACAGACTGTACTGCTCTAACACAACATAGAATACAACACAACATCATTAGTGCGCTGAACCTCTGGTCCACTCCGGAGAGGGCGATCGGTTACCTGCGTGCCGCCGGCTTGCTCGATCATGATGGGCTGATCGGCTAACCAACAACAACAACGGAAATAAGTTATATTATAGTGTAATTTATACGAACACACCTTTTATATACTTCTAACTAATTTTTACTAAAAAAAATATCAACATCAAAAGGTGTGCCACTGAATTGAAAATAATAACCGAAATTAAAATCCACTAAAACACAAAATGTTTGATTCAGGGAAATCAAGTGATTGGCTTTCAGTCCGAGTCAATCGTCAAAAATAATACGTCATATTACACATGCACATCATCATACAGGGCATATCATAGGCACTATTCGAGTTGTACAACGCAACTTGATTCGTGCTATGATAAACTTACCATAGGCTTTGTATTTTCTAGATACAGTAGTAAATTAACGTAAAACTATTTGAAATAACGTTTTTAGAATACTTTGTAAAACCTAGGAATTCCTGGAGTTTGCTGCGATTGTCCCGGGATTTAATGTTATCATTTTCTGCCCGTGATCCCGGTTGAGAAACCCTAACCTGGATGCAGAGGACGGTCTCCTATCCAGCTACTACTATCCGACCCACTATCGCTTAACTTCGCTGATCAACGGGAAGTGGTGTTACGATATTGGCTACGACGTAGCCCTCTCCAGGAATGAAGGAAGACAAGAGGCAGAATATATGTATATCAATACAGCGCAGACAAAAGAGATAGGGATTAACAAGTATATACTAATTAAAGAGAAAGTTATTTTAACAAGATATTTTATTTTATAAGTTCACGAACTATTTTACTGAAGTTATTTACAACGTATATAAATGAACAAGTCAGTGTTCCTTTCAGTTTTCTCTTTAATTTTTATACTGTGATTATAAAGTGTGAAATATTATACCATTTATTGTTGAAAACGAAAATTACAAAAATATATCATTTCTGGATCTAAATATTTGGAGATGCGCAAATCAATTCAAATTTTAAGTTTTTCGCGAGCCAACTAATAATAACTCATAACTTCAAATTTGAACTGATTTGAACATCTCCGAATTTTTAGATCCAGAAATGATATACTTTTGTAATTTTCGTTTTCAACAATAAATTTTATAGACGGAACTACTAAATTACTGACTAATCAACGTGATATGTAACGTTCGGATGCCTGAGTTTTGCACCATTATGAACATTGCTAGTAAACCATTTTATTCTGTTCCATTTCTGAAAAAATATTTAATAATTATCCGTTTACTGTCCAACGTTCGCATTCTGGGAACATACATTTCAGATGCTGCGAGAATTTTTACACAAAAAAAATGGAAAATTAAAAAAAAATTTATTTTTATTTTATCGATAAAATGTGAATGGAATCCTAAATACTTAAACGAAATGAGCAGACATATTAATTTTTCATAGCTATCCAATCTTTGGTTCGCTTAGCCGTCAGTAAAGGTTAAGTAAAGTTAAAAATAGTACCATAATAGTACAAGGAGTTTGATCACGAAAATATCGATAGCCTCCCTTATAACCACGTACGTAAGCAACTTTCCACCTTACTTAAAACAATTGAAATTAACGTAGTATTTAATTATTAAAATATTGTTAAATCTCGCCTAATTAAAAACGGGCCAGATAATGCAGTTGAGTGGGTGTATATATATTCCATTCCATGTGATTCAATTTACACGGGTCAAACTGGAAAAGCTTTCAATGCTGAATTCAATAAAACAGCATAAATATGTCTTGTAGAACCTCAAATAATTGCAATGCATTATTTAACCTATACGATTATATATAGATATAACCACATATTAATTGGGAAAGTTCTAAAATTTTATTAAAAACTAAAAACAAAAGTGAAAGAAATACTGAAATGTTCATTCATATGCTTTGTAAATAACTTTAATAATGGTCAGGAAATGCAAAAAACCACTTTTTTCTACGTGAAGGTCAAAATATGATAATAAAAACCCACTCTAATAGACAGAGTTTATTTCCACAACAGTTTCGATGCCCACTGGCATCCTCTTCGGGTGGATACAGAAAAACGAATGAACCAAAAACAAGAGGGAAAACAGTCCAGGGATCATTAAGAAATTCGCACCTGGTTAGATTCCGTTCTCCCCACACTGGAAGGGCATTTTTAAATTAAAGGGACCCGCTTATAAGTACATTTGCACAAATTTAAAACTATCTACTTGTTCTATACATACAGATCCTATTATTTTGTTTTACATAATTATTACATTTATTATTAAATTTAATACATTATTATTTATTACAGAAATTATAAATTTATTATTACATTGATTAATTATTACATTGTTGTTTATTATACAGAAATTATAAACCGAAAAACGAATGAAAAAGGCGAGAAGGAAACAATCCATAGACCATTAAGAAATTCGCACCTAGGCTAGATCCCGTTCCCCCGACCCCAGAAGGGCATTTTTATTAAAGGGTCCCGCTTATAAGTACATTCGCACAAATTAAAACTATCTTCTTGTTCTATACATACAGATTCCATTATTTTCACGTAATTACTGCATTTATTATTGCATTTACGTTTTTTAACACTTATTATTATTACCTTTACACTAACTAATACATTTATTTTATTACCTTTATTATTACATTTATTGCATTTATATTTATTTCCACATTTATTACTTCCATTATTACATTTACATTTACGTTTATTATTCCAGTTACATTTTACGGAAAAAAAAAAAACCGAATGACCCAAAAGCGAATAAGGAAACAATTCAGAGACCTTTAAGAAATTCACACTAAGGTTACAACCCGTTCACCCGACGCCGTAAGGGATTTTTTGACCAAGAATCTCATTAAAGGGTCCAACTTATAAGTACCTTCGCACAAATAAAAATTATCTTCTTTTTCTATACATACAGAGTCTATTATTTTTCTTTTGACATAATTATTACATTTATAAAGTACCTTACTTGATTCCCAATCTATAGCATGATTATTTTGGCTGGCGTGATAAAAAATGGCATTATTAGTATTACAACTTCTGAAGGCATATTTATGTTCCTTAATACGGGTTTCAATATTTCTTCCAGTTTCTCCCACGTATACTAAATCACAACTTTTACAGGGAATGCTGTAGACACAGGCTTGTTCCTCTTTTGCAACGTTATTCCTAACCAATTTACTTTTCACGGTAGACGAATATTTGAACGCCAAGGCAAACTTAAAATCTTTGGTCAACGGTTTTACTCTTTCTAAGCCGGCAATGTAAGGCAAACTCACATATTGTTTTTGGTCAACTGAAGGTTCCCGAGGGGCATAAAAAGATTTTCTGGCGTTAAAATACGCCTTTCTGATAAGCCACTCAGGATATTTTAAATCTTTAAAAATGTTCCAAATCTTTGAATTTTCCGGGTCCAGCAAATGTGGGCTACAAATCCTGAGTGCTCTTAGAAACATGGAAGAAATAATTGAGCTTTTAACCCCTTCATCATGATATGAAAAATAATGAATGTACGAATTACAATGAGTAGGTTTTCTATAGATCGTGAATTGGGCGTTCCGCTTTCGTTAATGCAATAATAAATGCAATAATAAATGCAGTAATTAGGTCAAAATAATAGAATCTGTATGGATAGAACAAGAAGATAGTTTTAATTTGTGCGAATGTACTTATAAGCGGGACCCTTTAATAAAAATGCCATTCTGGGGTCGGGGGAACGGGATCTAGCCTAGGTGCGAATTTCTTAATGGTCTCTGGATTGTTTCCTTCTCGCCTTTTTCATTCGTTTTTCGGTTTATAATTTCTGTATAATAAACAACAATGTAATAATCAATGTAATAATAAATTCATAATTTCTGTAATAAATAATAATGCAATATTAAATGTATTAAATTTAATAATAAATGTAATAATTATGTAAAAAAAAAGATAATAAAATCTGTATGTATAGAACAAGTAGATAGTTTTAAATTTGTGCAAATGTACTTATAAGCGGGTCCCTTTAATTTAAAAATGGCAATGCCCTTCCAGTGTGGGGAGAAGGGGATCTAACCTAGGTGCGAATTTCTTAATGGTCCCTGGACTGTTTTTCCTCTTGGTTTTGGTTCATTCGTTTTTCTGTATCCACCCGAAGAGGATGCCAGTGGGCATCGAAACTGTTGTGGAAATAAACTCTGTCTATTAGAGTGGGTTTTTATTATCATATAGTCAGGGAAATTATAAAATAGACCACAGCTTCTTAAAATACTATTTTCCTTAATCAGTACTTGTTAATCCTTTGCTATTCCCTCTTATCTCTTTTGTCTGCACCATACATATATATATATATAATTAATTAAAGATCTTGATAATGTCGACGCCGATAAATATTTCACCTTCAGAAATACAGATAGAACTCGCGGTAATGGCTTCAAATTAGTGGGTAAACATTTTAATTCTAATGAAGCTAAACATATTTTCTTCAGTCGTATAGTTAATTTGTGGACTGAATTACCAGCCAGCGTAGTTCAAAGTAATTCGGTCGAATCCTTTAAAAAGAGATTAGATGCTTATCTTGCCTTAAACTCCTAGTTGGAAGCATTTGTCGGCGCATAAAAGTACATAGCTATTGTAGAAGTTTCGCTTGGATTTCCTCCTCTTTTCTTTAAATTGTTTACTTTGTCTTTAAATTTCTTTCCTTCCTCTCAACCTCTTTTCTCTGCTTTGCTTTAAAACTTCCACTCGTCTTTAAGTTTTCTTACATCTTTTAATCTTCCTTCTTAAACAGACAGCCTCAAAGGGGCCAGCCGGTCTGTTGCTGTTTGGTGTCCTGCCTCTTGCTTTTTTCCCTTCATTCTCTGACGAGGTGTTGCTAAAACATTTGAAAGCAGGGTATCTGCTAAAATGTAATTTTTAAATTCCATGACCATGCCAGGTTGATTATATACATGTATGTATACTGCAAAGTTCAATTTTCAGTAGTATATAAAGCAGTAAATAAAAGACCCCAAATTGGATTGGAACCATAATGCTATTTGGCATTCATGCTCGGCCTACGTTCTTTGTAACATGTTTAACGCTCATGCACTGCGAGTAATATTTAAACAACTAGACAATTTTAATTAGAGTGCCTCCGTGTTGATTTGTGTCAGTATCTGTTGGTGCAGATTCAAATCCGAGCAGCAAGCTGAACGGTGTTGGGATGGTCACTCACCCATTTGCTCTGAGACACTGATATGTCTCGGATAAGCCGATTCTGGATCAGTCGTCTCCTCACAAACTAGAGAAACAAGATCTGGGTGAATGTTAGGTCGAATTAAAAACTGTCTCAAAATAGCTGCTATTTAGCCGAGTAGCCTGAAGTTAAACTCATGCAAAATTTCACACTCCACAAAAAAAAAATTAGCTAAGCACTACGGAGCAGGGTTCCCAACAATTTTAGGTCGACGTACTACTTTTTTCTACCACGCTTTTCTAAGTACCACCATCAAGAAAGGAAGGAAGGTGCATGTACCAATTAATGAAGACAGTATGGAGAGAACTGTGATGTTCATTCTTGAACTTTCAGCCTTATCTAAAAAAACTGCATTTGTACTAATGATATTCATCGACATTTGTGCTAAATCAAAATCTTCATTTTGGCTTTGCACGTTATCGCTAAATAATTATCGCAAATTGGATAAAATGCAAACCGGCAGTCGGAAAAGTTGTGGCAGTCGGAAAATTTGTAGATTGAAAATCTATAAATTTACAAATCTTTCAGATTGTAATTTGAAAACATCATCAAAGTAATTAATTACACTGGTCAACAAAGATTTTTCATCAGAGTAAAATTTGTATTGGCTGGATAGCATTTTTCACGCTGATTCCAAAACTGCATTCAGATCGTTTCTAGCACGTATAGTTTTCAAGATGAAGGCATATATATAACTACACAGATTTAACCATTTTAAATAGGCAAAATACTAATATTTCAACATTTGATTGTGTTTATTTTATTGTGTTTTTTTAGTTTATTCATCTTATTTATTTCAATTATCTTAATTATACATCTTATGTATTTCAGGTGTGAGCTTTTACGTCTAGCAGCATTCTGATTCAGGCAACAACGCCGTGCTTTGTGTCAAAAGATCAGTCCAGTCCAAGAACTTGTTGTACATTTTTTTTTAATTTATAGTTTGCTCAGGTCAGTCAACATGCCTCGACAATGTAAGAATGACCCCGACAAGTTCTGTTTCGTTTGCGGCCAGTTGACAACTAAAACACAGCGACGAAGTATTACAACTGACATTAAGAAAATATACAAGCTATACTTTGGTTGCCATCTAGGTGACCAAGATAAACCATGGGCGCCACATCAAATCTGTTCTGGCTGTTCAAATGGATTACGTGATTGGCTTAACAAAAAGAAAGCTTCAATGCCATTTGCCATACCCATGATATGGAGGGAGCCGAGAGATCATCATGAAGACTGTTATTTTTGTAGTGTGAACTTAATGGGGTTTTCTGCCAAGAACAAACACCAGATTGTATATCCAAACTTGGATTCAGCACGTAGACCAGTAAAACATGATGAAACATTGCCCATTCCAATTCCCCCAAGTGATAGGCTAGATTCTATCATAGATGACATGGAAAGTGATGAAGGTGCAACTGGCGTTTCCGGACCATCTACAGAACCAGAGTACACTTTTGAAGGTAGACATTTAGAGCCTAAAAAGTTAACCCAAGGACAGTTGAATGATCTTGTTAGAGACTTATCGCTGTCTAAAGAGAAATCAGAGCTTCTCGCCTCAAGACTAAAGGAGAACAATTTACTTGAGAACAATGTTCGTATTAGTTACTACCGAAAGCGGAATTTTGAATTAACAGCATTCTTTTCAGTAGACGGTCCTCTCTGTTATTGCCATGACATCAATGGACTATTTACAGCCATATCTCAGACGTATGTGGCATCTGAGTGGCGCCTCTTTATTGATTCGTCGCAGAGAAGCCTGAAAGCAGTTCTTTTGCATAATGGTAATATAATGCCATCCCCATTGCCCATTCCGTCCATCTAAAAGAGACATATGACAATATGGATATACTACTTAAGGCAATCAAATACGACAGTCATCAATGGAATGTTTGTGGAGATCTAAAAGTTATAGGAATGCTTATGGGTATGCAGTCAGGATTCACAAATGGATATGTGAAAACTTTCTTGGAAGCAACAAGTCACCTGCGTATAAGGATGGAGTCAAGAACCTCCTTGATGCCTTCAAAGAAATGGAGTGTCGAATGTCGTTAAATATTCACTTCCTGCATTCCCACTTAGATTTCTTTCCTGAAAACCTTGGTGCAGTGAGTGACGAGCAAGGAGAGCGCTTCCATCAAGATATTCAGATGATGGAGAAGCGCTACCAAGGATATTGGAATGAAAGCATGATGGCGGACCATTGTTGGATGCTGTATCGTGACAATCCAGGCCAAATTTACAAAAGGAAATCACACTCACAGCGCTTTTAATAAAATAATATATATATTCTTTATTTATAAGTACATTGAATAAAGTATATGATATATTTGTTGTTTAGCATTCCTAAGTGTGATCTATACATCCATAAATTTTCTTATAGCAATATCAAAAACTTAAAAATATCAAAACCAGTGTATCTATATAACTCTACGTGCTAGAAATAAAATAAAACCAGATTCGGAATCAGCGCGAAAAATGCATTAAGAAAAGTGTGATCATGTTTGTGATGAGAAAAAAGTTTAATTTTGTTGGCCAGTGTTATTAATTAGCAAGCTGCGTATTTATAATCTTCTTGCGTATCACTTAAAAGAGCTCTGTCTGCCACAGGTTGGGATTCGCTACTGTAGACTGTAGAGGATTCAGTCTAATTAAGCTTAATCTTCAGTACCCAAATTTTGTGACAAGTAATAAAAAATAATTCGCATTGATATAATCCATCATTTTAGGATAATAATATATATATATATATATATATATATATATATATATATATATATATTCTTTTTTACTACTAAAGGTATAAGACATTTGCTAAACTGTGCAACTTCCTTTTCTCTCATTTTCCAGGAATATTACTCCAAATCCCTGACTTTTCCAGGTTTTACAGGTTTTCCAATTTGGCAGACACCCTGAAAAACGTCAGGAATGAAAAGTGGTCTCTCTCACTTGTAACACCGTAAGAAATATTTAAGAGGGAAAAATCCCGTTTTTGGTTGAGAGTAAAATGAAGAGTGAAACCTCACTTCGTGTAAGCTGTAAATCCCCAAAAGAAGAAGAGCAACAAAGACCATTTGTTGTATTCTGATTCTAATTCCTTTTTCAAAGTGAAGCATTTTAAACACAGTGTTTAAGGACTGAATTCAGCTGAAAACTCGCTGCACAATTTGATTTTACAATTGATCCTTTAATGATCAATTAACTTTTGGTAAAAGTATTTAGATTCAGTTCCTTGTTTCTTCACGCTTATATTCAAAATTAGTCTCGTGAAAAGAGTGCACGAAACTCAAACTTGAATGCAAACAATAATCCAGATTACTAACAATTCTTTTTAGTTATATATATATATATATATATATATATATATATATATATATATATATATATATATATATATATATATATGAAAAATTATTTCACGAAAGTGACACGTGAAAAGTATTTATGATGAATAAAACCACGAAGGAAAAAGAAACACAAAGGGGTGCTCAAGCGCTTTCGTCTAATGACATCCTCAGGAACACTGGAGTGAAAGGACAGATCAAGGCAATATATAGGTTACAAAAATAAACATACATACATACATATTCACATATATATACATATATATATATATACATATATATATATACATATAAATATATACATATATATAGTAAGCATAGAAAAAATTGTGGGAGGAGCCAACATTTATATGGTCACAGAAGAATAAAGAAATAAAAATAAATATAAATATAAATTGAGAAAAAATTAATTACAAAATAGTGCCTTAGTGATATATATGTCACAGCCTAAATAATCATAAAGAAATAAACAGGCAAATAAAAAAAAAAAAACCATAAATACATATACATACATATATATATATATATATACATATATATACACATATATATATATATATATATATATATAAAGACACTTTTAGCACTTTGGCCGACCTTCC
Organism: Bathynomus jamesi; assembly: GCA_023014485.1. Lineage (NCBI taxonomy): Eukaryota > Metazoa > Arthropoda > Malacostraca > Isopoda > Cirolanidae > Bathynomus > Bathynomus jamesi. The sequence continues at coordinate 699,202 of JAJOZX010000213.1, read as the reverse complement.
ATATAAATTCAAATGGCTTTTTTATGGAACAGGTCACAAAAGAATAAAGAAATAAAAATAAATATAAATATTGTAAGTGGAGTCTACCAATTCAAGCTCAAGAGGGAGGTTTTACAATCGATTTAATAGATGCTGCCAAATTGATATATATGTCACATTATTAAAAAATAAAAATTGAAAGATAAATTTTAAGAGAGGCACACCAATTTATAAGGGAAAAATTACCACATATGCATATTATAGTCACAAACGAATACAAAAATACAAGTAAATATAAATTGGAAAACAAAATGATCCCTAGATGATATATAAAGAACAATAAAATATATATACAACATATTTACGGTATATATACGAAATATAAACGCAAAGTGTCTTTATATATATATATATATATAATTATATATGCTGTATATTATGTATGTTCTATTATATTATATATGTATGTATATGTATTTATGGTTTTTTTTTTTATTTGCCTGTTTATTTCTTTATGATTTTAGGCTGTGACATATATATCACTAAGGCACTATTTTGTAATTAATTTTTTCTCAATTTATATTTATATTTATTTTTATTTCTTTATTCTTCTGTGACCATATAAATGTTGGCTCCTCCCACAATTTTTTCTATGCTTACTATATATATGTATATATTTATATGTATATATATATATGTATATATATATATATGTATATATATGTGAATATGTATGTATGTATGTTTATTTTTGTAACCTATATATTGCCTTGATCTGTCCTTTCACTCCAGTGTTCCTGAGGATGTCATTAGACGAAAGCGCTTGAGCACCCCTTTGTGTTTCTTTTTCCTTCGTGGTTTTATTCATCATATATATATATATATATATATGATATTAAATATGCATTTAGAATTTTTTATGCGACCACTTCAACTTGTTTGCTCTCGAATTAAGTGTTCATTCCTGAACAAATAATAAAGAGAAATACCAAATTAAAAACACTCGCCAAATTTGAACCTCAAAATTGGTTGGTTTGTTTGTAAATGGGGAATGCGTAAGATTACAAAGCATAGTTTCAAATGAAAAGAGCACCCGACGCATTGTTTTAGTCTGTGTCTCGATATTGTACTTTCCTTTCGTTCGTCTGACGGTTATTACCGAAGCAGAAAATGATTCGTGGCCCAGAGAAAATGATGATAATCCTTCTCAAAATGAAAGTGTCCATTTTTTAAATTTTTTTATACAAAGTGTCACATGTGAAAACCAACATGTATATTTGTTATATATATATATATATATATATATATATATATATATATATATATATATATATATATATACACCCGAGTATAGGTCGATCTCGTGCATAGGTCGACCCTTGATTTTTGGCCAAGAAATCATTAATTTATCATATGCCTCGTGTATAGGTCGACCCCAGTTGTTGAGGGTAGTGGAACAACAAATTAGGGTAATGAAGCACCATATTTTATGGCATATGAAACTCATTTCCAAAAACTAGAAATTGGCAACTGCGTCTAGGTGACCTTAAACACGTCATCATGTATAGACAGGTTACTGATAACCTACTGTGTAACAGCCATTTCCAATTGTCTCTTGGTAATTTTAATAATTGGTACATATTTTGTTTTCATTGCTTACTGGTACTAAATGGTAAATATTTTTCATGTCTGAAGCTAACAGTAGCTCCTGGCCCTCCCCATCGTGCACGGATTTCAACACCACGAAAATGTTACCCTTATATAGGTCGACCCCCTAATTTTTGCCTAAGAAGTCAGTCTTAAAAACTCGACCTATACACGAGTGTATATACGGTATATATATATATATATATATATATATATATATATATATATACGAATGGCAGGAAGACATTAGTAGGGGTCCCGTTCACCTCTGGAAGTGTTAGTCCGCAATACTCACGAGTGTTTTTTGAAGAGCATATCTGTACAATGTTTAACAATGCCGTTTTTAGTGCAACAACTTATGGGCCCACTTTCAAGTGGTCCACCTTGTAGATCTACTAATACATAACAGGAAATTAAGGCCTATGTCTACCAGAATCTTCAGCATTTTCTTATTCAATAAAAGAAATCGCTTATTTTTCACAGGTTTAAATTGGTTAAAATTTCAATTGTGTTAATTGATTTACCGTTATGTCAGAGAGCATTTCTGAAATACAAGTAAAGTGGTTTATCTTACACCGAATCTAACAGTCACAGTATTTGTCACTACTAGACTGAATGTTAGTTGTCTTCTCGCGTTGTTATCTAATAAATATATCAGGTAATTTTTTAGACATCTGACACTTTAAAAGGTTTGTATTTTTCAGTTAACTGAAATAATAGAACGAACGTTTTATCCCTACAAATAAAAGTCACAGGGGCTTAGATCTGGTGATGTTGATGGCCATGTTTTTTATAAACAGCAAGAAATCTGTTGGACAGGACTCTTCCTTTGAAAGTATCGTGTAAGTACCGTAAGCTGAGAGGACATTACATGGAGCATGTTTTGTACTAGAGATTAATTCCCCATGTGTAGAGAAGGTACAGTAAACATTTCATGCTTTTATTTCAGTTAATAAAAAAAAATACAAACCTTTCAAAGTGTCACACTTTTAAAATATCATCTGAACATATATTTTAAGATGGAAACATTTCGAGGTCTCTTAAAATGTGTGTGTGTGTGTGTGTGTGATAGCAAAACAAATCTGTCTATTACAGAACAGCAATGTTTGCACATTCAAAATAAGATGTTATTTTAATTATGTAAGTTAACAGGTTTTGAAATTAAATTAGAATGTTAATGGGTGTCATATAAACTTTTAAGAATTTTCACTATACTGTAAACAGACAAAGGAAAAACTTAAAACGGGAAAAATGATTCTAATTTCTTTAAATGGGATAACTCTACTAGGGGGTACTCAATACACTTTGCCCCACCCTTTCTTCTTAGCTAAATAAAAGGCCATGCGGCTGAAATGTCTTTTGGGCCGTAAGTTTGAACTTTCTGAGATTCACATAACCGGATTTTTCCAGTTTGAACCTCCCCTCCTTGTATAAAACAGCTTTTAAACGCCCTTGTATAAAACCGATGGTTAACGCAGTTTCGAAAATGGCGTCTGGCAGTGATGTGCGTCGTAAACAGAGAGCTGTTATCGAGTTCTTAACCGCAGAGAAGGAAACAGTTGGAAATAGTCACAAATGTCTACAAAACGTTTACGGAGATGCTGTTATTGATCAAAGCACAATTGGACGCTGGTCTAAACGTGTGACATCATCGGAGAGAGGGAAAGCCAGCCTCGATGATGAGCCACGCAGCGGTCGCCCGGCATCGGCTGTGACATCTCGCACTGTGCAACTTTAGGGTGTGTCACTTTTAGGGAGAAAAGTGAAATCTTTAGATTTTCAAAGACTACTAGTGACCAAATGATGCATTTTTATGTGCTAAATCGAAATATGGCTTTAAAATCCAGATTTGACCACTCCTAGCTACTTATATTTGAAGTTGAAGTTTACGAAAAATCAGCAATTTTTGCAAGTATTTGTTTTATTGTATATAACTACATTTTACATACATTACATACAATTAAAGATATTTTGATTGTATTTCAATATTAAAACTTAGAAATATAGATAGGTTTCTTGAACTTTGCCAAGGATGCCATGTCTGCCTTGCTCTTGTTCCTGGACATGAGCTCCCTACTGGCCACCTGGCCAATGATGTACTCCTCCCTCCTCTCTTGTGAGTAAACATGTTGTGCTGCTTCAATTGTCATCCTTACACACCTCTTTACTGACTGTGTGTGTGAGGGCCATGCAGGAACTTCCATTGGTCTATCCAGAAACTCCTTGATTACAGCAGTGGTGAGGGAGCAGATCAGAGGAGGCTCAGTCACGCCAGAGTTCCAGTCAATAAGCTCCGAGAGTTTGGTGGCATCTGGGTTGATGTCAGGAGTCTTCCTGGGTCTGACACTGCAGTCTCCTACCTGTGTGTCCTCATCTCCTTCACCTCTGATTTCCAGTATCCTCTTCACTGCCTTCATCCTCTCCTCCTCCACCTCACTGCACAGCATGGCCTGGAGCACAGCCTCAGAGTGTGCATACCAGGCTGATCTCTTCACTGTAGGCATCACTATTCCTATCACCTCCTTCTTCTGACTTCTGAGCAACTCCAGCCTGTACAGTATATGCCTGAGACCCTCCACCCAGCTGTGATTTAACTTGATGTTGAACCAGTTTGGCATGTAGACTCCCACTATGAATTCCACAATTATCCTCAGATTCTTCAGGTTCCTACCCTTCAGCCCATGTTTGGAAATCCACAATCTGCAGAACCTTAGAGCCGTGGTGACCCACCTACTGTGACAGATTGGCCCAATCTCCAGGAGAGTTAGACTCTGAGGTACCTCTCCCGATCTGATGACAGTGATGATTCTGTAACCATATGATTGGTCTGTGCTGAGGTCTTTGACTACCTCCTGACTGAGATTGGGTAGAGGAGGACTAACAGTGATCCTCGTGAAGTTTGGGTTGATCTCCAGCTCAGTGGCAGTGTCTAACATCTTCCCTAGGGGCCCAGACCACTTGTTGTTGCTCAATGTCTTGCCATCCAGTGCAGTCACCAGGTGTCTGAGACTCAGCTCCCCAGTGTGCAAGTCACAGACAATCCACACCAACTTCCTGCTAAGCTTGGCCTCCACATAATGCATTACTCTTCCCTCCCAGCCAGTATTCACATTAGTACTGTCACCTCCTATGGCCAAAAAGGTCTGGTCTGCTCCTCTCTCTCTTAGCCAGTTCACCAGATGATCAGCAATGACCTCAGCATGACTTCCTTCCTCTCCAGCTTCCTCTGGTACAAAATGCCACAAATATTTCCCACCTGGTTCATTTCACACTGTGTAGTGTTCTTCCTTAATGAGGCCAGGAAACTGCCTGTCACTGCCCTCAGCTTCCATCATCACTTTGGTGTCATCTCTTTTTCCATCAAAGAAGATACAGGTGATGCCATTTTCCCTAATCTCTTCATCAAACTTCTTGACCAGCTACTTAGTCAGTCTCTCCTGAGCCCTACTCACCTTGTTGTGGTCAATCACCAGTGTTGTGTCAAACTCTGTGATAAGACCAGCATCAATCCAGGCAGCAGTGGCAATCTCTGCACTCTCTCTCAGCCAAGTGTGATGTCTCAAGCTAGCCACAGCTATGTTGGTGATATCTTCAGTGTTGTATTTCTTCTTCTTAGCCACAGGCAAGGAAGAAGTTGTCGCAGCCTCTGGTATGAAGTCTTCGTCCTCCTCTCTCCTCCCTGCCTCCTCCAATATATCTCCAGTCTCCTCCAACTCCATCTCCAGCAGTGACTCCTCCCTCAACTCCTCTTCTTTCTTGGCTGACTCCTCTGCCTTCCTCCTCCTCTTCTTCTCGGCCTTCCTTCTCTGCTCTTGTTCTGCAGCACTGCTTCCTGTCTCCTGGTCTCAGGATGATCAGCTAGACCCATCTGGTGTGCCCCCACACTTCCCACCTTTTCTCTCTGACCTTTAATGAAGGCAAGCTCCTGCACTGGTATCTTCTGCTCGCTCCTGCAGCTGCAGTCAATGTGAACCTCACTGTTGCAGACAGGGTTACACACAAGCTCACTGCAGCTCCTGATCACACAGTGACAGGTCAGGATGTCCACCAATTTGTCCAGTTTCATCATGAACCTATCTTTGACCTCTAGCTTCACATTGCCAATGGACACCTTCACTGCCTCATCCCACAGTGCCTTCACTTTAGCCCTGATCCTAACCTCAGTGTTGATTACAGGTCCTGTGAATAGAGCGTTGGCCTTTCCCCACTGAGCCAGTAGCCCTGGAATAATGCCGTTGTTAATCAGGTCATTAACTGGGTAATTCCTCCTGTCTTCCTCACTCATCTCTCTCCTCAACAAACCATACCTCAGCTGTGGGCAGCTCAGCAGGGGGAAGTTCCCTCCCAGTCCCCACCAAATGACTTATCAATGGCACATTGATATACGATGCTACAGTCATAGTTAGGTTATATTTCAAACCTTTATGGTCAAATATAAGTAGGTAAATGGCTTTTTTAAACAACACTAAAGATATTTCTAAGTTTGCTAGATAATATGACATCATTTGAGCATTAGTAGTTTTTGAATTGCTGACTTTACTAAAATTGACACACCCTAGTGCAACGTGCTAACAGCATCATTCAATCAAATTGGCGCCTCACATACAAGGAGCTATCACTAGAGATCGGAATTAGTGAAGGAAATGTGAATACGATAATTCAGCAACTGGGATACTCAAAAGTGTGTTCACGGTTTGTTCCTCGCGAACTGACTCAAGATCACAAAGCCCAAAGAAAAGAAATTGCTTCTGAGTCGTTGGTTCGATACGAGACAGAAGGGGATGACTTCCTTTCACGAATTGTGATTGGGGATGAGACTCGGGTACACCACTTTGAACCTGAAACAAAACGCCAATACATGAGTGGCATCACACAGACTCCCCACGCAAGAAAAAGTTCAAAATGGCTCCCTCTGCAGGAAAGGTTATGGCTACCATCTCATGAGACATGAAAGGGGTGATTCTTGTGGACATTATGAAGAAAGGATAAACAAACAATCAACTCAGAGGCATATATTGCTACCCTACAGAAACTCCAGAGACGTATAAAACGAGTTCGACCGGAGAGAAAACTGGAAGACGTCCTTCCTCTGCAAGATAACGCAAGACCACACAACAGTTTGCAAACAAGAGAGGCGATCACAAAAATCGTGACCGGAAAATTCGCCGTAAACATTTTCGCCGTAGGAAAATTCGCCGTAAACATTTTCGCCGTAAACATTTTCGCCGTAAGACAAATTCGCCGTAAGGATATTTCGCCGTAAATAAAATAAAATTAAAATTAAAAAAAAAGTTTAACTGAACCCTTATAATAGCCGGTGCTGGTTAAGTGTGCGGTCTACCTAGCTTCGAGCAGTCTACCACAATTAAGATTCTTTATACTGTACGGCATTGACGATTGGTTAGGTTAAGTCGTGATAGTTTGGTTAAATAAATTTCTTAAATAAATTCCTTATCTTGCTTTGAAACTCACTATATAGGAGGAGAACGAGGCCGAGGCGCGCGAAGGCGAAGAATGGAGCCAACATTCTTTATACTGTACGGCATTGACGATTGGTTAGGTTTAAGTCGTGATAGTTTGGTTAAATAAATTTCTTAAATAAATTCTTTATCTTGCTTTGAAACTCACTATATAGGAGGAGAACGAGGCCGAGGCGCGCGAAGGCGAAGAATGGAGCCAACATTCTTTATACTGTACGGCATTGACGATTGGTTAGGTTAAGTCGTGATAGTTTGGTTAAATAAAATTTCTTAAATAAATTCCTTATCTTGCTTTGAAACTCACTATATAGGAGAAACGAGGCCGAGGCGCGCGAAGGCGAAGAATGGAGCCAACATTTCCTATAGAATTGTGGAATGTTGTCGAAAGAACTCATAATAATATGCCGAGAACGAACAACAGTATAGAAGGCTTCCAACAATGCAATACAAAGCTCTATTACTAACATGCATCCAAGTATCTAGAAACTCATAACCAATTTGATGAAGGAAGAGAGTTTATTTTTAAGAAGTTTTATCACTGACTTTTACCATTGAATAAAGACTTGCCTTTTTAATGCTTATATAATACCCTTTATCATCCATTGATTATTTTTAAAAATTTTACGGCGAAATGTCCTTACGGCGAATTTGTCTTACGGCGAAAATGTTTACGGCGAAAATGTTTACGGCGAATTTTCCTACGGCGAAAATGTTTGCGGCGAAATTTCCTAGAACCCACAAAAATGCGCTTGACTGTGTTACCCCACCCTCCATACAGCCCGGATCTGGCACCATCAGACTTCCATTTGTTTGGGCCAATGAAGGATGTTATTCGTGGAAGAAAGTTTCAGAGTGACGATGAGGTTGTTGAGGAGGTTAAGAGGTGGCTCCTGCGGACCCCAGCGGACTTTTACCAACAAGGAATAAAGGCCCTTGTTTCGAGCTGGAGGAAAGCCGTAGAAAAGGATAGAGACTATGTGGAAAAACAAAAACTTGTATAAAAGGTATGTAACTACTTGTGTACAAAATTTTTGGAACTTACAAGGAAACTTGGAAAGAAAAAAAAAGGTGGGGCAAAATATATTGAGTGGCCCTCGTATTTGCTTGCGTAGGATCCGACCACGGATCGTTACATCATCCGTATGCGGACGATGGGCACCCACTCACCTACTACTACTACTACTACCCAGACCCAACGTCTCTTAACCTGGCTAAGGTTAACCATTAACCAACGTGAACAAAGTTTTGCTTTAATTTATATAAATAAATAGTTTTTAAACTTCTAATAAAGCATACAACCACATGAGGTGTTTTTTGTAAGTTAGGTTAGGTTAGATTAGATTACAGTAATTGCCCTAGCATTTTTGCTTCTCATGCTTACTAGATCTTTTAATACATTCATCTTTAGTAATTCAGTAATTAAATTCTCTGTTTTTCGCGTATAATTTTATGACATCTATAAAATTTGTCACATTTTCAAACGACATATCAAATGACCTTCCATAATAACAATTAACTAGCGTAGGCCTCGCGACTTGGGACGCATGTCCAACACGTTTAAATCTGTTTAAAGTAAAGTTAATTTTTCAATGAATTTTCGTGGCAAAATAGCCTCGTCTTACAACCGGTGTTCTACACGCTATAGCTACACCAACTAGTCCCATGTTTAACTATTATTTATTTATAGATTTATTTACAATTTTTGTTTAAAAAAAACCCACTGATTCATGACATAAAAGGGTGTTTGCAATTTAATGATCAATTTTCTTTTTTAAAATAAAACAAAATATTGTCCACTACGGCTAAGTTTTACCCTTAACTTCGCTATCTAAAAGAAAGCGGTGTTGTGACGTGGTCACGATGTACCCTTATTTGTTTAGAAATACACTTGTGATCAACTTTTTTTTTATATAAATACTCTAGATTAGAATTTAAATATCAAATAAGGGAATGAATTTTTATATCCATACCGAGAATTTTTCTACATTTGGTTGAGATCAAGTCAAAACAAAGGCTCAGTTCAGAACTGAGACCATGTTTATCTCAACTCTCAACTTGCATTTGCATTATTTTTCAATCTTTTGTTTGTCCGTCTTTTCTTAGTTTTTCTTTTCAGTTAAGCATTTAAAGTCACGCTTTCTTATAAAAGTATAGAAATTTTAAGAGTTTACTAATAGTAAATTTAATTTTGAATTTAAATACCTGGAGTGGCTTCTCCATTTGTGAAGTTTTCGTTTTCAACTACTTCCGTTTCAGGCGTGGTTTTGTTCCAAGGAACCATTTTAAATGGGATCTCCTGCAGATTTTTTCCGCAGAAATTCTGGAAGATGAAATAAAATTAATTAAATAATGCGCATCAGTTTCAATGGTTCAATTTATGTCTTCAAATGAACTTGGATGAAGTTTAAATAATTCATAGAAGTTAATATCTATAAATCCAAGCCCTGTTCACGAAAGTAAATCAATCAGGTCTTTAAACGTGTTGAGGCCCTTAATTCAGACCTATCACCACCCGATTTCTTTCTTTGGAAATACATGAAAGGGAGAATTTACATAAATGATCGAAAGGACTTCAATAAGCATAAGAAAATTATCACTCCAAGGCATCATCAACATTACAGAAGAGATTCTAAAGCGTGTGAGCACGAACGTGCGACGACGTGCCCACCTCTGAACCAAAGAGAGTGGTGGGCACTCTTCACCATATGTTATTGAACGAGATATTCACGCTTTTTCAGGAAAACTTGAACTGTTACATTTTAAGATCATTTCTTTGTTCTCTCTGCAAGTGTACTACACTCTCTCTCTCATCTACCGACGTTTTCCAGATTTGTGGGTGCGATCGTGGTGTGATAATTTGGTGGAGTGAGAGATAGTAGAGTGTGGTGAAATGCCTATATACCCTTCAAAAGAGGAAATTTCAAGTTTTAAGATAAAGAATAAAATAATATTTGGAGTTGTTTGGCCTCCTTCGTAACAGCAAAAGTCATGTGACGGAGGGGATCTATAGCTTTACGTGGAATCCGAACCACGGGTCGCTACATCATCTGAACTCAGAGGACGGTCATCCATCCTACTACTAATCAGATCCAACGTTGGTTAACCTTGTTAATCTAACGCAGAGCTTTCCAAACTTTTCACGTTGGCGACACACTATTTAAGCATAAAAATTTTCACGACACATTAATTAATTTTTGTTATCAAATATCAAATATCAGATAATTTTTCAGTAGGTGGTTTATCTTGTAGCCGATTTTGTTGATAGAAAAATCAAAATTTTCAAAATACAAAAAACACTAATGTGTCGCGACACACAGTTTGGAAAGCTCTGATCTAACGGGAAACTGTGTTGCGACGTGGCCACACAGCAGGTGCTCTAAAATAAGCCCTAGAATGCCCTAGATCAGTGGTTCCCAAACTGTGTTCCGCGGAACCCTGGGGTTCCACAGAGGCTTAACAAGGGTTCCGTGACACGTTTTCTAATCAGTCTAATCAGGTCTTAACATTAAGGTCTAATTAAGGTCCTAATATGTATACATAATTTTACCTTGTGGCTTTTTGTTAAATAATATTTTATATTCTTATTCTGACTTGAAATGGCACCATCGTGGATTTGGGATCGCTAAATATTTTTCGCTAAAATTAAAATCTGCTAAGTATATCTAAATAAATTTTCGCTACTCGGCTACTGAGAGTGTAATTTGGCAGATTTTAATTTTAACGATTTTATAAAAGACTGGTTCTATTAGTACCAGTGGTGTAGTCGTAATTTCTTCAGTGGGGTAACGCAACAACAATTTTTCTTATACAGGGTGTCCCAGAATTAACTATCTATTTCAATGAAATCGGACAAATTTTTTAAAAACACACTTTTATTTATGTTTATCATGTTTAATATGTGTTAAAAATGTATAAATTTCTAAATTTTTTTCATAATTTTATTTTCATAATTTTTTCATAGTTTTTCATAGTTTTATTTTCATTCTCTTTCAGAACCCTATTAATAATGAATACACAAGAACGCATCTTTGTTGTAACATCCCGTATCAAAGGAATGCAATGTAATGAAATCAGAGAAAAATTTACAAGAAGATTCCACAGAACCGGTCCTACAGACAAAGCGATTCGTGAACTTGTGAACAAATTTAAAAGAACTGGATCCGTACACGACGAGGTGGGAAGAGGACGCCCAAGGACAGCACGTAACAGTACCGAACAGGTACGACAATTGTTTGAGGATGAACCAACAACTTCGGTTAGGGAGGCCGGTCGAAGACTCAACATATCCAAGACAACAGTTCATAGAATCTTGCGTTCGACACTGATGAAAAAGGCTTATCACATTCAAGTACTGCATGCCCTAAATGAAGAGGATTATCCAAATCGAGCAGCAAGGTGTGCAGAAATTGTGGATCAAATCGAAAATGAAAGTTTATTGGATAACATCTTATTCAGTGATGAGGCGACTTTCCACACGTGTGGTAAAGTCAATCGACACAACTGTCGTATCATAGAATGACAAAGAGACTCTCCAAAAGTAAACGTGTGGCTTGGAATGACCAAATCCAAAATTTATGGCCCATTCTTCTTTGCGGAAGCAACTGTAACAGGTACCGTCTACCTTGATATGCTTCAGCAGTTTCTCGAACCACAGCTTCTTGATGATGGCATTCTTGATAATGTGTTTCAACAAGATGGAGCACCATGTCATTATGCTCTAATTGTTCGAGAATACCTCAACAGACGCCTTCCGAATCGGTGGATTAGACGTGGAGGACCTCGACCTCGGCCTCCGCGTTCTCCGGATTTGACACCCCTGGATTTCTTTGTATGGGGTTTCATAAAAACAAAGGTTTATCGCCAAAAGATCAATAGTTTAGCTGAACTTAAAGAACGCATCCAGTTGGCAGTGCGGGAGATAACACCTGAAATGCTTCAAAATGTGTTTCGCAGCGCTGAGGATAGATTTGAAATTTGCAGAGATACAGACGGTGCACATGTTGAAACTTCTCAATAAAGTTTTGACTTATGATTTATAAATATATTTGTTTTTGTATCATAATTTAGTAATAAACACAAAATTATGTCAGTTTTGATTAAATTTGTCCGATTTCATTGAAATAGATAGTTAATTCTGGGACACCCTGTACAGCGTTTCTATAGAATTCTACAGCGTTTTTGCATTTTATGTACATTCCCAAAAACACGATGAAATTGAAGGGGTTAGGAAAGAAATATAGTTAGAAAGAGTATGTATTACAAAAATGTTCAGTCGAAGCAGCAAAAAATATAAAAAATATAAAGTAAAATAAAACCAGTGGGGTAACGCCGTTACCTTGCGTTACCCCCGGACTACACCACTGATTAGTACTGTTTTAAAATAAATATCATATAAATTCTGTCATATTATTTATGACAAATTTTAATATATATATTTTACTCGAGAGAATTTAACTGTAATTAATTTTGAGCAATATGTTTTCGCTAAAATTAAAATTTTCTAAGTTACCAGTTGATTTGATGTGTACTTGTTTGTAAATAATTGTGAACCACTCAGTATAACTAGCCGTTGGCGTGATGCACTGTCAAGTTAATTTCTGATAGGCTTTACTTACTCAAGTGTTTTCAGTGTAAAAATTTGCAGTGTGTTCATCACTAAAATCTGTAAGTTTTGTTGCTCAATAAATATTTTACAGCTCTAAGTCTAATATATATTATATATATATATATATATGGAGTTGGGGTTCCGCGAAATAAAAACAAGTCTGTAAGGGTTCCGACAGTTAGTAAAGTTTGGGAACCACTGCCCTAGATGATTCAAACTCTGAAATTTTTTATTTCGACATGACAGAGTTTGGAACACCCTGTATTCCTTGGTGGGTGTTATGTGAAGAAGGCATTAAAATATTTTATATGTATTTCCTACGGCTATAAAATAACTCAACCCCAAATTTGTACACGGTTAATTAGACAATACGAATATCAGAGTAAAAATTATTAGTATCATCGACAGTTTTACTGCGCTGTCTAGACGAAAAATATTCCATAACATTTGTATACTCATGTCCATAGATGACTCCTCCCCTTGCGAATGTCCCTCAGAACTTCACAAAATATGTTCAGTATCCCCTCTCCCATTTGTATTTGAAACCCAAATTACATTTTAAACAGAAATTAAATAAATTTGACGAGATCAGTTTCGAACCCCGGTTCATTTGGTGAGAACCCAAAAGTTAATTGACTCCACAGCAAGCACCTATAGTTCAATGGGTAACACCAATTCCCTATACACGAAATGAAGACACTAAGGTAGGCGGGGATTCGACTTCCAATAGTGCTGGTAAATTATAAGCCAGCAGTTAGCGCAATGGGCCGCATTCGTTTGGCCTAAGCGCAATATATATTTTTGTGGGTTTTCAAACAAATGTTCAGGATCGACCTACGTTTGACCCCTTTGCAGCATCCCGCCGCATTTGGGGGATTTTTGTGGTACCCATTCGGCTGCCACCCACACTCTAAATAGAGGTAGACGTTTCGTTAAACGTTTCATTGTCCCAATTATTTCAGCATTCAAGTTTAAGAGAATATTTTAATGTTGAAACTAATGTTGGGTTCTCTCACCAAACGGATTGCAGTTTGACAGTTTGAAAATTACAGTAATGATGTAAGTATTACCGTATTATGTATGCGTACGTACGTACGTACGTGAACAGGTAATTTAAAACGTAATTTTGTTGCTAAGTAGAAAGTAAATTTGATTTTCAGTCTATCCGAGGTCATGTGATTGGGAATTAGTGAAGGTCACCGATCCAATGTGAGACTGGTTGCGGCTCATTCTATTACGCTCTCTCACGGAGAACAGACTTAAACTCCTCACACTTTTTGTCATCTTGACATATGATATGAAATAAACGCGACTGAAATAATAAATAAGTAAATAAATAAGTAATGAGATAAACAAATAGGTATCCTTCTGTAAGGGCTGTCTCTCTATATGTACGAGTATATATGGAGGAAAAAGGTTATTCGGTTACCATGGAGACCTTCAGGCCATAAAAGGCCGTGAGAAAAGAAATGGGTCTGGGAAGGGCCATATTCAGGTGTGGGAGGTAGTGGAAGAAAGTATATTGAGAGGAGGCGTGTGGGGCTTGCAACACTGTAGTGTTGAAAGTAGGGAAAGTAGGGAATTTCCCGTGTAGACAAACGTGGGTATTACTACTGTCATGAAGGGGTATAATTTTCATTTGAGCTCTTTCTCTCCACTCATCTATCTTTCTGTTTAGCTTATTATCTACCCATCTATCTGTCTACTATTAACAGGTAAAAATTAAAAACGTGTTAACCTTATTCGTGTTATAAGAATAGAAGCGAGTTTAAGGTTAAAAATAAAAAAATACGAGTCTCTTAATGAGTTTTGTATTCAAAGGTAATAAATGCGCGCGCGAACATCTTCACTGAAGCATATACCTACTAATAATCACAACCAAGGCCACATAACGAGTAGTCCTAAATTTTTTAAAACAGGATGTTCCTTGTTAAATAATCTCCAGTGAAAAGTTGAATTTAACTCCATCTAAATTTATGGTGCAATGCGTGTATTGAAAGAAAGGTTATAATTTATGAAACTTTTGTGTTAACCACCTCATAAAAATTACTCTACACTGTACAGACCTATCAATTCACTGTAACTTTATACAAAAAACATACTTGGTTGCAACAAACAAGATTCATGGTAAACTATTTGCTAACAAATCCAAGAATAACTCATCCATGCTATTTTAGCATTAACCATTTAATTTTTCTTATAAATTTGTTGACGGTTTCCTTAGACGAAGAAATTCCTAAAACCATTTTTATCAACCTAATTAAAATTGGTCCAATAAGATGGTCTTTTCATAATAAGTAACACGAGCGGTTCTTACGCTCTTAATAACGTTAAAAAGTTCTGTTCTTTTAACACGCCACTACTACTAACTTCAGAATTGTAAAAGGGTTTTGGAACATAGGCGAAAAAAACATAAATAGCATTTCTTTGTTTATATCATTTGAATGTACGAACTTTGTATATAAGATGAGCAAAATTGATGACATCATCTTATTATCATCATACGTAATCTGCGACACACAATTCTAAACATTAAATAAATAAAAAAGTTCTCTTTCTGTTTCGCAGTTTTAGACAGTAAGCAGAATATTAAATTTTTAATTAAGTGATCCTCTTTGCATTCTTCTTCTTCTTCTTCTTCTTCTTCTTCTTCTTCTTCTTCTTCGGCCTTCCTTCTGCTCTTCCAATAAAATGTTTATTACCACCAAGGGTGCATCGCCGAAGATATTACAGGAAAAGTTGTCAAACCAGTCGAGAAAAATATTTTTTTCAGGGATTGCATAAGGTAAAGTGTTACCGCAGCAATACACCGACCAGTAGTAATAAGATTACCTTTTTGATTTTTCTAAACTCTTCAAACGTGTTCTGACCTTATATTTGGACAAACAAGAGGTGTGTAACTGTAAGCGATCAAAACAGTTTGGTGCATCACGTAGCTATAGGTAACTTTGTTATTCACATATTGCAGAGATGACGAAGAGATACCTAATGTAATAATTATTTTGTTATAACGGTGCGTTTGAGGAAGGAAAAGCTCTTTAAAAGAGATTAGGATGGGTGACGGTTCATGCTCACCTTCAAAGCCATAATGGTCCTTAATTGACAGTCATTGGTTGCCTGCTCAAGTATCTAATTGTTCATTCACTCACTCGCTCATTCTCTCTCTCTCTCTCTCTCTTTATCCTATCCTACGTAGGTCCGTACGCAGTTGCTCGATCGCCTCGGGCGTCCCAACATTGGCCCCAAGCTTCGCGCTGATGACACGAAGCTTGGGGCCAATGTTGCGACGCCTGAGGCGATCGAGCAACTGCGTGCGGACCTACGTAGGATAGGAGAGTGGTCCGAAAAATGGCAAATGGCGTTTTAACTTTGGTAAATGCAAGGTGATGCACATTGGCTACGCCAATCCCAAGTCGGACTACTCCATGTTGGGGAGTAACATCGAGGCCACTGATTTGGAAAAGGAGTTGGGTGTGCTAATTATCAGCGACCTTAAGTTTATCAAACAGTGCGTAGAGGTGAAAAAGAAAACCCAGAAGTTGTTGGGTTATATCAGGAGGCAATTTCGATTTCGGAACAAGGAGATTGTGCTCTCTCTGTACAATTCTCTTTTTCGGCCGCACCTGGAGTATGCTGTGCAGTTCTGGTCGCCCAACCTCAGGAAGGATATTGAGAGGCTGGAGCGAGTGCAGGCGAGGGCCACAAAGTTAATCCTTTCCGTTAGGCATATGGGCTACAATCGACGCTTACGCGCCCTGAATTTGTTTTCGCTGGAAACTCGGAGGCTGCGCGGTCAACTCATCGAGGTTTTCAAGTTCTTACGCGAGTTCAACAATGTCGATTTTAGAAGCATGTGTAGTTTAAATGATAACCCAATTCGCAACAATAGTTGGAAATTGGATTTGAAACGGTTTAGGACCAGTGTGTGTGTGTGGGAATTACTTTACGTATAAGATCTGTGACACGTGGAACAGGCTACCTTCAGAAGTTGTGAACAGTTCTTCTGTGGTTCTGTTCAAGAAAAGGTTAGACCGAATCTTGCACACTATTTGAGGGTAACAGAATTTTTCCCTGGCACCCGTTGCCATTGGTACCTCCTCGGTATAGGCCGCAAGGCCTTTTGAGGTATTACTTTTCCTTGTAACTCCTTGTAACTCTCTCTCTCTCTCTCTCTCTCTCTCTCTCTCTCTCTCTCTCTCTCAATCTCTCTCTCTCTCTCTCTCTCTCTCTCTCTCTCTCTCCCTCTCTCAAATCTGAATAGGTCTATGTATCATTACCACTATCACGCAAAAGTGATATAGTCAGTAACTAATCATTACATTAAGTTACTAAAAGAAACAAGAATTTTTCTAAAGACCAAACCAAAGCAGTAAAACAAAACAAAAAAAATGGCTGCTGAAGGTAACCGAACGCATCAGTTATTACATACGACTCATTATTTATTTCAGTTTACATTAGGTACCTATTTCGCTTTGTTATGCTAATTACAAATGCAAACAACTTTAAAAAGAAAGAAGACTATTAACGTCAATTACATATTCATCTTTATTTGTCCTGAGTTTTCTCGTGAGATCTATGCCTTTTAGTCTCGAATGTACACGCTGTTCTTTTTTTTTTATGTAATAATTCTGGAGTATCCCGTTTCAACATCCAGCAGTAATCAGCTATCATGCTGATGTCCCACCTTCCCTGATATCTCTTCTCCATTTCTTTGATGTCTTGGTGAAACTGTTCTCCTTGTTCTTCGCTGAGTGCTCAGAGATTCTCAGGGAAGTAATCCAAGTGCGAATGTAAGAAATGTAATTTTAAACTCGTATTACAACTCAACTCTCTTAACTTATTTAGCATGTTGTTCACAATGTTTTGGTAATTTGGGTCCTTGTTGTTCCCCAAAAATTTGCTGATAACATCCTTAAAAACAATCCATGCTTCTTTTTCAAGATTGTTCATTATTCTAATCTGGGGACCAACGAAAATTCCTTCTTTCAATTTTGCTTCCGAAAGAGTTGGGAATTTACCACACGGATACTTAAAACAATCTCCATCTTCGTCCAAGGCCTTAACAAATTGCTTCATCAAGCCCAATTTTATGTGAAGTGGAGGTAAAAGGACTTTCTTCGTGTCAACCAAACTTTCACGTTGAATGTATTTAGAACCAGGTGTCAGGTTGACTCTGTGTGGCCATTCCTTTTTTATCCAGTGCTGAGTTCTTGCTCGGCTATCCTATTCACACAAAACACATGGCAATTTCGTATAACCTGGTTGTTGACCTAACAACATACAAATCACTTTTAAGTCTCCACAAAGTAGCCAACCGTGTTCTTTGTATTTAACCTTAGCTAGAAGAAGCTCAAGATTTTCGTACGTTTCCTTCAAGTAAACCGAATGAGCCACAGGAACGGATGCATACAAGTTACCGTTGTGAAGGAGGACGCCTTTTAGACTTCTTTTGGAGGAATCAATGAAAAATCTCCACTCATTTGGGTCATAGACTGCAGCGCCAGGCTTAAGTATTAGTTCCGAAACATTGTTGCAATATACCAGTGAATTTTCTTGAGAAAAATAATGAATGAAAGTTTGGATAAGAAATTTCCTTTTTTGTTTTTAGTATTGTTGCCTTGCACGTTACATGAACAAAAATAGCAGTCATTGCTGTGATTTCTCGGCTCACGCCAGACCATTGGAATCCCAGAAGGTAACGAATCCCTTTTACCTTTACTCCACAGTCTAAGTTGTTCAACACAAACACCGCAAACTTTATGTGTAGCCCATGATTTGTCTTGATCCCCAAGTTTCATTCCGAAGTACGCATAGTATGCTTTCTTGACGAAGTCTGTAATATCTCGCCTTTGTTTTTTCACAGTAAATTTTCCACAAATATAACAGAAAATGTTTGGGCTATTTGCACACCCTCTGGTTGCCATAGCGACACATAAATTTCAAAAGAGAAATATAGTCACCGAACACCTTTGAATAATAAAGAACTACTGGTCAAAAAAAGAAACGCAATTTTTGAGATTTATTAATAAACATGAGGACTCAGTATATAGTAAATGATTCTTTAACATAACAAACAGTCAATAACGCGTATGGCCACCCCTAGCCACAATGCAGGCTTGGAGTTCCACATTCTTTGTGTCCAGTCACGGTGCTGATAGGCCCATTGCAGGCGTCGTTGCCTTCTTGCATCAGTGAGAAAAGGAACTCTGTAAGGCCTGCGGGATCGGAGTCCTGCATTACGGAGTCGGTTTCTGACGGTCTGGTCACTAATTCTGTTGTTGTGGATACCAGGTGTCTCTCTGGCTGTCTGACGAGCATTCCACTGCCGATGACGCAGGTGCTGCAGTACAATGTGGCGATCCTGGCGTTGGGTCGTCACACGAGGTCGCCCACGTCTTGGCAGGTCCTGAACACTTCCTGTGGCATTGTACCGTCTAACAAGCCTAGAGATTGTGCTGGGATGCACATGCATTCGTTGCTCAACTTGGACAGCAGACATGCCTGCATCCAACATGCCCAAGGCACGACCTCTGTTGACCTCTGAGAGTCGTGGCATGCCTCAATCGCGGGAAAAAGTTTGGTTTTCTCAACGGGCAGTGTGTATTCTGTGAAGTCAAAGAAAAAATGCATGCCTTCATAAAGAATACATTCAATTTAATCTCTGTTTATTGTTTGTAACAAAATGGCGTCTTAGCCGGGATTAGTCAGGTTTAAAAACATGCACTAAGTGGCTTTAAAAGATTTGAACAAACATTTAACCATAATCTTGAAACTGTGATAATACCACTAACAATTTAAATTTTACACCATATGCAAGCTAATTGCGTTTCTTTTTTTGACCAGTATATAACCTCGCACGCACTAGACAGACTGACTCATCTCGTGGCTTGTCAATCACTTATATACTAGCGATGCGTTTCTCGAATGTTCTAGAAGACGCTATGACGTCACTTCTGATCTGGAAGCATTTATAGTCAGTAGTTTTTAATAAAAATTTAATTGAGTCAATTTTAATGAAAATTACTTACATATGTAATATGAAATATGACATTTTGTGAAAAATCTGTACGTGATGGCGAAAAATGAATATTATTTTTGGAATCAGGGTGCAAAAATTGTTATATAAGTGATAAAATATTTCGGACAACAAAACCATCGCAGGCTGTGATATTATAAATGATAAAATTGACCTCTTTCTTACCCTAGCTCTCTAATAACAGAACGATGTGCGTTATTGGCTACTTGAATATGAATTCCAAGCGATGTGTCTTTTTTGAATGAACGAAGCTATTTATCAGAGCTGGGCACTTGCGGCATATTGCGGTACTGCGGTACTGCTGCACTACCAAACCGGTACCAAACCGGTACGCGGAAATTTGAATGCGGTAGCGGTACTGCGGTACTTTCAGCGATCCTTTGCGGTACTGCGTTATGGGGGCCCGGGGTGGTAGTGCGGTGGTACCGCAAGTACCGCAGTACCGCAAAATATGCCGCAAATGCCCAGCTCTGCTATTTATAACTTTTTTCGGTGCTACTATAGCGTGATTCCTACCCGTGACTTCGATACTATAGGGTGATTCCTACCCGTTTTGGTTCGAAACTACAGTACTGTAGAGTGTGATTCCTATCCAAGGTATAAATGAAAATATAATAAATATAAAATGCTATTTATTATTCAATTTTATTTATTTAAAAAATAGTTTCGGTGCTACTATAGTATGTGGTCTACCTACGATTGGTTAGTCACGATATTTTCGTTAAAACTAACGAAAATATCATGACTAAACCTAACCAATCGTCAAGGGCGATGGACATTGGAATGTAAACAAGCAATTAGTAAACAAGGTAAGAAGCTATAATTAAAAGGTAGACCGCCGAATCGAGGTAGGAATCACGCTATAGTAGCACCCTTTTTTCATTAAAATCTGGCATTTCTCTGACTATAATTTTTTCAAAAGATATCATTGTTAAAGCTGTTAATCTGTCGTTTGTCATGATATTAAGTAAATTTTTTTTCTTTTATTCTATTTGAAGTTGGAAAAACATCTTTCATGTTTTGACATTGTTATTGGTGGTGTTATACGACATCCTAACAAAAACACAATTTGGATTTAGAGAAGACCACACCACAAAACACGCCATTAATATGCTATTAGAAAATATCTATAAAAACACACCCCTAAATTACAAAAAACACAATCTTAGTTTTCCTTGACCTGTCGAAAGCCTTTGATACACTCATGATATCTTACTAATCAAATTAAACACATATGGCATAAGGGGAAATATGCTAAATTGGTTTAAGTCATATCTCTCTAATCGTCACCAGTATGTTAAAGTAAATGACATTTCATCAAAATATGCTATATTGGAAAATGGGGTTCCACAAGGATCAGTCCTTGGACCCTTACTCTTCTTAATACATGTAAATGATTTTTATCGATTAACAACATTAGACTGTATTCAATATGCAGATTGAACACTCACACTCACTTCTACACACCACGATATCAATTACCTAATGAACGAAGTGAACAGGCCATTAAATGATGTCTATAGATGGATGAGTGCAAATAAGATCTCACTAAACTTGACAAAAGCATCATATATGATCGTAACTAAAAAAAACTGCAATCGTGCACACACCATTAATAATTAGAAACACTCCTCTTGCAAACGTAAATAAAGTTAAAGTTCTTGGCATCAAGTTAGATGAAAAACTAAATTTTAAAATCAAATCAAATATCTAGATTTCTCTACATAATGTTCAAACTTAAAAAAACAGTTCCCCAAAATGCCATCCTCACACTGTATTACTCATTTATCCATCCACACTTGCAATATGGAATCAAAGCATGGGGTAGTACAAAGAATTATATACTGTATCCGCTAGAAGTAATCCATAAAAAGTGTTTACGAACTCTGTCAGACAATGATGACAGACGATCTCATATCTCTCCACTGTTCAGAAACTTAAATATTCTAAAACTAAATGATCTGTATGAACTTACTGTCAGTATCAGTATGTACAAAGTTGCTAATAATAGAAACTATACTTCGCCCATTCACAGGGCGATTACTCTCTATCAGACTAACCATAATTATAATACAAGTCTTCCCAATGATTTCATACATAAACCAAATTATTCCATGAAAATTGCAGGAAATGCTCTCTCCTACAAAGGGGCAGATATTTGGGACGCTACCCATAAACGTCAGACAAGCAGCATCACTAGTATTGTTTCGCAACTCACTAAAGAAACACTTTATAAACTACTAATGTATGTGTATATATATATATATATATATATATATATATGCATATTTATTGCAATTTGTAAATATTAATAAACAATGAAAATCACCTATTATATATGCATTATATATGCAAAATTCACGCTCTTAAATGGATGCAATCATAAACTATATAAATTAGATGTTAAAAGTTTCCAATATATTACGCCATAGTTATAATATGCCTCACTCATCTGCATCTTTGTAACTTTAAGATTGTATCATAATTTGTATTGTTCGCCATTTTTCTTTTCTATTATTTCTATTATTATTACTATTATCATTTTCTATTATTTCAAAGATTATTTCAATTTTCATTTGTAATGACAGAGTTAACTAAATGCAACATTATCTTATTTCCACAAATTCTATTTATATTTGATATTCATTTCTATTTTTACATAGGAAAATGTCAAAGACTTTTGCCTGAAAAGCTGTCATGCTTCCCAACGGCATATTCAGATAAAAATACCAGAGCTGGGCACTTGCGGCATATTGCGGTACTGCGGTACTGCTGCACTACCAAACCGGTACCAAACCGGTACGCGAAATTTGAATGCGGTAGCGGTACTGCGGTACTTTCAGCGATCCTTTGCGGTACTGCGTTATGGGGGCCCGGGGTGGTAGTGCGGTGGTACCGCAAGTACCGCAGTACCGCAAAATATGCCGCAAATGCCCAGCTCTGAAAAATACTGTAATTAAACTATAAAAATTAAACGTTAATCCCAACATTGTGTAAACCAGTACAGATGTAATGTATATCTTGTGTAATGTGTTCTTTCTGACTAAAGATTATTATTATTATTATTATTATTATTATTGTTATTAATTTTTTTTATAAATTTCACAGTTTCAGCAAACGTTGGTTCTAAATCATTATCGCTTACGACTTCTAATAAGTTAACTAGACGTTCTCTGCTGCAAAAGTACTGTCTAGTGTAAAGTACTCCAGGTTCTGTTCTAAGTCTCTTTTTTTCGAGCATAGTATAAGCTTCAACTGCCTGATTTTAGCATACAACTGAAAATTGTAAGCAAGAATTAATTTGCTCGCTTCCAAATGGTTGGTAAAATTTATTCTTTCTCTAGCTTGAAGCATAACAACATCACAAACTTCCTTTGCAGCAATTAATTTAACATCTCTCCTCTTTACTTTAAAATTTTCACTTTATCTTTAAATTTCTTTCTTTTCTTTCAATTTCTCTTCTTTGCTTTCCTTTAAAACTTTCACTCTTCTTTAAAATTCCTTACATCTTTTAACCTTCCTTTTTAAACAGACAGCCTCGTAGGGACCAGACCTCGTAGGGACCAGACGTAGGTGTCCTTTGTATTCCTTTGGATCTGCTACGCATTTTCCTTTTATTTGATGAAGATGTATCGTTGCTTTGTTTGATATTCTCTTGCGCATCGATGTCCAATTCTTCTCGTAATTTTTTAATGATGGTATCAAAAGCAACTAAAGCGGTCTGAGCTTTAGTGGCATCATTATCTCTGGACTGAAATTGAGAATATAGAATGTCGACATGAGGTAATACTTTAGCGAAAAATGTAAGCCAATATCCAAATTCTGGTTGGTTCATTTAAAGTTCGTTTAATTCCTGCTGTTGCACATCCAGTAACTCTCGAATTGGATGCCTCCACGGAGCTGAAACATTCAATTAGTGCATCTTTTATTTCATGTACAGCAGTGACTGTTCTACTTTTAAAATTCCATCTTGTTGCAGATGGTTTTGGAATTCAGCAAACAGCTTTATCTAATGCGGCTATTCTTTGGGGAGACCTAAGAAAACCGACGGTATTCCTGTCAAACTATTAAAAAACACTCGAATGCTGTAGTTTTAAAATGTTGCTTTCTCCATGATCAAGTTGAGCTTATGTGCATAGCAATGAGCATAATGAGCATTTTTGTAAGCGTCCTTGATTTTTGCTTGAACTCCTATTTTGGTTTCGCTCACTGATAATGACCTTGAAGAGGATTATGGAAAAATTATACACGCCTGTTATACATTTTACATTACAGTTCACATTACAGTTTACAAGGCCTACTTTGGCCCTAGGCCTAAACAGGCCTACGATACAGTATTGTGTATGGTACCTTTATGTCATAATTTAATATAAGTTATAAATTTATTGCATTGTATAACTACAAATTGCCTCGTGTTTTGAGATGAAGCCCATTGGGAATAGGGAAAATTACGATACGTGGGACTAAAGAACTACAGACAGGCCCGGATCCAGACCAGTCCTCACCGATGCCAGGCATCGGTCAGATAAATTTTGGCATCGTTTCGCACTGTTCAGATTTTTTTGAAAATAGCGCCCCCTAGCGAGACTGCCTTGAAACGATACTCTCTGCTCGATTTCTGCTGAAAAATGCATAGGAACTTATACTTCGCGCATGCGCCGTACACTTTTTAATTTCTCAAATGTTTTCAAGCGCCATCTGTGTATGTAACAGGTGTTTTGCAGTGCAGCTCTAATTTCACTTTGAATAAGTCTATCTTTTGTATTTTTTGTGTTATAATATTTTATATGCTAAAGTGAATCTGAGTGAACGTTGAGGTCTACAGAAAAATGATGAAGGCACAAGCAAAGATCGAGACTTTCTTCAATACCAGTCGGTAAGTCGGATCAGACAATGATTTATTTTATGCTTGGAAAATCAGTCAAATTGTAGAATAATATATTCAACTCTACTCCTCCCTACTGGGGGTCTCACAATGTTACCTTATCATTATTCATATTATTGGTCATTCTTTTCAGGGAAGTACCACCAGTACCTTCTTGCTCAACTGACATCTTAGATGATTTGGGTGACAGACCATCGCAGAAAAGGAAGTTTGATGAAATCAGATATGACGCAGATGATCCAGTGTGCAAAATACAGAACACAGACACGACATGTGGTAAGAATTGATTTCTTATATTGTTGCCGTTAACTAAAAAAATATCCCATTCATTTATTGTCATGAATGTAGTACAAAACAAGTTTGAACAAGATGTTCTCTACAATTTATACTGAAACTAATCATAAATTGATGGTTTTATGACTGGAATTAAAAAGAATATTGTTTTGAATTTTAGGTGAGGACATAATATCATCAAACCTCAGGAATGACATCGGCCTATATTACCAGTGTGTGAGCGATTTGAATGATGACAAGAAGTATGAGCTTTTGACTTCCCACTGGCAACCTCCTGCAAGATACAAGTTTCCAGGTACCAACAATTATGGCAGGAAGCGATTCTTCAGTGGAGAATGGCTAAAGATGTATTCCTGGCTGGTGTATTCACCATCAGAATGTGGCGCATTTTGTTTAACCTGTGTGCTGTTCGGTATAGCAAGTGGCCACAACAGCAGCAAGTTGGACAAGCTGTACAAGTCACCTTTGACCAACTGGGTAACAGCTACAAATAAATTGGCCGAACATAATAGCAAGTCAGATTTCCACAAACACGCAACACTTTTTGTTGATAATTTTCGCAGAATCATGTCCAACAAGTCACAACCAGTGAATCGACTTATTTCATCAGCAATCAGCAAACGTGTCGCAGCAAACAAACAAAAAGTAGCATCAATAATAAAGACTGTGATCTTGTGTGGTAGGCAGAACTTCGCTCTTCGAGGGGACTATGAAGATGCTGAAGACGACTCGAAGAACAGAGGCAACTTCTTGGCACTGTTGCAGTTCCGCGTGGATGCTGGTGATGTGGTCCTCGAAGAACACTTGAAATCAGCTCCCAAGAATGCAACATATACATCAAAGACAATACAGAATGAACTGATCTCCTTCATCGCTACCCACATTCAAGACGAAATTGTGAAGGAGATTAACACAAGTCCTCTGTTCTCCATTCTTGCAGATGAAGCTACTGATGTCAGCAACAAGGAACAACTTCCACTTGTGTTGCGTTTGGTTGACAACACAGATTCTATTCGTAAAGAGTTTGTTGGTTTCTTTGAATGTGTGAATGGTGTCACTGGCAAAGCCATTGCTGACTTGCTGTTGCAAGTGGTTAGTTATCACGGCTTAGATATGAAGAAATGCAGAGGCCAGTGCTATGATGGAGCAGGCAATATGGCTGGACAAGTCAAAGGTGCAACAGCTTTGATAGCACAGCAGTATCCAAAGGCACCTTATGTCCACTGCCAGTCTCACAGATTGAACCTGTGTGTTGTAAAAGACTGTGCTTTACAAGAAGTACGCAACATGATGGGCACGTTGGAGGAAGTGGAGCGTTTCTTCAAGTTCTCACCGATAAGACAGCTGCTGCTTGAAGAACAGATCAAGGTGTGTTTTTTCTTGGTATAGTCAGTACATTTTCTATTGTAATGGCTGTGTGTTGTAATAGTGAATTTAATGCTGTGAAATTTATTTTAAATTACTGTATTTCATTTTTTCATACATCTAATCTGAAAATTATTGCTTTCTGTTTTTGTCACTCAGGAGGAGTGTCCAGCGTTTGGATGCCCTAGATGTACTCGAAGAGCTACTATCCGCCGTGGTTTCAACCTTGACGTGCATCGAGGATAACGTCACTCATAACTGGGACAGTGAGTCATCACAAAGGCCAGTGGTATGCTCCACCAAATTGGAACACTCCAGTTTATCTTTATTTTTGTTGTGACAAAGAAAGTTTTGTCATACACCCGTGGTATCAAAGTCAAGTTGCAGGTGAGGAGTCTCGACACAAAGAAGGCATATGACAGTGTTGGTGAGGTCCTTGGGTTTCTTCAAACAGTCAGAGACAGTGTTGACTCAAAACATTCTGAGTGGTTCAAGGCTGCAAAGGAAATAGCTGAAGACCTCGACATAGCAGTGACAAAGCCCAGGACAGTCGGTCGGCAAAAAAACAGAAACAATGTCCCTGCAGAAACTACGGAGGATTATTTCCGTCGCAGTGTGACTGTGCCATTCTTGGATCATCTTCTGGCAGATATTGGATCAAGATTCAAAGATGGCCAACAGAAAACCATTCTGGGATTTTCAGGTTTGTGATGGAATTATTTAGCTATAGATATAATTTGAGAATGATAATTAAGTTGATGGACTGATATGTACTCTCTCTTACTGTTACATGAAATTGACAACTGGTTTATTCATTTTGGGTGTTTCTGCAAAGATGATAGAACAGCCAGACACATGGAACCCAGAGTTCCAGCAGTTCTGTCAGACCTACCAAGATAACCTTCCCAGTCCCAATACTCTGTCTGCAGAGCTGGATGTGTGGCAATACCACTGGGAGCGGCGCCAACAGGCCAACTGCGACATACCAGACTCTGTGCAGTCAACTTTACACTCCATGGACAAGGTCTTATTCCCAAATATCTGTGCTGCACTCAAGGTATTGACAGTCATTCCAGTCACCACCTGTGAGTGTGAACGTTCAGTTTCAGCCATGCGTCGACTGAAAACGTATCCGAGGAGCACCATGAGAAATGATAGGATGAATGGTTTAGCTCTGATGCATGTCCACTATGGGCAGAAGCTTGATGCGGATGTTTTGGTTGAGAAGTTTGCACGGCTCCACCCAGGCCCGGATCTAGAAGAATGGGGGCCCGTGGCTAATTATTTTTTTTGGGGCCCCCCTTGGCTACAATTTTTATTATATAAGGATTATAAGCTTTGTTTACGAGGAAAATTAAAGGTTTTCAGAACAAACATATTACTTTACTTTATTTATTTAGTTTTCAGAACAAACATATTACTTTACAAATATTTTACTTTATTTTACATATTATATTTTCCTGAATTAATAATTTTATACACACCTACCTACTGATTATGAGCTGGCAACCGATTGAACCGACGAGCCTTTTCTTGTGCAAATTCATTAATAATATTTCGAAAATCGACTTCTTTGGCCAGAGCATGTTCAACATAGAGAATTGCCAGTGACTGTAATCGCTTTTGCTTCATTGTTGAACGTGTGCAACATTTCAGTCGCTTTAACTTAGAAAAACTCCGTTTCGTCGGTACAATTGGTCACCATCAACAGAGCTGGGCAATAAATACATTGAATGTATTTAAATACTAAATACTAAATACATGGGAGAAATGTATTTAAATACTAAATACTAAATACATTTTACGAATGTATTTAGATACTAAATACAAAATACATCAATTGTATTTAAATACATTTGTAAATACATTTTAAATACATACAAATTTTAACATATGCATTCACTAATTCATAAGTAACAACAATATAAAATGCTTGATAAAGGATAAAGAAATAGTACAATCTAATTTCCGATTATATATTTCCCTTTTTAGAACAAAACAAAAACAAAAGAACTTAGAACTTACGATGTTCAACCAGTGACATATTATACTCATTATATCATTGCAAAATGAGTAACAATTAATGAGTAGATGAGACATAAACGTAAACATAAGACGTAAACATAAACATAAGGCACCTTACGAATTCTCTTTTATTTCACGGTTGCTGCGGATCAAAACCAATCTTTCAAAAGTTTTGTCTGAAAGAGAGTTTCTTTTGGGAGTCAAAGTGATTCCCGCGAATGAGAATATTCGCTCTACCGGTGCCGAAGATGGTAATGTCGTGTTATAGCGGAGGAACAGTCTTTTTATGAGAGGATGTTTTCCCAAACTGTTGAAACATGAACCATGCTGTACTACACTGTCGACGCGTCGTACTGTGCTAGTACAGAACGTGTATTAAACCAGTAAAAGTATTTACATTTTTATATTTTGAGTATTTAAATACATTGTATTTAAATACTCATTAAAGTATTTAAATACTATATTTAAATACATGAAAAACAATGTATTTATAAATACAGTTCTAAATACACAAATGTATTTAAATACGTATTTAAATACAAATGTATTTAAATACTGCCCAGCTATGACCATCAATGACAAGTACATTCTGTATGCATTTAAGACATTGGGGGAAACTTCAAGCTGATGCTGCATAAGCATATTGAATGTAATAATAGATGTAAAAACCTAAAATTAAAATAAATAATGTAGAAAATTTGGGGGGCCCTTCAAATGCGGGGCCCGTGGCTGCAGCCCACATAGCCCACCCCTAGATCCGGGTCTGGGCCTCCACCCAAGAAGGATGGAGCTTGTTGATATTATCAGTGACAAACATTAGAAAGGATTTATTTTGTAAAATAAATATTTTGAAGTAAATAAAGAATCATGTCTTCTTTTACATTTTGGTATGCATTTAATGAAATGGCACAAGTCAGATTATGGGTCTGGATCCGGGCCTGAAAGACTATGTAGGCATTGGGTCTACTATCACAGAGACCACACCATGAGGCCTACATTGACAACAAGACGTAAGAGAACATATATTTTTCTACCAAACTTTCCATTACTGACTCATCAAAATCATTTCCAGAAGAGAAGTAACGAAAATATGTAATTATACGTCTGGTGATTTTCCGTCTCCTAACGTAAAAAAAAAAAAATTATAACGCGAAGCTCGCGTAGTGGGAAACGTTGCTTTAGGCGAGGAAGATGTGTTAATTTTTCTACAAGTTCTGAGTTAATAAATTAACAAAATAATAAGATAGGCCTATCCCAGTGAAACAAGTAGGCACAGTGAATTTCTTATGTTGATTATCAGAAAACAACAGCAGACACCTTGCGTAGCCTCACAACCTACAACATCAACAAATGAGAACGTAGCAGTGGCGTAACAACCAAGTTGGGGGTGCCCTGGTTCAGAACATCCGAATGAGGCCCATCGACATAAAACTGAAATGATTTTCAAAGCAGGCCATTTATTGATTCGTCAAAAAAAACAAACGCCATTTTACTTCTGTAACTGATAATATAAATATTTTAATTAATAATTACATATTTGGAAATTTTATAAAATAAGTTTAAATATTTTTTACATTTTAAATATAATCTATAAAAATAAATAGTTATTAATAGATTTAAATAAAAATTGTTACGTATTTATATAATATAAACTGCTGATGTTCTGATAGCAGAGCATGTGGCATTTTGGCCCAAGATTGCTTGGGGCCCTTGAGGCTTCGGGGCCCTGGCTCCGGTGAACCACTTGAACCATGCTTGTTACGCCACTGGAAAGTAGGCAACCGCTAAGGATTGCGAGACCCAAGTTAACATAACGCCAGTCAACAGAACAAAATGTTTGGTGCCTACAGGTATTTTCTGTCTTTACCATGTGTTACGCTAAATACTGAAGACAAACTAATTTAATAATTTAACTGAAAAGTACTTAACAAGGTCTTTTGAAGACCTACATATACAAACATACTTTTTAACGAAAAAGCATAGGTCTTTTCTCGTCAACCAAGACAGTAAATCTGAATGAGAATTTTTACCGGATCGCTAGGATGATAGACAATCACAACAGGCCTATATAGTTTTTTTTTCAAAAGGATGAAACTCTTTTAACATAAGTTTAACTAAAGCTTCTGCCATCTAATTGGTATAACATTTAATATACACTTCCCCAGAATATCCACTCCCCAGTCATTATTATACATATAATTTGCACTCCCCCAGCTATGATTATACGTATAATACACACTCCCCTTGAATTATTTGCACTCCCCCAGCTATGATTATACGTATAATACACACTCCCCTTGAATTATTTGCACTCCCCCTACTGACTGTTTGAATACTGTTAAATATATAAGAACATCCAAAGACATAGAGCAATGACCCAGTTAATTTATAAAGTACAACTGCCCAAAACTGTTTATCATTGGGGGTTATCTCTTTATTTCAACTATAAAATCATGTAAAAATATCATATGAAAATCACATATAAAATCATAAAAATCTCAAGAAAAACAGAGTATCTTAATATCCCGTGTGCATGTTTGTCCATAAACAATCAAGTTTATTGCCCTTACATAATTAGAGTCAGTTCTTTTGTGCCAGGCTGTTTTTCTTTTCTGCGCTTCAAGGATTTAGGAAATGGTAACAACACACCTGTTTCTTTATTGTAACCTAATCCTAACCTAACCTTACCTAATCTAACGTAAACTTAACCTAATTGTAAACTTAACCTAACGTAAACTTAACCTAACCCCCGTAAGCACTAAATGTTTACTAAATGTTTAATCTTTGAACCTAGATGCGCTAAAATTACACTTTTTTACACCCTTACTCTTACGGTCAATATATTGCCTACATGCACGACATTATGTGGCTTACGTGACATACACCAATTTCTATAAAGTTCCTTTGTCATACAAACACCAAAAACTCTCCATAAACAAATATGGGAGTGCATATTATACGTATAATACCTACTGGGGAGTGCATATTAAACATATAGACTGGAGGAGTAGATATATGTATAATATACACTGCCTGGGGAGTGTTTATTATACAAATAATAATGACTGGGGAGTGCAAATTAAATGTAACACCAAGTTAAAGAATCCCCAAGATCGCTTTCCTCGAAGTTCATAACGAAGAACAATTACCATTTGTGTTTCATCAGAAACATAAGTGGTATCGTCACACATTACTGCTACATATTCGGCGTTGTTAATTTCTTCTTCGATTTTTTCCTGACAAATTCGCAGCATTGATTCTAAAAGTTCATTTTGTATTCCTTTGAAGACTGCAGCCGTGTTAAAGCGGGTTGCGAGACTAGAATCAAGCTCACAAAAAAAGTCGGTTAAGCCACGAAATACACCCGGATTTTCTGAGTTTTCTGTTTCATTGTGTCCTCTAAAATGGTAACTCAAATTTTCCACAAAACTTTACACAATTTATAATTTTTGAAAGCACATCTCTATCTTTTTTTACTTCATCATTATGCTTTACAACTGAGTTGTTGTTGTTGTTGTTTAGCCGATCAGCCCACCCTGATCGAGCAAGCCGGCGGCACGCAGGTAACCGATCGCCCTCTTCGGAGTGGACCAGAGGTTCAGCGCACTAGTGATGTTGTGTTGTGTTCGTTGTTGTGCTAGAGTGGTACAGTCTGTCATAATGTGTTCAATTGTTTGTGGTGTTTCGTGGCACAGATGGCAGGTGTCGTCTATGGAGTTGTCTAGTCTGTGTTTATATGTTAGTAAGTTGGGGTGATGTCCACATCGGAATCGTACTAAGTTAACTCGATCCGATCTGCTCAGGCTGATCTCTGACCTGTTAATGGGTGGCGGCTTCGCACCTAGGACCGCATTCGGACCGAGTCGTGTCAGTGCTTTGTGGGTTAGGTGTGTGTGTATGTGTTTTCTGTACTGTGTGATGTCTGTGGGGCGTGGTATGGAATGGAGTATTTGGTTATAATGTCTCTCTGGTGTTACCTTAATGGTGCGAGGTGTCGGTGCGTGATTGTACATGTAGTGGCAAGGGTGTTGTGGGTTAGTTGTCGCTGCTGCCATGAATTGTGTTCCCCTCATGTCTAAATGTTCCCTAACTTTCAGTATTTTTGTTTCTGTGTGCAGGTGTTCTATTGGTGTTGTTTGAGTGCATCCTGTAATGATACGAAGTGCGTTGTTTTGTATTGTCTGTAAGGTGTTTATGTGTGTGTTTGAGATAATGGGTGCCCAGCATGGGCTAGCATAGTCCATAACTGAGCGAATATATTGTTTGTATATGAGTGATGTTGTTTCCTGCTGGTGTCCAAAGTTTGTGCCTGTTAGTACCCTAAGCGTGTTAAGTCTTGACGTACATTTGTTTTTAATATCCTGAATGTGGTTTGCAAAAGATAATGATGTGTTGTATGTGACCCCAAGTATTTTGGTCCTGTGAGTGTGTGGAATGTTGATGTTGTTTAGTGTAAGCTGTGGAATTACCTGGTGTTCTTTTGTGTTGCTTGTAAGCAAGGTGATGGTTGATTTTGTGGGCGCTACTTTGAGTCTATTGTGTGTGAGCCAGTCTTGTATACTGTTTATGTATGTTTGTAGGTTATTTGTAGCGGTGTCGATGTTGTTGTGGGTGGATGTTAGAGTGATGTCATCTGCATATGATGATAATGTAAGCTGGTTATCTATGGGTGTTGGAATGTCATGCATGTATAAGTTGAAGAGTGTTGGTAAGAGAACAGAGCCTTGAGGGACCCCGTTCGGAAAAAGCTTGTTTTTGGATGACTTGCCATTAAATGTGACATGTGAGTATCTTCCTGAAAGATAATTGCTCAGCCACCTTTTGGTGTTATTGTGCATGTTTGTGTTGAGTATTTTGCTTATGAGAGGGAAGCGTGGGATAGCATCAAATGCTTTACTAATGTCTATTGTTGCTAATAGTGTACGTTGAGCTGGTCGTCTGGAGTTGATGCCATCCATGATGTGCTGCGTGAGGTTGTGAGTAATGTCGTGGTTGAGTGGTGAGGTCTGAATCCATGTTGAGTAGGCGATAGTGGAATGTGTGGGTTGGTGATTTGTAAGATTAGTCTTTCTGTTACTTTGGAAGGTGGGCATAGTAAAGTAATGGGTCTATAGGAAGCTGGTTCTGTTGGATTTTTGTTTGGTTTGAGTAGTGTAATAATTTTACCTTGTTTCCATATGTCAGGAATAATACAGTGTTGGTATGAATATGTGCTGATATTTGTGAGAGCTAGTATTCCTTGTGGGCCCAAGTGTTTAAGGTGTATGTTAGATATGTTGTCTGGTCCAGTAGCCTTCGAATTCTTAATGTTTTTGATGATCTTGGTGGTCTGGTCTGTATTGAAGGGTGTAATGGTTGTGTCGAGTCTGTAGGTTTTCTTGTGTCTGGCTGTTTGTCTGTCTGCATGTTTCTGGTTGTTGTCTCTGTTTAAGTGACTTATCTTTGCGTAGTGATTAACTAGAATGTTAGCTTGTTGTGTGTATGTTGGGATATTATTTTGGCTGCGACAGATAGCCGCGTGTGAGGTGTGAATGCCGCTGTTAGAGTGGGTAATGCCGTTTATAGTCTTGTATAGCCTGGATGTATCTGTGGAGTGGTTTAATGTTGTTATGAATTCCCTGAATGTTTCTGTTTGTTTTTCTTTGAGTTTGTTGTTTATTTCTGTGTTGAGCTGTTGTATCTGCTGTTTTATGGCTTCTGTGTGTGGAGTTTGTGTGTTATATTTGAGGTTGTTACGTTGCCTTATAAGGTGGGCTATTTCTCTAGTGTAATTTGGGTTGTATTTCCTAATGTTGCCCTTCGGTATGTATTTGTTTGCATTATTGATGATCTGATTAAATGTCTTGAGTGTTGTATTGATGTTTATGATGGGTGTGTTGTTTAATGTGGTGAATTGTTCCTCAGTCTGTATTTTGAACTGTTCCCAATCAGCTTTCTTGTAATTTCTGTAAGTGTGCCTAAGGCTGTTGGGGCAGAGTGTAGAATGTGTTGTAATGATGATGGGCAGGTGGTCTGATGACAGTTGTTTTTCTGTTCTCCATTGTGTATGTGTTGCTAGTGAGGGGGAACAGAACGTTATGTCTGGGGAGGAGTTTGAGTATCCTGCTTGATGTGGTATGTGTGTATGTTCTTCTGTATTGTTAAGAATGAAGAGGCTGTTTAGTTGTGTGGCTATGTTGGCACCTCTGGTGTTGCTTTGGTTGTGCAGGTACCAACTAGTGTCTTTGGCGTTGAAGTCTCCTCCTAAGATGACATTAGTGAGAGAGGCCAGATTGTGTAACTGTGGATTGTAATTGGCTGGCACCTGAGGTGAACTATCTGGTGGGATGTAAATGTTGATTAGTGTGGTGTTGTGTTTTGCGCGTGTTTTAATGTTAACTGCCTGTATTTCTATCGTGTTATCTGCTTGGATTGTGTTTGTAATGTTTTGGGTAGCATCAGTGTAGCTAATGCTTTTACGTATGTAAGTGATGAGTCCACCTCCGTTACCCCAAGTACGATCTTGACGGATCGCCGTGAAGTCAGGGATGGTGGGTGTTTTGTGTGTGCGTTTTAGTTTTGTTTCTTGTATAAGTGCTATGTGAATGTTTTGTTTGTGTACGAATTCCCTAAGCTGCATGATTTTTTTGTGAGGCCATCTACGTTGTACTGTAATATGTTAATATTATACTTCTGTATGTGTCTCATGGTGCTATTGTGTTTATGTCTTTGTGTATGGTGACATGTGTAAGTTGTAGTGGGGCCTGGATTAGTCTTAATGACGCCAGAGAGTAAGAGTAGTTCGGGGAGCACGCAATTGCTCCCTGTAATTGAAAAAATAGCACGCTGAGAATAGGTCCGGCCCCGGGAGCCGATCGGCACTCTGACCGTGCCACGCAACAGGCGTCGACTGCCAGTCTGGCCAACCGTAGACAGCCCGCTGCACGGAGATTTGAGGAAGTTTGGCCACCAGCGCGTTGATGTTTTGGTTTGACGTCGCCTCTTCTTCGCGTTGACGTGTCCCGCGCTGGAGGATGCAGCCACTGTTAGAAGCTTCCTCGTCAGCTGATAATTCATGTTTTCTTATTTTCTCAAATGTCTTAACTCCACTCTTTGTCCAAGATGTATCCCCTCCGAACAATAGGCAAGAGAAACAAAATAAAGCGTTTTTCTCATCACAGCCACAAAGTCATTTACATTTCTCATAGCAGTTAAACTAACGGTATTCTTTATTATGGCTTTTATTACTTTGTTCACTTGTTAAATTAGGCGTAGATCTTCCTTTGTTTTTAATGCCAACCTTTTCACTTAATGTTAACTTGTGAAATTCTACGTTTGGCAAATTTGAACGTTGTTTTCCATGGGTTCACTGAGTTTCAAGCTGCTGATAAAACTAGTAATTTTGAAGCCTATTTAAAAAAAAATAACAAGTCACAATAACTTCTGTCAATAAGTAACAAATTTCTTAACATAAAACATTTATTTTATACAGTAATACGAAGGATATAACAAAATAATGCACAAATTTTTAGTACACTAATCAATAAAATTATTTTACTCATCAATTATTAATAATAACTAGTACAGTTCCCGTCGCTTCGCTGACGGTTAGACAGGCTAAACTACACAAAAAAAAACGCAGCCGTGAAAATTTTGAGCTTCACATTGTGTCAACATTTCTGAATCTGGTATCTCCCAAAACCTCCTCACCCCCATTCATGCAACTTGGGGGCTAATCCCCTCCCCCATTACCCCCATCCCTACCCATTACCCCACCCATCCCCCATTACCCTCACCCCCACCCTTCCCCCATTACTGCCCGGGATAAATTTCACAAACAGACAAACAGACAGGCTAAACTACAGAAAAGAACAGTCATGAAAATCTTGAGCTTCACAATGCCGCCCGTAATACAATTTCTGAATTTTTTTCTCACAATTTTTTCTCACAATTTCTGAAAGTGTGACGGACGGACGGACAGACAGACGGACAGCTTCTTATTATAATATAGATTATTAATATTAATTATTATTTCAATTATTAATATGTAATGCACATCACAACTTCAGAAATAGTTTATAACTAGTGGCTGCTAATCATTCAATAATAAGCATAATTTTTCATAATTCTGGCACTCTGGCAAGTGGCAACATTGGAAAGCCGGTCTGAAAGCCAACTACGCTCTAACTTACGCACATGAAGAACATACATGGCTGTGTAAACCTTGTATGTTCTTCATGTGCGTAAGCTAGAGCGTAGTTGGCTTTCAGACCGGCTTTCCAATGTTGCCACTTGCCAGAACATACATGGCTGTGTGAATAAACCTTGCAGTGAGTTCTCGTACACTAAATGGCTTTGTACGAGCTGAGAGTGACTGCAGTACGGACTCGAAGGATATGGCTGAATG